>CM053626.1:111121312-111159018 GCA_028646595.1 Phalanger gymnotis | reverse complement strand
ACACACACACACACACACACACACACACACACACACACACACTTCTTTTTCTTTCAATTATTTTTTCTGTGGTTCAGCAATTTGTGACATTCAGATTCCGGGTTGACCATTGTTGAAACAGGTTATGTTTTTCATTTCATTGTCTTTGTTTTTTTTTTTTTTTGATAAATTAGCAATAGTGAGACCTGAACACTGATAAGGCATTATCTATGCCTAGAATGAAATAAGAAATTAACCTAATATAAAATTTGGCTTTGTTTTACTTCATTTAGATTCCAGTTAATGAAGGCTGCATTAAGCACTTAATCCTGAGAGCTGAAAAATTGTCAAAATTTCCAAGAATTTTGTGCAAGAGAGAATGTGAGGCTTATTAGACTTTAATATTAAAGAAAAATCAATTATCTAGCATTGCACATGGGTTTTATCTTTTGAATTCTAAATCAGTGTATTTAGTTTGATTTCTCTGAGTCTCAACTTTCCTCTCTTGAGATATTTGTGTTAAGAAGAAATTGCATTGACTGCCAAGTTGTATTTCCAAAAGACTATTGAGAACCAGTCGATGTGATCAGCCCTGACAAGGACAATTTCATTAGCACCAGTAGGGAATGGTCATTTCCTGGAAATTCTGGTAAACCTCAATAAGCGTGAGGATGAGTTCTTGGGTTGATGTGGTACCTTAAAAGGCACAGACACTTCAAAAGTGCTTTTTAAAAAATTCCTCAATTCACTGTGATGCTGCCCTTACAGTGACCTCAATTGGAAGAACATTTGCAGGCTGGGATTTGTAACTGTATTAAAGTTATAATTTACTGTATTTTGCAGTCTATAAGACATTCTGAAAATAAAAGGTCCATGTGTTAGGGGAGGATGGGACTGGATTGAATGAAGGGAGTTTTGCTGATTTTTAAAATGACTTCATCACCTCTCCTGACCCAATAGGGTAATTATTTTATTTTCCTGTTATGTTCTTCTTGGAAAAAAAAATACCACCCACACATTTTCTTTTTCAAGTCCCTCCCATACACACAATTCCCTCTTCTCCTAATATCTAATCCTATGTTTTATATGGTAATGAATTGAATTTCTTTCCCTTAATATAAACCTTCTCTGACTTCCATCATTGACTTCTCTATCGTTATCCTTCCCACTTTGCCATATACAAGACTGATAAGTTTATCCCTCCCGGTTCTGTACATATTTTCTCACTGTTATCTCCTAGATGTAAAATTATTTACATTTTCTATGACTGGGGCATCTGTTAATGTATTTGGCTATGCCTGTCTTATTCTCCCCCCACTAAGCGAAAGCTCTTTAAAGGTATAACTTTCATTTTCTTCATCTTTAACATATGATGAGATTTTCCACATCCACCATCTGTTTTCTCTCATCCTAGAATAATTCCTGCTCCATCACCTCCAGTATCAGTATCTCTACGCACTAGCTGTTGGGGCCACACCTGCCCTGTGAAAAGCTAGTTATCAACCGGATTCATCAAAGTAGTGATCACTGCATGCATGGCAGACTTTGTAAATGGACCATTGGAGCTTTCTTGGACAGTGGTTATTTCCTCTGCTGCATCCTTACACTGAGATACGGTGGCTAGCCTTGGAGTCAGGATGCCTGTGGTTCAGGTCCAATTTCTTGTCTATACTGGCTATGTGACCATGGGCAAATCATGTGACCTATGGGGCCTACACAACTCTGTAAGATGCGGAAAAAGCATTAACTTTGAAATCAGAGAAATTGGGTTTGAATACTAGTTTTGCAATTTAGCATTTATAATATGTATATTTAGGCATTTCACTTCTCTTGGGCCTCAGTTTCTTCATCTGTAAGCTGAGATTGGACTAAACTATTTCTAAAACTTCTTTGAGCTTTAGATCTATGATAAGATAGAGATGAATGGTTAATCTGTATCAGTCAAGGGAGCTGCCATACTGGGAGTATGTATGAGTTAATTATAGGTCTAACTCTCCCCCTCACCCCAAAAAACAAAATAAAATGAAACAACAACAACAACACACACAGACACATACACACACACCCAGTTTGGCAAGTTTCTTGCTCAGCATTTGTGGTGAACTTTAGTCTACGTGGGGCAAGGGTTGAATGTAATTATATGCTTGTTTAAAATGCCTAGCTTCCTCCCTAATATGTTTGATACTCCTTCCTCTCTGGACCTCGTATTTCTTGGCTAGTACTTGCCCTGTTATCTGTTCAATATTAGCTTCTCCTTGTCATGATTCCACATTACAACTCCCAGAGCAAACCACACTTTCTCTGATTAGTAAACAGTCACCTGTTCCTCCCTTCAACCCACCTCTAGTTTCCACCTGTTCCATCTCAGCTTTAAATTCCTTGGTGGTGATTCCCCTTTGAAGCTATATTGCCAAAGAAAAGTTCTACTCAAGTACCACAGATTTCATTCTTACACCCACTCCACTGGCCAATTGTGCTAATCTGTGCCATTCACCGTAGGCCTGTGTTGATGACTTAGTACAGTCCATCACCATGACCTACAAACCACTGAAAGTACATACCACATTTGCAGTGAAGCATCTTGGATAGATATTATCATCTATGTCATTATAAATACTGTTACTAAAAATTGATTTTTCAGATGACTTATCAGACTACACTTAGAGCAGACTTACGCTTAATGTTACATGAAGCTACTTTAGTGTGCTCAACAGACATTAGGTCTATAAGCAGATTGGAAAAAAAAATCAAGTAGAATGGAATTGTAGATGCCACTTAAATAAATCCCTGCAGGCATCTTCTTTCTTTCATCTAGAGGAAGGTGTTATCTGTTGGCGCCATCAGTCTGTAGATAGACTGTTTCCCTGAAGATCCATGGAAGTAGCATCAGGTAGAAGCACGCTGGAATTACTTCAACAGCCACAATTTCACAAAATAAAACTTTAAAAGAGGGGGAAGACTGCAGTCTTCAAGGGGATAGGTTTTACCCCTAGAAGGAATCCTTATACTGTAGTAGGAGATAGGAGAATCCTTTCATGTAATTGTAAGTGATTTTTTTCATCCTCAGTATACTCTAAGTTTGAGAGAAAGAAGGAAGAATATAAACACATTTATTAAGCATCTGTTTTAGCTCTATCACTATGTTAAATGCTGGAGATATAAATGCAAATGTAAGACAGTCCCTGCCCTAAAAGACCTTACATCCTAATAGGAGAATTCAACATATATGGAGGAGTGAGGGCAGAGGAATTTTGGGGGGGGGGGAGATATAGTACAGAATCATTATAGGAGATGTGAGGAGCACATTAGGGCAATTAATTATGAGTGGATGCCAGTGATGATCCAATGCCAGTACTGATTCGATTGCTATTACTAGTACAAAAGGTATATGTATGGGAGGGGGGTTGAAGGGGCATCTCTGGAGGCAGGGCAGATGGTGAGATGCCCTGGTATATTTGAGTTTCCTGGTTCATGAGCCATCAGATTTTAGGGAACAGTGTAGCCCTACTGCATAGTATAGACCAGATGTCTCATGATGGAGTTGGAAGGAAAGAGGGTGTTACCATGACTTACTCTGAAAAGGTGCAACACTCCCTGGTGAAGAACTCTTTGAATCAATTAATCATGGCCTGCATGCTCCTGATGAGGTCTTTGGTTTTGTTCTTTAAGTACAGATTAAGTTTGGTTCTTGCCTAAATTATTTGCAGTGGCCCACTATTTCTTTTTTTGTTTCCTCTGATCTGACTTTAGAATACCAATTTTTTTTAATGTTAACTTTGGGGAATGTCCTTGGTCCTGGCTGTCCTTGACTTCAGCTTCAACATCTCTGCTCATGTCACATCTCATTCTGGCTTTGATTTGAGACTTCCTGAAGTGGTAACTTAGGAGTGTTTTCTGCTTTCATTTTTTTAGTTCACTTGCTTCTTTCCAAGAGTATACTGTGCAACTTCTAGCCCCTGCTCCAAATACACAGAGAGTATCTGTGCATGATATGTTTCCTTTGTCTCATCCCCTGGATTGTATGACATACTTCCCTTTGGTAGTTGAAAACTGGATCTCTACCTGACCTTCTGCTTTGGCGCATATTCTCCCTCCCTAGCATTTTCTGTTCAATGATTTTGACGCTTGAGGCTGGAAGTCTAACTGCTCTGTCCCTCTCCCTGGCTGTCAATATTCTATCAATCATATTGTAGCACTCCATCATCTGAATGGAAGGGGGCAATGAAAGAGTTGACCTTTTGCATGCTTGAAACAGTAAATTGTAGTAAATATTTCTAATTAGTAATTTGACACAAGCATACATGGCCTTAGAGAAGATGACTTTTTTTCCTTAAAAAATTTAAGAACGATTTACTATCTATTCCTAAATAACATTATATAGTGCTGATGCCTTCTGGTAGATAATTACACACTTCTGTTGTCTAAAATTGCCTTGGAAATGTGCAGCAAAATTCAAAGCAGCTTGTGAAGATAAAGCTTTTAGAAGTTCTCTAAATATTAGGCAAACCAAATTTATTGTATGAAGATTGTCATTTGCAACCAGATGGTAGACATTATGCACATGATAAAGGTCTCTCATAACATTCTCACTAATATTAACATGTTTACATAATAGTGAAGCTGTGACACAGACTGACAAGTACTGGATGTCCAATATTTTATCTTCAACTCATTTTGTTGCTGGTAAACAGAAGAGCAGTTTGTATATGGTAGGTAATATAAAAAAAAATCACAACATTAAATTAAAGTAAGGAAATGATGAATCCTCTGAGAATGTCAAACTTGTATGCAAATTTTTATCACATTAATTTCTATAACTGGTGCCTGCCATTATTTTCATAAAAGACCAATATAGAATGATGCTACAACAAATGTTAGAGAAAGTATGAGAAACTTTTAATGACCTTATCCCTGTCTCGGTCACTATCGCTTTCATAGAATCATCTAATTTAAGAGTTACAGGTGACCTCAGCAGCCAAATACCCAATGCCACACATAAAAAGAATCCCCTTTATAACACACTCTGCAAATGTATGATTGGCCTGCTTGAAGATCTCAGAGAAGAGGGAAACCCCATCCTCTAGGCAGCTCATTCCACTTTTTGACAGCTTTAATTGTTAGGGAGATTTCTGTCCCATACCCCACATTACGCCTAAATTGGCTTTTTTTTTATCACTTTTACCCACTGCTCCTGGTTCTGCCCTTTGGGGCAAAACCAGATAAGTATATCATGCTCCTCAATATGACAACCCATCACATACTTGAAGATATCATACGTTCAGTTCTTTCAGCCAATAACATGTAGACCCATCCATCATCAGCAACTGCATTGTTGTTTATTGAACTCTCTGTGTTCAAAATATTTTATTAGTGATGTAGAGAAGGAGAGAAGATGAGAGCTATAAGGAGGGTAGTAAAGATAAAGAAATATAATCCCTGCCTAGTTATTCAAACTAAAGAGCGAAATGGTTTATTGGTAGAACTCCACTATACTCTAAACTCAAGAATCATTCTTCCTTATTTTTATAACTTAAGCCAGAAACATTTGTTCAGTATCTACTACTGCCAGGCACTTTTGTACATTCTTAGTTGTCAGAATTGAGGGGTTTTAATTGAGAAGAGGAACAGTGACACCTTTGATCATCTATTGAGAAATATAAGCACTCTCCTCTACCCCACTTATTCCGTGCTTTTTTTGGCTATTAATGAGCAATTATTCACTCTTAAAAATCTTACATAAATATCTATCATGTCTACTTTTGGAATTTAGATTACTAGGTCTTAATGGCTCCTCCTTGGACATTATGATCTAATAATGATTCTAAATTAGAACACCAAGTTCCATTTTGTCTCATATTCTAGAACTTTAATCAGGAGCTCATATAGACTTTTGGTTGGAAAATGCCTGAAATGTTTGAAACTTTTGAGTATAATGACCTGTTGTTAAATATCCAGCACCTTAATATGACACTGAGGACACACATGTGTATCTTTGTGAACATATTTTTGAGAAATAGCAACTGAATACAGTGTGGTAATTCTACTAATTTTTTTTCATTACAAAGTCATTTTCTTATTCACATATAATTTGCAGAATCCTGAACATTCTGCTTAGAAAACAAACAAACGAACGAAAGAATGTAAAATTCCACTACTTTTTAAACATTACCTCTGGAAATTAAAAATACATATTTAGGTTTTATAGGTGACCTACTCTGCCAAGTTACAGCAGGGAGCTGATTTTTATACCTGAGACATTGGGGTTGTACAAGCATAACTGCTCTAATACGGGAGTAATAAAATCCACTGCTTCTGGGCTCAGAGCTACATGAAATCCCATTAAAATTACCACTTTTATCACATTATATCTTTATATCATTCTAAATGCTTGGAATCACTGGAAAGAAATTTAATGAGAATAGACTTCATGAGAACTCAACATAAACTTCCCTCTTTCTTTCACTGATGTCTGACCATATACTTTATTATAGCTAAATTTTCAAACTTATTTACTTTTTAAGAATAACACCAGGGGGAAATATTAGGAATGTACTCATTTGCAGAATCTATTCCAAAATATCTATGTATAATATTGCCTATCCTGTTTAAAATAAAGAAGTGGGACTAGATGGCCTCTATAGGTTTTTTTTTTTCCCACCTCTAACATGCTATAACCTTTTAACCAACTCCTGTTTAATCTGATCATTTTGCTTATTTTATTAAAATTGACTAAAACTTCTGCATTTCAATAGGGTAGAATGAAACCTTAGCCTTGTTATAATTTGCTGGTTCACTTGGCATGTGATTGATCCTTTTCTGTAGGGTCTCCCATTTGATTTGAATGCGGGCATATAGATTTATATAGCAATACCTAACTTTTTGGTGTCTCTTAGCCCTTTTCATTCTCCTCTTTGTAGGAAGGAAGCAGTTAAAAAATTTCCTCTTAAAATAAAACATTTCCTATGAATGTTTCCTGGAGATATTCTTTATGATATAAATACTACTTATGTGATTTTTAACAATCAGAAGATATTCAGAGGTATGAGAGTGTGAGCAAAAGTTTGCACAGTTTGGGGGAAATTGGTTGTTATCTGCCCAATTACAATGACACTGCATAAAACTTGTATAAAAGCTCTATTGGAGATCTGGAATTCATCTCTGTAGACCTGATTACCAAACCTACAGAAACTAATGAGATCACCGAGAGAGGCTATAGATAGAAAAGAGAAAAAAGGCCAATGATAGAGCTTTGGGATATGTCACGATTATGGAAGAGGTTGTGGGAGATGAGTGAGCAAAGACTGATAAGGAATGGTCAGACAAGTAGAGTGAAAACCAAGCCAAGGCACAGCAATAATAGCAATCCAGAAACGGAAATACTTTCTCTTCAGAGGGTATATCCACAAGGAAAGGGATGTCCACAGGGTCCCATGGTTCCTCTAGTTTTTGAAGAATGAAATGGTCATTTTTGGTATGATGAGAAATTATTTCTGCTCTCTTTTTGGCAGAGACAATTCCAAAGCATGTCCAGATAATTGAAGTCCCCCATCGTTATTTATGTATAGATTTGTGACATTTCCCAAACAATCTGCATTAATGGAATTATGTACATTACTTTAAGATTTGAAAAGCATTTTATACTACTTATATTATTTTGTTTGATTTTCAAAGCACTCGGTATTAGGTATTAGGTAGAAGCTAAAATCAGGGTTGTAATTAGAAATTCTGGCTCCAGAAGTGAACAAATTTGGGAAAAGGCAGCTGCAGCTATGGCATATAGAGGATGGTTTACCCCATTTTGTTCTTCAGAAACAGAGAGAGAACAGCCCATTCCTTGGAGAATCTGGGCCTAGCCAACACCTGACCAACTTCTCTCTGGAAGGAGGAACACAGCTGTGGGAGAAGATGGACCAACTTTGGGAGAGAAGAGGACCTGGGAGCATGGGGACAAGCCTGAGAATTTCTATACAGAGAAGGGTTGTCCATATTAGTGACATATGGCAAAGCTCTAGTTGTCTCTGCTCTTCCCACCCAGGTTTTGTTATCTTATATATTTTTCCTTTCTTTCTTGGTGGCCTCTAGTATGCTCTTATACTTTTGTTTTTCCCTTGGTTTATCTTCACAGGCTCTTCACTAAGCTTGCCTTTTCTAGTTTTTGGACTTCCTTGTATGAGTGTATTTTTTTTTTTTTTAGTATATAGTGATACTTCCCTCCCCCACCCCGATTTATCTATTTTGTTCCTTTTAAATTAAGTGTACACTTGTATAGCTATATTCCATTTGTTAAGCCCTATCCCACCAATTCTCAGTGATACCTATGAGGTCAAATTTCTCTTCTTGCATTAGGATTTCAGGATTATTTGGCTTATTACAAATGTATTGCTCATTTGTGAATAGACATCTCATGCTTTCATTTTATTGTTCTTTTCTTTCACATAGACATTTCTATTGCTATTTGTTCTTTATTTTAACTAAATAATATACAACCTTCGGGCCAGCTAGGTTGCTCAGTGAATAGAGTGCTAGGTCTGGAGTCAAGAAGACCTGAGTTCAAATCAGGCCTCAGATATGTACTAGTTGTGTGACCCTGGACAAGTCACCTAACATCTGTTTGCCTTAATCTATTGGAGGAGGAAATGGCAAACCACTCCAGTATCTTTGCCAAAAAAAACCGTATGATCCATTGGGTCATGAAGAGTCAGATAGGACAACAGCAACAACAGTACTTACTTAACTTGTTTGATGTATGTAGGGAGCTTCTTCTTTTCTTATCTTTTCAGTATAAAGTCCTTTTGATTAAATTTGCAAGATTCCAGGCAAACATATATATATATATATAAATACACACACACACACACACATATATATATTGAAGAACAATATATATATATATATATATATGTGTGTGTGTGTGTGTGTGTGTGTATATATTTTTTTCCCCAGCCCTTATTAGAGTTACTAGGTACATTAGACAGCAAGGAGCTACATTCTTATGCTAATTCAAATCCTATTCTCAGTCATCAATTTCTTAACTAACCTTTCTTTACTTCCCCCAAATCAGTCTCACTTTAAAAGATACTGCTTTCCATGTGCAGCAGCGAGGAATATATGCTGCCTATGCCCCTAAGGTATTCTTGCTCATTAATTAATCATCCTTATCAGTGCTAGCTAAATTCCTCTGGCAGTATCACTGGTGCCCATGTGGATCTTCTAGAGAAGGTAGAAGTCAACAGGCTTCACAAGTGTTGATTTTACAAAGAAGAAAGTAAACCTCTCTCTCCCACTTATGTAAAGTGGAGAAGGAACTGCCTCATAACAATTATCAGGCAGTAATCAATCTCTCTCATGACTTGCTTCCTCTTCTTTTTTTGACTCTTTGAGGATATCTTTTTTTTTTTTTTATATAGGTCTCTCCTCTATGGAAAGAACCTCCTATCTCTAATGTAGTTCCAAGAGTTCAGTGTTCCTTCTTCCTTTTCTCTTATCTTGTATTCTTCTATCCTTGAACTTAATGGATGCAGTCAGGATCCCCCTCTGCTCTTTTACTTTTTTTCTTTGTATTTACCTTGAGATCGTTTTTATTCTTCATTTTTTTCAAGGACTATTTTGTCATATCTGGTAACTTGGAATGGCAGAATGACCTTTTTCAAATTTGAAAACTCTAAAGGGATATATACATATGTATGTATGCATGTATTCACACATGTATGTGTATGTATACACACACATACATCTTACACGTACATACATATGCACTGATATATACACCTGAGGCATCTAGGTGGCACAGTAGGTAAAGTACTGGGTCTGGAGTCAGGAAGACCTGAGTTCAAAACCAGCCTCAGACACTTAGTGGTTCTGTGACCCTGGGCAAGTTACTTAACCTTGTTTGCCTCAGTTTCCTCACTTATAAAATGAGCTGGAGAAGAAAATGGCAAACCACCACAGTATCTTTTCCAAGAAAACCCCAAATAGGATCATGAAGAGTTGGACATGACTGAAACAACTTAGTGGGAACATGTATATATGTATAAATAATAAGTATATATATGCATGTATATAATATATAATAATAATACAATATATGTCAACTTTATTATTATATGTGTATATATTCTTTACAGTTTTCAAAAAGCTTTCCCATTCTTTATCTATATCTATTCCGCTCAAAATCATTAATACCAAATTTGAAGGTATTCTTAATGTGCTTACAGAGGATGTGAAACAGTAAAAACTCTTGATGTTGGATGACAGAACCAAGATACAGGCAGAAAGAAGGATGCTTTCCCTAGAGTTCAGATAACATATAACCTGATTACTAAGAAATATTGTATTTTACTATGAAATAATTTCTTATGGTATGAATGAAAATGATTTTTTTAAGACAAACAAATATAAGCTTGAAAATGGCTTGTCAGAATAATTAGATATGGGCCCATCCATTTGCATCTCTCCTATTCAAATGAAAGATAAAAATCAAAGTAAAGGCCAAGTTAAAAAAGTCCGCTGATCAAGCAAATGTTATGTTGACTTTTGACAGTTTGTTTATGCAGCTAACCAACAAAGATGATAATTACAGACTAAACTCAAATGTCATTATTATACGGTTTGATTTAGTCCTGAAGTCATATAGTGGTTTAGAGTCAGAAGATGAAGGGATGAAGAATTTGATATGGTATTTTGTAATCAAGAGATAGTATTGTAGTGTAAGAAATTCAGGACTCAGGAGACCTTATTGAAATTGTGGCCCCTGACTCTTATTATCTGTGATAGCCAAGTGGTATAGTTGATAGAACACTAGACCTAGAGTCAGGAAGACCTGTGTTCAAATCCAGCCTCCAACACTTACTAGCTATATAACGTTGGGCAAAGACATCAACCTCTGTCTGCCTCAGTTTCTTTTTTTCAAAAAAAAATTATTTTATTTTCAATTCACAGAACAAAACAAGCATTTCCATAACACAGTACAATAAAAAAAAAGATGATTGCACATGAAACTGCAAATCTACCATGTACAACTTGCTATTCCCTTTAAACATACAACAGTTATCACTTAAATTTCTCCCCCCTCCCCTTTTTTTTTCTTCCTGGGAAGGTGGAGGGAGAAGATAAGTTAACACGGATAAGGTAAAAATAAGATGGAGGGAAATTCATAAATGTTTAATGTGAATGGGATGTTTATTGCCTTGGTTTCTTCATCTGTAAAATGTGGAAAATAACAACACCTACCTCTCAAGATTGTTTTGAAAATAAAGCGGGACATTTGTAAAGCATTTTTCAAACTTTATAGCATTATATAAATGTTAGGTATTATTATTACTGAGGACAAATCTCTCAAGCACACATATAGGGATTGGATTTGTGGTTTCATTCATATAAAAAATTTCTAGGTGAGGAAACTCTTTTTGCCAATGCAGATCAGCATTTTCTCTGCAATTTACAGTCTTAGATAGTTGCCTAGGGCACTGAGAAGTTAAATGACTCATGCAGGGTGACACAGACCATATGCTATAAGCAGGTCTTGAAACCAGGTCTTTTGGGTTGCAATGCTAGCCTCTAGACATTTCTACACTATTATTATAACATAGCTAATAGAGTTGTATTGAAACCTGAAGAACAATGGAGATAGGAGCTAAGTAGAATTGTGAATTGGTACTGAAACAAAGAAAACAACTTACATATCACAACAAAGGAATGGGAATTCCCAAGGAAGGAAGGGAAATGCACAGTTATTTCTCAGCATACATACTTTGCTATGCATAGTTTAGAGGCAAGGAAGTGATGGTCATTGGTGAACCTCTTAATGTCCCCAGTTTGTCCTCTGTCTCTTTAAAAGTAAGTAATGGCTCTTTATTATTCAGTAAGAACTACAGTTATAAAAGGCATTTGCAGAGGTAGTTAAGTAACCTCATCAACCAACATAGTCTTTGTCTTTATTCTCACTTGGCATTTAGAAATACTGATGACAAACTTAGTCAAATTGCAGCTGTTTTTTCAAGGATGAAGAAGATGTCATACATGCACAATATTTTGAGGTAATGAGTGATGTGTGGTTAATGAACCAAGAAACCTTTTCTTCCTTTAGACATTACAAAATGCAGGATTCCACCCTTCTTTTGATCTGCTGGCTCTTTGTGATCTGTCTTTTCAGGTGTGTGAGTTATTTTAGCATGCTATCTTTCCAAGAACATCAAAAGAGAAGAGAAAATGTGGAGAACTTTGGAAAAGTCATTGCTTTTTTTCCCCCCAGGATTTAGTCCAAAAAAGCATACATTTGTTATGCTTTTGATTTTCTCTGAATTTATTTTTGCTCTGAATCACAGAATAATAGGATGGCAGGTTTAGAACTAGGATCAATGAGTCAATGAGTTTATGTACTTATTATGTGGAGAGGCAGAGTAGCCATAGTACATTGGAGGCTGACCTCATAGACAGTAAGATCAGGGCTTAAATGTCATTTCTGTGGACCCTAGACATGTCACTTAATGTCTCAGTTCCCTAAGCAATTTTCTATGACTATAATTTGCATTGGAAGAGGGGATTTTCTCATTAGGGCAGGTCCTAATACCAGTTAAATGATAGGTCCAGTGCCTGTTTTATATGCCAGCTGTGGTGCAAAGGGGATACAATGAAAACACAAAAATGAAAGCTGCCCTCAGGGAGTTTACATTCTTACTGGGAGATGACATATATATTCTGTAAAAAGGTATTTACAGAAAATGTAGGTAAACTCAGGGAGGAAGGCTGACTCAGCTGGGGCTTAACAGATCTAAAATGGCCCCCTGAAGAAGTTTGAGTTTGAGCTGAGTCGAGGGGCCCTCTTTGGAGGTGTGGAAGGAAGGAAGGAAAGAAGCAGATATAAGATGCCTAACTCATTCTAGGTATGATGTGACATGCTTTACAAGTATCATCTCATTTGATCTGCAAAACAACCCTAGGTGGTGGGCATTGTTAACATCCCTATTTTACATTTACAGGAGGAAACTGAGCAAAACAAAGGGTAAGTGACTTCACCAGAGTGTCTAAGGTCAGTTTGAATTAAGGTCTGCCTGTCTTCCCTGAGCAACTTAGCTGCCTCTAGTCATGGGAACAGGCAATTAAAAAGAAAAGAAAGAATGAATGAATGAAAAAAGGCTTTAAGTATGTACTACGTGGCAAACACTATTCATATTTAGTGCTAAAGATACAAACAAAAATTGAGACAGTCCCTGCTTCTTAGGATCTAATTAGAAAGACAACATCTAAAAGAAAATTCAGTTGCAGGGCAGTTGGAATGGTCCAGAAATCCTAAGGGTGCATAGAAAGGCCAAGGGGATTAAACAGCAGGTCAGATGACAGTGCCAGAGGTCTGCAGGGGGTAGGGGCAGGTCACGTGGCAAGGCCTGGAGGACTTTAGGAAATGATATGAGCAGTCAGGTACTTGGATATGTTCTGGGAAGGAAATAAAAGGCTAAGAGATAGAAGATGAGAAATGGAATATCCTATGTGAGGCACAGGATAAGACGGTTAGGTTGAACAAGAGGGAAAGGTCCCCTTAAAGGCCATTTATACCAATTGCTTCATTTTGTTGAGGAAAATGGGGCCAAGAAAAGGTTGAGTGATTTGTTCAAGGCCACATCTCTAGTAAGTGGCACAGATCACATCTGAACTCAGGTACTGAGTCAACTATTGATATTGTTTGATAAAAATCATAGAATCTTAGACTTACAATGGAGTTCAAGGATTCTGTAGTCTAAATCACCTGTGCTCTATACCCAGAAATTTCTATTTGTGCATAAGTATGGAAGGAGGGGTCAGGTTCTCTAGTGAGACTTTAGAAAAACAGAAAATCTGCTCAGGCTATAGACATCCCTCACCCTAGAAAAAGTGACAGGTTTAAATACCTTAATTGTACGTGAAAAGTCCAGAAAGATAATGAGTGCCTCAGGTGTCTAGGCATTTGTGTACATAAGATTCCCAAAGGAGTATAGGAGGTAGCAATTACTGAATTGAAACTAATCATACCTGGGCAACTTGGAGTGACCAATAGAGGGAAGGGGCTTTTGAGCAAGGAAGAATTTACCCATAGGAGATGTAAGCCTCTTCCCACAAGCTTCCAGGAAGTTACAAACAACCTCAGAGAGGAAGAAGGTTCTGCAATTCCTGAGCTAATGGTCTTTGCCCTAGCTAAAAGAACTCTGTAGCACTCCAGCTGCAAAGAACACCTTACACTCCACATGAAGAGAATGTAGCATTATTCACCCAAGCCAGTGACTGAAGGTGGGGGAAAAAAAAAGACTGCAGTTTTCTGTTGAAAAACAAGCCCAGGAAACCAGCTGATCTCAGAGATGTCATGCCAGGTAGAGAGTAGAGCATCTAAGCAACCAGCTTGGTCTAGTCTGAAAGCTGCTGTCCAGTGACCTTCCTAGTACCATCTGGTAGCCACTGACCAATGAGACTACCTGGTCCTGGTCAAGGTCAAGCTAGTTAATGAGAAGCCAGTATAGCTGCTAAAAGTGATGGAGCCGAGCAGCAGATTGATTCGTCCATCTAAAACAATGCGCATTAAGAGGATCGGGCCTAGCTGAGCTGGTTGTTCTGTAGAGATGCCATACCGTGCAAAGAACTAGGCCAGATGAAGAGCTGGAAGGTTATGACTCATAGTGAGCTTCTTAAGAACCCTCTGGAGACAGAAAGGGTGCTGAATTTCTCAAGTCTCAGATTTATGAGTTGCCTCGGCCACATGTGTCCCGTACGTGTGTGCCTCACAAACTTTGTGTTCACTCTTTACCTCCTGCTTGACTCTGCTTATATTTTTGGTGGAATGTTCCCTTGATGTTGGTGGGGGGAGGGGAAACATTTTGATAGTTCTTCCTGTGCCATTTGATTAAGTACCTTTGCTAAATAACTGAATCGGCTTGGTTAAAAGCAGTCAGCCGGTTAATGGGAAGCAAACTGGTACAGGCTCCTGAATCAGCATTTAGGAGGATAGTCACCCATAAGGTTACCTCCAAGAACCCTGGGAGCAGTGATATCTATCATTCTCTCCAAAAACAGTATGAGTTGGGTAAATGAGCTTCAAGAAGGTTATACACACACATATGTGCATACACACATACACATGCACACACACACAAAAATGCCTATCACAGAATCTGGCTTATAGTAGGGACTTATGTATTGACTGACTAAATTGATTTCACAGATGAAGGAACCCATACTGGCAAAAAGACTTTCATAGTGATAGTTACTGCTAGAGTTGGGCCTAGAACTTGAATCACCTAACTCTGCAGACCAATTCTTTTTTTTTTTAAATATTAATTAATTTATTTTTAGTTTTCAACCTTCACTTCCATAAGATTTGGAATTTCAAATTTTCTCTCCCTTCCTCCCCTCCACCTACCCCAAGACAGTGTGCAATCTGATATAGGCTCTACATGTACATTCCTCTTACACATAGTTTTCACATTAGTCATCTTGTAAAGAAGAATTAGAACCAATGGGAGGAACCACAAGAAAGAAGAAACAAAAAAAAAATGAAAAAGAGCAAATAGTATGCTTTAATCTGCATTCAGATCCAATTGTATCTCTATTAGTACAATAACTGCTGAATAACTTTGGATTCAGAGATCCTGGGTTGGATACCCATTTTGACATTTACTAAACATATCACTTGAGCGAGTGACCTCAAAGCTCTGGTCCTTGGTCTTCTTATCAATGAAATGAGGGAGTTGGGCTAAATAATTCTGTAATATCTTAGCTACTTCTAAATATATGATACCCATGAAGTATTTCAAACTTCTAACTCTAACGCTTCTCAAAAGGTATGCTACAAGCACACTAGCATTCCATCAAATGTGCTGAAAACAGCATTTGTAAGTACAAGTCTCCTAGTGCATACCATAATCCCTCTTTGCAAAGAATACTATTCTGAGAACAAAAAAAATGTTCGAGTGAATGTCCTATTCCTTGCCTCATACTATGCCAGTTTGTTAAAGGCCATTATTGGGAAAACCTAGTAGAGAAATAGTAAGACCATGATTAAATTCCTGTCCCTGCCTTTTAACTAGTTGTGTGACACTGGAAAAGTCATTTCACCTCTCTAGGCCTGTGTCTGTATCTTCAATAAAAGAGAAGACTGGACTAGATAATTTCAAAGGACCCTTGCATTTCTAACATTCTATGATTTTTTGAGAATATGTACACATCTGAATATTGTGATGTATGTATTCTGTAAGAGAATACAGTGATTAGCTATTATAATATAGAACAACTATATTTCTGCCCAAATATTTCAACTGCAATATCCTGAACAATAAAATGCCAAGCAAAGGGAAAGTCTTTGGAATTAGTTTTAAAGTGTCATAACCAATATGTGAAGATATATTAATGTAAGATACTTGTAAATATAATAAAGAGGTATTAAAAATAAATGAAAGATTATTAGTATGTGGTGCAAATTCTCTATTGATAGCTTTTCTGCCATTGATTTTTGTATTACTGTTATAACCAGACCAGTTAACAAAAGTAAACAGGTTATTACATGTAAAAGACTGTTAAGCATTTGTGCATGGTGTTGTTTATGTGAATTCAACCCAGTTTGCAACTGAAAATCAAAAATACAAAGAGGCCCAAATCCCAGAGAAATCTGGATGACAGACTCCCTATGTGCTCCTCCCTTTTGGAAGTGACATATCTGGGAAGGATTTTCTGGTTAGATGAGAGATTTCTGAGATCCCAACTAGCTTGAAATCCTATGGTATTATGAAAAGGATAGCTGTGCCACGAGCTAAAAGATGCCAGATTCAGTCTATAATTTATGAAGATGTGTCTCCATGAAACCAAGAAAGGCAATTTTTTCTCCTACCATGGGATGCTTAAAATTTGCAGCACATCGAACTCCATGTGCCTGGAATTTCATTTTGCTGGTTTAAGCCAAACAGCCATGAATGCTACTTTGTGTAATTCTCACACTGGGATCATTTCCTGGTGTTATTTGCTAACACGAGATCTCAACTAAAGTGAGCCTTCACCGGCAGAAAGAGGCTTACATCAAGTTCTAAACCTAGAGCAAACAAGTGGCTCTAGTCTGAAAATTTTCTTTGGATTTGTAATCAAACAGACCTACTTTGAAACAGCCAAGTACCCGAGCTATGAAACAGAAAACTCTTATTTAAACACTTTTTTTTAAAAGCAGTTTTCCTTTCTCCAAGTTAAATATGTTCCACTTCTGACAGGATTTATTTTCATTTTGCACTGAAATGACTTGACCATATTTTAAAATTATTTACAGGTGTTTAAAAAATTGTTTGTTGCAATCTACAAAATTTTCTTGTGATATCTGTAGCCTCCAAGTGTTTTTTTTTTTAAATAATAGTCCAAGGGCAACTGAAAAGAATGATGTTGAAATGACAGGGCTTTTAAAACCTCTCAGATTTATACAACTCTTTTATTGTAATTGCCCGAAGTGTTGAAATGTCCCGCAATATGCAAAAATGTACTATCACTTTAAATAGCAGTGTTCTGAACATACATTTTAAATATAGACTTGGCTACTCTGATTATGGCATGTTTCCATGATTATTCTGGAATTGTAAAGGAAATGAATGTGATATAGAGTCCTGGTATAATTCTTTTGAGGGACCGTATTCTGAAAGACCCTCAACAGCTGGGAAACTGTCAGTCATGAATGCAGATAGCAACAAGTTCATAGAACTAGAAACCTAACAGGGTATTAATTCTGACCAAACCACTGGAACATCCTATAGGAAAAAAAATCTGGAAATGTAAAAGGATGTCATGAAGTGAGCTTTGTTGGACTGAGGGATAAATATCTAGCAGTTCCAGCACATCCAATTTCAATTTACTTCTGGCTCATACAGAGCAGATTTAAACTGGGGATGAAACATGGAAAGTGGTTAAACTTATTTGAGACATAAAAGAGGAGCCCTGATACATTTCCACAAGGATAGAGCATCGGTAATAATTTGCAAGGACAGTTTGAAACTGAGTAAGAAACAGTTGGTGCTTGTAGAGGTCTTGGAGCAGAGAATGTGGGACCATTGATTGGGGATGTTATAGAGGAGATTTTTGATCAGGTATAGGATGGACTCAGTGGCCTTTGAGGTCCTTGTGAGGATATGGCCAATATGATGCCATGAGAATCTGAGTTTGAGGGTTTGTTTTTTTGATTCAGAATTAGAGCATCTATTCACTCTTGGACTTCAGGAGCTCAGTGAATCCCATAGGAAATGAATTAAAGCTTTAAAAAAATTAATGAATTGGTGAGTTTTTATAACATGTCAAACTGATCCTTAAGAGGGCAAGAAAGAATGTAGGGTAGATCTCTGTGTTGAATATGAAAAGGCATTGACAATATTAGTACAAGATGAATGGGTAAGGGAGAATCGTACTTTGAATTATGTTAGGGAACATCTACACTGATGAGATCACAAATCTACTTGATACTACACATAAATTAAATTCTCTCACTCTAAGGTCTAACCAAAAAAGCTTTCTTCCTTTTCCTCAGGTATGACATTCTACCTCCCATCTCTGGGCCTTTGTTCAGGGGATCTCCCAGGGCAGATATGGTCTACTCCCTCTTAGAATCATGTGTTGACTTCATAGTTCTGCTCAAGTACCACCTTGTATACGCAGCTTTTTCTGATTTCTTCAGCTCTTAGGACCCCCACTCCAAATTACCTTGGATTTATTTTGCATCTACTTATCATATTTGTACATGTTATCTCCTTCACTTATCCCTGTCCCCACCCCAGAAAGTAAGTTTCTCAAGGTCAGAAACTGATCCATTTTTGTTTCTGTATTCCCAGCAATAATCACAGTATCTGGTAGTCAGTGTACCCTTGACACTTGGTTCATTGATTAGTTAATTGAGTAAACTGAAACTACTTAAAAATAAAAAGAAAATATTCCTGGATCCTCATTTTAAGTTCCTAATTTTCCCCCTAATTTCCAACTGCTTATTTCTCTATTTTGTTTCCTGTTGGGGCATAACAACAATGTTGCTAGCAGCTGTTGTGGGAGTATAAGACCAATAACACTAGCACACAGGAGGGCTGCCAGCACAGATTCTTTGATCTGCTTTTCTAAGGAAAGCAACTTTAAGGAGTTAACGATCTTAGTTTTATTAAACATACATACATCACTCACTTAGTTCAGGGGAAAAAGTCAGCACCCTGAACTTCAGAGAAAACACAAACAGAAATTACAAGCAGAAATTAATATAAACAGAGCAAATAAGTACAAATCAATAGACAAGGCTTCTGGCTGTCTGACCAAGACATTATATACATAGTTACCAGAGAGAGAAGCACCAACATCTGAGTTTTCAAAGGCTCCTTAACAGCTACCCAGAGTCTTGTCTGGTCAAATCACAGGACACTTTTCCAGTGAATGAGCCCCAAACAAAATCAGGGTCAGAGCACTTCATACCTGTCAAGGATTTCACAGCTCTTGTGACCTAATTAGCAAAAGGCTGTGGGCCTTTCTACAAAAAAAAGGCAAGACTCAACCAAAGGAATTCGATTGCCTTAGTGCTGAGAAGCACTCCAAAAAAAAGCCAGTAAAAAATCCCCACTTTGCTTGTACATAGGGGAATAAAAGATGGGAAGACAAGTCAAAGATTGGCCTGTTGAGCATAGCCAATATACAACATAAAGAGTGATATTTAAGGGATCAAACTTAAAGCAATATAAAAGGGTCATTTAAAAAAAAAAATCTTTTCACTGCCACTTTGTTTCCCTGACAGCGATAGCTGAAAATAGCATCAGATTAAGAATTCACCCATTTGAAACTTATTCTATTTAGACTAATTGAAGATTTTTCCTGAGGGGGTTGTGCTTTGGGTACAGTGCTGTGAAAAAGCAAAATAAATATATATTTCCTCTGGGGAACTGTCCATGTCCATGTTCAGAAAATTAGCAACAAAGGGAATGACCCCTTAATTATTTCTCCCATGAATTTTAGTGTTGTCTGACAGAAAAACTGGTAGGAGATAAGTGAGTTGCCATATTAAATAATACAAGAAGACCCCTATGCTCTCTGGCATTGTTATGCAGATAACTTGTGGTTTCTGGCCAAGGTCAGGGCCAAGGAAACTGGTTAGAATTTTTTTTTTTCCCAAGGCCAGAAGTATTTTTCTAGTGCCTATCTACAAATCATGTCCCTGTCACTGAAAGTTTACCCTGATAATAAGTTGATTTCTTCTTTTCAAACTTTTCTCTCAACTGCCTGGTGATAAATTATAACATATACATTGAGTGTTATCATCTCCTTTGAGCCTGAACATGGGATATATACTCTTAACATTTGTTTTAGCTTCACTTATTTTCCCTAGAACATCTTGGGAGGTGGTACTTTATAGCATGTCTACCACTATGAAATATCTCCATGGGACACATTTTAATTTAATGCTATGCTTCTGAAATTTTAGAGGGAGTCTTTGAATATGAGGTGGGATAAAACAATACCTTTCCAAAGTGGGAGCCATGGTTTTATGGTTGTCCTGAGGATACATTAGGACCAGAGCACAGTTCTTTTTTTGTGGTGGTTCTGTTCTGCTTGGGGTTTTCACTAATTAAATTAAAATCCATGTGGGTAAACACTGAGCAAAGTTGTTCCAAGCTGATGTATTTTTGATAGCATTGAGTTTGAAAGATTTGGTGTGACTATACAATGGTAAATTATATAAAGATTAATTAATTAAGAGATAAAGGGACATTAGTGGCCATTTACTAACAGCCTCTTATTTTACAGACAAAGAAACTGAGTCACAAGGAGATGAACCAACTTTCACAAACTTTTTAAGATATAAATGGCAGAGTCAGAATTCGAATCCAGGGCCCATAACTCTAAATTTAATATCCTTTCCACCAAATTAAAGATAAAGTGAAAAAATGTAGACTGTCATCTAGACATCCTGTCCCTAAACCAGATGAACTTCCAGGCATCTCACAATCCTAATATTTTGCTTATACAGAGCCAAGTATCTGGAAGTTTTCCAAATTTAGTATCTTGATATTTAAAAATACTGGGGAAAAAATATTTGAAGAATTGAATTATCTTGGGGGAAAAGAGGACTGTATTCACCCTTAATAAACACTCTATGAGTGTGCCTATTTAAGCATGTGTCAATAGTAGTGAAATCTCATTACACATAATATCATTATAGAGAAAAGGAGTATTTAATTGGACAATTAATAGTAGGATAATCATAGCTTATATTTATACAGTAATTTACAAATTCAAATCACTTTACATATATCACTTTTATTATCATAGCTTTATGGAGACAGTAAGGTAGATATTATTATGCCTACTTTGGCAGGCATTTATTGTTAATAAATTCCACTTTTGAGAAAATTAAGGTCCCGAGAAGGTGAATGACAAGACCATGGCTGTTCAGCTAGTAAGTGACTCAATGATGGGTCTCCAGATTCCAAATGTTTTTTATAAGGTCTTGTTATCTGACTATAACTAGGCCCAACTTGGCTTATACATAGAAGAGATGACTGGCCTATTGTGTGTTTGTGATTTCAGGGAAATTGAGGAAATTCCCTGCCTCTACAAATATCCCTTTCACATATTTACTAATATTTATGATGAGGGCACAGTCTCTGGGAACCCCCTTGAACTCTCCTTGAGTCTTCCAACTGGATCTGGCCTTCCCCTAAGGCTATGGGCCTTGCATTATCATTGGGCCCAACTCTGCCTAGCCTAGACCTCTGTTGTCCAGCTGTTTCCCATCTTTAATCTTGATGAAAATGTCTATACCTTAGCTCGGTTACCCTAGCTCTCTGTTGTCTGACATCTCCAGGCGGCCTTCAGCTATTTCCCACCCTGGAGTCTGACCTCATCCCAATCACCCCAGCCCACTCTAAACCCCTCCTCTAGTCATCCCAGACTACTCAAGGATACCCTAGATCCCTTCTACAATCTTTGTGTATTTAAGTCTCTTCTTGCCTCCATGAAGGCACTCAGATTCAATCTAGCTCAGTACATTGAATCTGGCCCGCTTGTGAAAAAAGGGTGGGGTTTCTTAAGACAACCCATTATGGCAAACTCTTAATAAACTTTGTCTTTTCCCTTGGCTGAGAAGGCTTGAGTCAAATTCTTTCGACAGGACCCTGCATGTCGGTACTTTGGGATGTTGAGCGCCCCTCAACCCCAAACTTCTTTATTTAGAAAATGGTCAAAATTGGGAAAAGTCTTACAATGCTAAATGAAGTAGATACAGACAAAATGTGGTATTATTGGGAGAGGATGGTGGTGGTAGGTAAGAGCCACTTTCATTCAGAGACACCAGGAGAAATAAGACAGTTTGGCTATAAATTCCAGAAAGAGTTTTTGTTTTTGGATAGAGGAGCTTTTTTTTTTCTTCTGGTTTTGAGGCCAGGTTTAGGCATATCTGTTACACTTTTAATACTGTTCCCACCTCCAGGCAACTCAGCAGTGAGGATGTCTTACTATTGTAACCTGAATGCCCAGAAACCCACAGAGGTTTTCTACCCAGTCTTGTTCAAGTACTCGGAATTATAAAACATTTAAATTGCAAGGAACCTCAGAGGCCATCACTACTCACTGAGTCTTTGTACCAGGATTGTGATCTGTGTCCTGAAATTCTCATTTCTGTCTAAGTGGTCCATAGTACAATTCAATGGAAATATTCCTTCTATGTTTCTATCTCCATTAAACTTCCTCCCCCCCCATTTTTTCTACCATGATTTTTCCTTTCATTCTTGTCCTCCCCAATCCCAATCTGTGTAGTATCTATTACAGTGTTGGTCTGTTCTCCAAAATGAGACCTGATTAATTCAATACTCTAATAAGTGTAAAACTGTTCGTAGGAGTGGATTCATTTTCTGTTTCTTCCTCTTTTCTTAACAAATACAGAAAATAATGCCACATCTTTATTATCTTAGATTGAGAGATTTAAATCTAGAAAATTCCTTTTGTTGTTTCACCCGAAGTTATGATCCTAAAGCTAGGAATTTTAGGCCCAGTTATGAGGAGAGCATCATAGCAGGTTTACTGGGGAGAAAAAACTTCTGAGTAGGTAGGACCCTTACTTTATCAGTCACCTACTCTACTTATATCTAAGGTCTGCTCTGCTTGCTTGATAAGGTATCCAGCACAGTGGTTTTTCTGAATATTGTAGAATTCCTAACCAATCATATTTACTAATTTCAAGAAAAATTATAAAATCTAAGTCAGTTATCAAAACAAAACTATCCATAAACAGGCATTCAAAGAGAATGATAAAAGAAGGCAATGTTTAGTCAATTAGCAACCTCTTACCTTACAATATAAAAAGACAATATCAGTTAGGACGAGACTCTTAGAAAAAAAAATGTCTGTTTTAATATTTTGTGTTCTGTCTAGCTTAAGAATAGACAAATAGGCTCATAGAGTAGATATCTTTTTGGCCTTAGAATTGAGACACCATATATCAGATTGCATGCTTTCTTGGGGAGTAGGATGTGGAAGGAGAGGGAGAAAATTTAAAACTCACAATCTTATAAAAGTGAATGTTGCAAACCAAAAATAAATAAATAAATAAATAAATATGTTCATACATGTATATATACATACATACACACACACACACACACACACACACACATATATATATGTATGATTTTAAATAGAATTAGGAAACCAGGATCTGAATGTTAGATCTGACATTTCTTACCTGTGTAGCCTTGAGCAAATCAATTTACTTCCAAAAGCCTCTGTTTCCTCATCTGTAACATGGGACTGTCAATGATATGTATGTTATTTACTTCATGGCGTGGTTGTGATTGATGGGGGTGCTTTGCGGATCTTAAAACCCTAAGGAATGTGAGGTGCTACTAATTCAAAATTAGATTATTTCAGTTGGGAAACCTGATAATCTCAGTAGTGTGTTCCAAAAGTTTTAGTGTAGTTTTTTTAGCTATTAAAGCTTGCTAGTGAGACTCAGATGGCGGAATATAATTTCCCATATCTAAGCTTATTAAATCTTAAAACTGCGCATGAAGACTTTTTGGAACACTTTGTATAGTTTGGTATAATGGAAAGCTCACTGGAATAGAAACAGGTAACTAGGCTGTTCTACTAAAATCTCTGGGAGTTAGTCAGTCAGTCAACAAATGGTGAGGCTAAGCATGTGGTTCCCCCTATCTAGGCCTCATTCTTCTCTTCTATAAAATGAAGGGCATAGACTCAATCATCTTTGAAGTTCTTTCTGATTTTGAAATGTGATAGTTCTAGGCTCTAAGGTCCTGGGGGAATATACAGACATACTTAGGGAAAATACCATAAAGGACATGGAAAGTCAACTTTGCATGTAGTGTAACATGTGGCAACACTAAACTAAGTTATTTGCTCTTTTTATCCCCTCATAATATTTTTATCAGCATTTTTCTACTTTTGCTTGGGGATTAGATGGACCTTTTGACTGAATTCAATCTCCAGCATGCTTTAAATTTTAGAAACACCTTGGGTGTCCTTTAAAATTAAATGTAAATCTATATGCCTCATAAATCATGAAATGTCCTACAGTCCTATGTTTTTTTCTTTCTTAATAAATTTTTACTTCAATAGTAAAGTGAAAAAGGAAGAGAACTCAGACATTCATTGCCTTGTGACTGTGCCTCACAGAAGGGATCTTCATGGGAACAGGACTATTTATATTTGGTGGAAGCTCATAGTGACTAGCATCGGCTCCCTCCTACCAAACTCTGTTGTGGTTTTGCAGTATGAAATCACACAGTTTGATGAGTGATATTGATCAGATAAACCAGCACAAATAATCACTAAGCTTTTATTCTACTTTGCTCAAGACCTGTATTTCTGCACCAACATATGTAGATGGAAAGTAAAAAAAGTAATTTGATTTTCTAGATTTTTTCCCCTTAACATCCATATAGAGATTCTGGGAAGATTATTCGCATTTTGAACAGATGAATATCATTGTGGAGAGGTTTGTGTACTATTTATCCAATGTAATGATAGACTCTAACAATACGTGTATTTTTGAAGTTCACCCAGTTTCTGTAAAATGATCATATTCTCTAATACTGAAGCTCAGTTGGGTTACAGTGCAAGTAGTGTTTCCTTTGAAGTCATAGGGCCTGAATTTCCTACCTCTGTTACCTTAAGCAAGTTACTCAATCTTTTTGCACTATTTTTAAACTTATATCATAACGTGATTGGACTACTAAGGTCCCTTCTAAGGTCCTTCTAAGGTTACTAAGGTAACTTCTAAGGTCCCTTCCAGCTTCAGATCCTTGATATTATGATAAATGCTTATTAATTCAATTCAATAAACACTTATTAATTGTCTATGTGCCAGGCACATAGTAGAGGCAAACGACAGTTCCTGACCTCAAGTGTTTGGCATTTGTATTAAGGCGATGAAATATTTACAAAGATAAGAAAGCAGAAAATATATATCCAAAGTACTACAAAATAGTTTCAAAAAGGAAGAGAGCTTTAATGACTAGGGAGTCAGCTAATGACTTGTGTAGGAAGAGAGGCAAACTTTGTTTTCTTGCAACTTGTGGTCAGTCAGTTGGTGATGTTGTTCTTCATGTAAAATGCTTTGCAAAATTTAGAGTGTTATGTCCTTGAGAGTGATCATTATTAGAGAAACAACCAACCCATGAGAGTTTATTAGATACTTGCAAAATAGTCAACTGAGATCTGGCCTCAGAATCAGGGAGATCTGGGTTCAAATCTTATTTTAAAAAAAATTGATTAATTAAATTTTAGTTTTCAACATTTATTTCCATGAGATTTTGATTTCCAAATTTTCTCCTCATCCCTTTCTCTCCTGCCTCCTTCCCCCCTCCCCAAAATGGATATTAAACATATTTTTGCATTAGTCATGTTATGAAGAATTAGAACCAATGGGAGGAAGCATGAGAGTGAAGAAATTTTACAAAAGAGAGAGAGAGCAAATGGTATACTTTAGTCTACACTGAGACTCCATAGTTCTTTTTCTAGATATGCAAAGCATTTTCCATCATGAGTCTTTTGAGGTTGTCTTAGATCCTTGCATTGCTGAGAAGAGCTGAGCCTATTAAAGTCAGTCATTGCACAATGTGGCTGTTACTGTGTATGATGTTCTCCTGGTTCTGCTCACTTCACTCAGCATCAGTTCATGTAAGTCTTTCTGGGTTTTTCTGAAGTCTGCCTGCTTATCATTTTTTATGGAACAATAGTATCCATTACATTCACATACCACAACTTGTTCAGCCATTCCCCAATCGATGGGCATTCCCACCATTTCCAATTTTTGGCTGCCACAAAAAGAGCTGCTGTAAATATATTTTGTATGTTTGGGTCCTTTTCCCATTTTTACAATCTCTTTGGGATACAGACTTAGAAGTGCTGGGTCAAAGGATAAGCACAACTTTGTAGCCCTTTGGGCATATCAACTCTTACTTCAGACACAACTGTCTGTGACCCAGAATGGCCTATGCAAATCAGTGGCCCAGGCCATTCCCTGAGACTATCAAGTGAAAAGCAGGTGTTACCTTGCATTGATAGAGGCAATTAACTCAGGGAACAGCCTGCATTAAAAAACAAAAATGTGTTCAGTGTCATGCTGTGTTATTGTGGGTCTAAATCATAGTATGTTATTCCTCTTTTCAAAGAAATTATAATCTAGTTGGGGAGATGACTTACATAAATGCAAAGGTAGAAAACAAAATGGTAAGCATTAAAGATAAAAATATGTGACCTTAGGTGTGCTAAGAGTTCAGAGATGGTAATATGATAAAATAGTCGGAAATTATTTCATGGAAGTGCCTCCTTAAGCATGGAAACATAGGATTAGGGTAAAGAAAAGGAGGAAGAAAAAAAATCTCTCAAATACTTAGAACAGTCAAAAAAATTTGAGTGGGCCACTTTGGCAAGTAATGGACTACTTGTCTCTGGAAGATTTCAAATGGAAGCTGGATCACCATTTGTTGGAAATCACAAATTTAGAACTGAAAGTGACCTGAATAGTTGTAGCTGAGATTGGGTACAAGACTAGATGGCCTCAGAGATCTGTTCTGACTTCGTTGTTCTCTAATTCCTTAATTCCATTCCAGGAAAAAAGAACTATATATATGAAGGAGGGTGTGGAAGTGAAGGATTGGGTCTTAGGACAGTGGGGATATCTGTGTGATTACAGAAGAAGGTGCTTATAGGGTGGTAATGAGGACAGGGAAGATCTAGGAAAGGCAAGAATATGGAGAGTACTCACAAGCAAATAAAGAGATTTAGAATTGATATAATAAGAAATAGGTGATTGGTTGTGATAACAATCTGCTAGCAGCTACTGTGGCTGTGTAAGACCAACAACAACCAGCACACAGAAGGCCTCTAACACAGGTTCTTTGACCTGCTTTTCTAAGGAAAGCAACTTTAAGGGGTTAACAATCTCAATTTAATCAAACATACATATATTATTCACTTAGTTCTGGGGGAAAAGATCAGCCCGTTGGACTTCAAGGCAAATACAAACAGAAATTACAAACATCAGCAGACAGACCTCGTCTGATTCAAATCACAATACAGTTACCAGAGAAGTACCAGTATTTATCTGGGTTATCAAAGCTGAGGGGCAGTGACAATGGCTTGCCCAGAGTCTCAACACTACTTCTGTGAGTGAGCCACAAAAGTCAAACATCAAGCTCCCCTCAATTATATCCTGTTTGGAGCCCTGAGAGCTCTGACCTCACCCAGGCTGGCTATGTGAAAATTCCCCATCCCCAGTATCACATCATATACAAGTCAATGACTCCCGATTGCCTCAGTGCTGAGAAATACCTGAGAAATATTCCAAAACAATGGCAGCAAAAGGTTTCCCACCAATTTAAACAAAGGGGAAACTTGATAGTCTTAGCATCAGAAAAGGGAAGAACAGGGAAAAGTCTGATTGCCTTAACATTCATCAAGGTCTCTAAAAATGTGAGTGAAATAATGCAAAGTAGTAATTAAGATTAGTCAAATAATAATATGAAGGGTAGTTTGGAATGAAGAAAGTCTGTTGATAGGAAAGTCAGTTAAGTGGATATTGTAGTAATGTAAGTGTGAAGATCTGTGTGATAGAAATTTTGTGTGGTTGTGGTTTGTCCTTCATCCTTGAAGAGGACTACAACATCAGGGAGGTGTTGACATGACTTACAATTGACTTTGATTTGACTGAGGGAGGGCTGTGCGAAGTCACTAGCCTCACTTTCTCCTCCAGAGTCATCTGGGTCCAGTGGCCAGATATTGATCAGGATGGCCCAGGATGCAGTGGGAAACCTTGGCTCTTTCAAGCTAAGGTCTTTTCAAGTGTTTGCTTTAAGTGAGGCAACACCTATTCAGTGAATAGGCCTCTGAATGGAGAGGGATGGGATGGAAGGGAAGGTTGGAAGGCAGATCAAACTAAAAATTGATAGGACTTGATGATTAAAAGTATATAGGGCATGAAGGAGAGGAACAAATCAAAGAGGACTCTAAGGTTGCCAGACACTTAGAGAAGGATGGTATCCTTAAGAAAGAAAAGAAAGTTGGGAGAAGCAGGTGTTTTGGACAACCACATTCAATTACTTTCAATGTTAGAGCAACTAGTATGTAGCTGTTTAAGTACTCATTTATCAGTAGAGCTTAGTAAATTAACAAATGAGATATATGTAAAGCATTTTGCAAACCTTAAAATGCTATCGAAATTCTCTGATGATGGCATAAGTGTTTTATTGCCTGCCTACTGAGGATTATCAAAACTATTCATGTTTTGGAGTTGACTCAACTCATTTTGATTTTATTTTTTAGTGCTGTTGCTTATTCCATTGTGAGCCAGTATTAAACATATGCAATCACCAAGTTATGCCATGCCACAATACTTTAATCTATGTGATTAGATTTTTTTTTTAAATTGGCCTCTCCTGATTGAATATAGCTGCCTAAGCAAATTTTTCTTTTCGTTAAGCTACAGTATAGCAAGCTAACCAAGGATTTGTCACTTCGGATTTGGTAACTACTTCTACCTATGCAAGGTCTACAGTTAGGCCTTTGGTCTGTGACTTATGAGCCAGTCCTAGAAAATTACCTTAGGCATGTAGAGGTGAAGTGACTTTCTCAGGGTCATGCAGCTGGAAAGCATCAGAGGAATGATTAGAACCCAAGCATTCCTGACTCCAAGTAACTCTCTCCACTGTACTTTACTATCTCAGCCTATATAAAGAATTTGTAATAATTCTATTATTTTTTTAGTTCTTTATATTTTTCAAAGTACTTTACCATTCATTATCTTGAGACAACTGGGGCAGGTAAATTATAAGGCTCCTTCTGATAATATTCTGAGATTCTATGGTTGTATTTCATCGAAAAGAAGGAACTTCTTAATGAAGACTCAACGTACAGAAAAAGTGCTTTATTTATACAGTTGTTAGCCTATTACAATGTTTTTTCAAATGAAGGATGTTCCCCACAGCCAAATTTCCTTTTATTTCTGCTGACTCATCCAATTTCTATAGACCTATATAAATTTGAGACTTCTGAATAAAAGTGACAAGTAATTGTGGACACCCCTGGAGGGACAGTTTAATTTCAAAGTGAAGTGGGTTCGTTCCCATCTGGTAGCCATTTTTGTCCTTTTCCCAATTGAAGTAGCCTCAGTCTGGATTTTATTGGGGAAATAGCTAAAGTATTTGTTTTCATTTTTAGGCCTCTAGTCATATATCACACAACTACCATGCTTTCGTCGTTGGACTGTTCTTCAAGGCATGGGGTTTGAAGAAGGAGTCTGTCCCAGGTTCTGCTACTTGTGGCATTACCTTAACATCCCATAGTCATCAGAAACATTTATCATTTAAAATATGTCCTTTTAAGTAGTTAATCCATCTACCTCATGAGGGTTGTTCTGAAGAAAGTGGTTTTATGTCTTAAAGTACTATATAAAAATGAGCTAACATTACTATTGTCATTATATCTTAAAATGAAAACTGGCATTATTTTGTGTCCTCTGTATTTTCCATGCCTGGTAAAGACAACATGTGTGTGTGTGTGTGTGTGTGTGTGTGTGTGTGTGTATTTATAGCAGAAGACTTATAAAATGATCATTAAGAGCTTTACATTTCTTTTGAATTTTTTATTCTATAAGAAACATCTGTTTCTCTTCTTAAAGTTCAAGGGCAATCGCATTTTTCAATTATTAATTTATTCTCCCTCTGAAGCTAAAATGCAGGTATTGTACACAAGCACATAATTCTGTTGCCCTGAGAAACAATGCAGTCATCTCCTAAGATCCTCATTTCATGTTTGCTTCATGCTGCTCTTTACAGGTGAAATCGATTTAAAGCTCTACAGTATGCTTCAATATTTGTTATAAATTTAAGATCACCAGAGGGCCTTAGTTACTTCAATTTCTACTTTATTGCATATGGTTCATCTTGAAACCTTATGTTCACTGTAGATATTCTAGTTGTTTCTACACTGGTTCGGCTTTAAGCCCTTTAGTAACAGCTATTTTACCTACTGGACAAATTTTGGTCTTAATAAAATTGGATGGTAAAATTATGGGAAGGAGAGTCTGGCATTATAATTTGTCAATAGCTCCATACAAACATTCACGTTAGAATGCTCACACAAGTAGATAAAATTCATTCTCTTTCTAATTTGTTTCCCTTTCCTATAGACACATTCTTTGAAGGGACATAAGTATAAGCAGTCTCAACTTAGAAACTGATTGTACTCTTGGTGTCTGCAAGTCAATTGTTTTCTATTGGGAATACATTTTTTTTTCCATAGAGCAATTTTGTAAACTGTGATTACTTTCCCAAAACAGCTCAGTAAAAACAAACAAATAAACAAACAGAACAACTCATTTGAACCACAATTTTATCGTAACAAAGTGCTGTACATTTGGGTAGAATCATGCTGAAATACTGAAAAGACTTGCCTGCTGGCCACATATACATAATGAATGTAGACATTTGAAACAAAAGATCAAGGTAGAAAGCAATGTTATGAAGTAATTCCATCTAAGGGCATCTTGTTCCATTGCCTTTTCCTCTCCTATTCATTTGCATAGGAAACCCAAGTAATATGTAGCTGAGAAAGAGAGAGAATGGGGGTCCCTAAAATAATAGATTAAGAGCTAGAAGGGACCTTAGAGTTTTAGTCTCATCTCATCTAATACAACCTACTTATTTGACAGATAAGGAAACTAGAGTTTAGGATCTTAAGCAACTTGTACAAGGTCAGGCCAGTAGCAAGTAGGGCCTCAGACTCAAATAGCATTTTAATTTGGTTGGTCCAAAGGTGGTCCCCCAAAATGATGGTGAAGGGATATAGTTTGGCAGCTGGTGATTAAGTAGGGTGTTAAAGGGATCTACCTACCCAATGTTAGAAGGAGGTTTGGGACAGAGACGCTATTCGTGGTGAGGAAGAAATGAAGGTTAAAAACAACAAGCTTAAAGACTTTGGACACTATTTATCAAAGGTCTATGTTCCAAAGTAGTAGACTCCTATTCTGAGTACCAAACTCAAGTGTCTATCTGGGTCTTAAGGAGACAGATTCTCCTTGTAGCCAAAAAGCACCTATGGATTTCCTAAGACCTTTATCTTTAGGCATTTGATTTTAATCTAAATGAAATAACTTAGAACTTGCTCTTGTTTTTATCGGACAAAGCCCCCCAGTTAAGGTCTTCAAAAGCAGCTAGAAGCTGGATGAAGAAAATATCTATACAACTTGGTGCCAAATGGAGCCACAACTTGAAGTAAAATGTAGTGACCACATGAGATCATCAAAGCCCAGGAGAAATGATATACCTAAGAGAAAGTGCATACTACTTGAGACCATTATGGAGCAGGTCCAGTGGAAGTAATACAAAGCTATTACCAGAAGACATCAGAGACAGTGATGTATGAGACTCATCAAGTCAATAGGCATTTACTAAGCACTCATTATATGCCAGGCACTGTGCTAAAAGGAATGAGATCCCTCTCCACACATCTGTCTGATATGTGTACCCCTTCACATGTTTGTCACAGATATGAGTATCCCCCATAAGTGTGACTTCATGAATATTCCTTAGGTATATGTACTTTTCCAAGTAATGGTCTTCCAGGGTGTCTTCTAGGTTTTCAGAGGCAATGTTCTATTGCTATTCTTACTATTTTCTGCCCTTGAATTCATATACTTTGAATTATCTTCTCTGGATGACAAATATAAGTAGGCACATTGGTCGGGACTTGTGACTTGTGCTTTTGAACAAAGATGGCTCTGCAAAGTACCTTGAACCTATGGCAGATTCTCTGGATGTGTTCCACAGGCAAGATGAAGGATATCCCTGGGTGCTCCATTGGCAAAATTATCTTTTATATTCACTTTCATTTGAGGCAATCTATGCCCACAGCCAAAGTGCAAGTTTTCTATGAATATTCCTTCATTGATTCATTTATTCTGTCCACATTCATTAAGTTCTTTTATGTGTTAGATGTACTAGGTGAAGAGAGATTCAGAGATATGGGTTCAGATGATATCTGCCTCAAAAGAATTTATAATCTAAAGTGGAAGATAAGAAATATATAAGAATAATTCAACTATAAGCCTTACTTATGGCAGTAAGAGAAAGAAGTACAAAGTGCTATGAGACCTCCAAGAACAGAAATCACTTCCAGCTGGGATATTAGGTGAGATCTTATAGAGAAGGTCTGACATAAGCTCTATTTGATACTGACTGCTCCTTCTATGGTTCTTTATCCTTTTCCCACTTTATTCCTTTTAAATACAGGTCACCTCCAAAGCTCTGTCCTTGACCTTCCAGGATTTGAAAAAAGGATGTTGTCAGGCTAGAATGTTGAGTTGATTCTTATAATCTTAGAATCATTTAAAATTTTTTTTCCTCTCTTTTCCTGAGCATCTCTCATCTTCGTACACCTTTTCCCCTATTCATACTGTAAATACCTAATTTCAGACCCTCACCTAGCTGATTACAATAGTTTCTGATTTGTCTTTTTCAAAATATTGATGCCTTTTTTGAGGGACTAGCTAGTTGCATCAGAGGAGTTCTGCCCCACCTTTAGTCAGTCAGGGGTTGGAGGTTTACAAAGGAAAATGGCTGGTTATCACTATACCACACCATTGGAATCAGGAAGCTGACAGAAAGCTTGTGTATGCTACATTGTGGAGTCTTGGAAGCCAAGTAGAGTACTGCCAGTTCAGTAGCATGGAAAAAGAGGCAATAAAAACCACTGAGAGTGTGTTTGGGCATAAGGGCAAAGAGTACTTGTGGGTGAATTTGGCAGTTAAGTCAGAGATTGAGAAGTGTTAATCAGGGTAGTGGCTGAGAACCTTTGATGCTATGGTGTGTCAAGAGAACAAAAGATGCTTAGAAGGTTGTCAGTGACTGTGACAAGTATGACTTTTACGTGAGCATTTTTTGTGAGAGCAAAGGGAGCCCCTCGCCTCGGAGAGCTCTCTCTCAAACTTCTTCCCTATTTTGCCTTGGAATGTTTGAGGAGTAAGCAATGTTAGGCATCATAAAATAACAATATCTAATATAGTATATAGGAATCTGCATTCTGGGTACAGCAAAATTCATGAGTGTCATTTCCTTTATGAAACCTTTTACCTTCTCAAATTTCTCATAGCACTTTCAAATGCTCTTTGCCAGTAAAAAAAAAAAACCCAAAATCTGACTTGCATCATAATTACTTTTGTGCAAGCTTTGTCCCCTTCCCCTCATTAAACTGTTAATTCCTTGAGCAAAGGGAGATGAATTGAACGTTAGAATCAGGGAGACCTAAATGAAAATCCTACCTCAGATATATATTAGACATATAACTCTAGCTAGGTAAACCACTTAACCTCTTGAATCAACCTCAGTTTTCTCATCTTTAAAATGGATATAATTATAGGTTCTTTTAAGGATTAAATGAGATAACACTTATAAAACAATTTACCAATCTTAAAATAGTTATAAATTCTAGCTAGCCAGCATCATCATTTTTTTTTTAATTTTTGCATCTCTGGGGACTTGAAAATACTAGGTCTTAAGAGCCAATTTTATGTTACTATGCATCAGTTTTCAGTAATAAAGTTGCTGAAGGCTTAATCTGGAAAGGTCCAGACAAATTGTCTACACCAGCTCATTTCATTTAAGAGAGGAAACTGAGACTAAAAGGGTTGAAAGCAATTTGCCCCAACTCGTCTCCCTCTTAGAATTTATGCTGAATTACTCATTCTTGTTAAATTTGACATTGTTTTAAGGAGAAAAAAAAAACAGGTTTGTGGAATCTTTACATACTGTAACATTCTATTTTTTTTAAATCTAACCTAAGTAAGCTACTCTAAGTAGGTCCTTAGTTACTCTTCTTTATATAAATGTGGTGAAATCATTTTAAATCATCACTTTAAAACCTTTTGTCATCACACTGGCTATATATAGGTAGTTTCTTGATGACTATTTCCTCACAAATGTGAAATGAAACTCTAAAGCCTACTGAGAATTTAGTGCTTTTGGAAACAATGCCCCTTAACAAAATCACTTTATGTATTATGGGCACAGAAAATAGATATCCCATCACTTTAATAAGAGAAAATGCCCTTAACACTCAGGTACTTTCTCTAAAAGTTTTTTATTTATTTATTTTTCAGTGATAGAACAAGGCAGCAAGCAACAAACAAGAGTGGAAAGATTCCAGGCGAATCTAAGGAAATGTGATTTAGTCTCTTTGTTTATGTGATATATCTGCAGTGCTTTAGGGAGGACTGTATTTGCCAGTGGCCTAGAGTAGTGCATTATTTTTGAATCAATCTTTCCTTTTTTCCAAGTCCCTAATATTTCTCATTCTGCTCTAGTCAGACACTTGAATGGTGGAAGTTCTCTATTATTCATCAAATACCTCAAGCTGTTCCTGTCAAGTTTCTCAACTCATTTCCCACAGATATTCCACAAAAATGCAGCCAAAAAATTCTTTGCCAGGTATGAACCAATCTGAATAATGAACATTGGGGTGAGACTTTTTTTTTCCAAAAAGAGATGGACTGGAAACCTGAACTTTTTTCAATCCCTGCAGTTTGTTTACTTTGTACCAACTGTTAAACCCCTGCCACCATCAATCTGATTATTCTTATTCATCTTGCCTGTCCACTGCTAACTCAGAAGGGACAATAGGATTTCTCACTGAGTCTGAGAAGGACCTGTTCTTATATTTTATCCTACTTCCTAGTTAGAAGGAAGAGCTGGTACATTGCGATTCTGACCATTGTTTTCAAAGCACATATACCCACTATATGGACACAAAATCTCTTTCTATGATGGAAAAGAATCATGTGAGACACAAAATTCACCTGCTAGAACATTTCATAGAAATGTGAATTTCAAATCAAAATGTTCTGCCATATGAAAATGAACTTTCCAGTCAGGATAGTATATTCAGAGAAATACAAAACAAGTGAAAAATCTTTTATCCTTGATCCATACTCTAATGAGGGTCTTGTGATAAATTAACATTGTATTAGGATGCATACATAGGAATACAGTGTATAGAAAATATAAAATAACTCTCCCATATGATTCAGCCTTCTTTCTCATACTTTTTAAGGAAACAGAGTCCAATTCTATGTGCCACAACTAAAGGGGAATTTACAGAACTTGGAGAGGCTTCAGTGGAAAGGCATAAATATAACTAAGGGTTGGAAATAAGGCTTCTAACAAAAGATTAATTCCTCAAAGGAGGAACTAGAATTTATTCAGAATGAAGATGAAAGTATATAGTCTGAAGCACAAATTGGATCAACTGAATCTAGTTAATAAAAACAAAGGTTAAATTAACTCCAATCCCCACCCCTCCTTTTTCCCCTTGGGTGGGGCCACAATCTATTGTTTGGGCTCAAACCATAGTAATAGATATAACATATATCGGATGCATTGTGTCTGAGGGAACAGGAGTCAAACTTGCATATAAAAACACTCAAAAAAAAACCAGGTAGTTAAAGCTACTAATCCATTTTCTGGAATATCTGAACTGCTTTCCTGAACCCTTCTGTGAGTTATAATCTAATTTGTGACTTGAGGCCTTGATTGAATTTACTGCTTTTAGGATCTTCCTTGCTTGAACTCTGAGAAGCAGATCTTATTTCCACCTCTTTTGGATTTCTTTGGGCACTTATTCTTGACCCATCCTTTTTAGATTCTCTCTTTTCAGACACAGCCCTAGCAATCTCCTACCGCATTGCTTCCCTTTAGAATAAAATCATGACCCAGTCCCTCAGAAGAACTTTCTTTTATTTGTTTCACTACACAGCATCTCTGGCTTTGCTGGCCCATCACATTTATTACCCCTATCCCCATGCAAATCACCAGTTTGACTGAATTTTTATGCTTTTTAAATCTCTATCTTAGCATTAGAAAGACATGTCCTTTAAAGGACATTTACATGCAGGATATTGATACCTTGGTCTCAGCCCTCACTGGGCAAAATGACTTAAACCATAGTTATCAATAACAAACAGAACAGATTATGTGATTTCATGATTTAGGTCAGGGAAGGACCTTAGAGATCTTCTAATCCAGACTTGTCAAACCTGAAGCTTCCAGGAGCCAACATCAGCTGTAAAACTCCTGAATGAGCACCAATTAGATGAAAATGTAATTGAAATCTGTTGACAAAATTTGTGAAAATACAACATATATAGTTAATTTGTGGATTTCTAACTCAATATGCAGCCAGCAGGGATCTGTTTCTATTTGAGCTTGACATACCGATCTAATCCACAATTTCCCTCCCAGCTTTACAAATATAGAAATGCCAAGTCAAAAGGATAGTGGAGGAGTGATGAATAAAAGTCCCATCTCCTGACTCCAAATCCAGGGGTCTTCCCATACGATCACTCTGAAAGCAAAGCTAGGCACAATCCACTACCCTGAAGTGGTGACTATCAAAATAAAGAATAATCTGTGTATGGGTACAGAAGTATAAACCAGCCATCTGAGGTGGCCTGCTTATGATGAGAAAACTGCCCTGGGCTTGGCTCTGTATTTCATACCTGGCAATTCTCTTCTGAGGAATTTCCCTCTCGATGAAAGATAGTATAATAAAGAGAAAGTGATACCTACCATTGAGGGGTTTAGGGATAAAAAAAAATCATCTTCAGATTAGGTTGCCTTGTTATAGAAAATCCTCTTCTTAACAAATAGGATGTATTTCAAATTGCTAAGAGTAGATAAAGCTTGATATTTGAAAGGAACATATGGATTCCTTAAGGGCATTCCTTCCAGCTCTAACATGCTATTGTTTTAAAGTAACTACAAATTTCATAATTTTATTTTAAAACTCAATCAACAAATATTTGTGGTGTGTTCAGTTTTATGAGATACAGATATGTCTGTATGAAAAATCTACTCTCAAGTACCTGAGTTAGGAAGAGAAGCCTAGTACACAGAGAAAAAAATACTAAATAAGGTGGCATAAAATTAGGTGTTAACTTGGGAATGGTTGAACAAATGTTGGTATTTGAATGTAATGGAATTTTACTATACCATAAAAATCAATGAATATGATGCATTTAGAAAATAATGGGAGAATTTACATGAACTCTTCAAGAAAGAAGAAAGGAGAGCCAGGTAAATAATACATACAATGATTTCACCAACGTAAATGGAAAGAACAAAAAGCAAAAACTGAATTTAGTAAATATAATGACTAAGATTGGTCCTGGAAAACATTTGAGAAAAATTTATCTCTTTGTTCTCCTC
>CM053626.1:111099572-111120812 GCA_028646595.1 Phalanger gymnotis | reverse complement strand
TTGCCCTGTGGCTCTAGAATATCAGAGCAGTTCTCCTTGATAATTTCTTGAAAGATGATATCTAGGCTCTTTTTTTGATCATGACTTTCAGGTAGTCCAATAATTTTTAAATTCTCTCTCCTGGATCTATTTTCCAGATCATTGGTTTTCCAATGAGATATTTCACATTGTCTTCCATTTTTTCATTCCTTTGGTTCTGTTTTATAATATCTTGGTTTCTCATCAAGTCACTAGCTTCCACTTGCTCCAGTCTAATTTTTAAGGTAGTATTTTCTTCAGTGGTCTTTTGGATCTCCTTTTCCATTTGGCTAATTCTGCCTTTCAAGGCATTCTTCTCCTCATTGGCTGTTTGGCGCTCTTTTGCCATTTGAGTTAGTCTACTTTTTAAGGTATTGTTTTCTTCAGTATATTTTTCAGTATTTTTTGGGTCTCCTTTAGAAATTGTTATTTCTATAGTTATATTTTCTCCCACTTGATTATACATTCACAGAGACAAGGATCTATATTATATCCATCACTTAGCACAGTGCATGACACATAGTGGGTGCTTAATAAACGTTTATTGATTGATTATCTGTCATTGTTTCCCCATGACAATCACAGATGTATCTAAGGGAATAAATATTTGTTGAATTGAACTCAATTGTTGCAGAGTCATGGTACAGAGAAATATTTTACAATAGTATGGCTATAATGGTTACTGTCATGTGCATCTGATTTTTTTTAAAATAACTTTGATGCTAAAATTAGACATATCGGCTATATCCCTTGTTAACTATGTAAAAAAGGCATCCCCTCTCTAAGGTGAATGCTAAGGGAAAAAATATTATTGATATTTTCCCTTGGACATCTTGGAGAGTAAGACTGGAGGAATGGAGTTTATCCTCTTCCTCCCCTCTGCTCCCCATTGCAATGATTATAGGCACATGGCAGTATCCATGGGAGGGCATTCCAGCTATGGAGTCAAGTCACTGAGTGGAGTCAAGAATCTGATGCCTAGATTGGAAATCATCTTCCAGAAATGACAGGCCCAAGAGTAGGCATTCTGACCAGTTATAGGAATCTGGTCCTTTCCAAAATTGGATAGCAATATCTTAGGCCAGTGTTTCAATGGAGCCAGTTATTCTACCAAATACAAACTACCAGAATCCAGCACTGAGGCATCAGAAACCTCTTGCCATGTGCCAGGACCACATGAGTTCCTTATCCATGTGACTTTCTATTTGAGAACCCTAAAGTTCTAAACTCTAATGTGTATTTTCCCCATTGAATAGATTTATATATAATATACAGATCTATAGTGCTCTCTCTATACATATACACAAATATGTATATATGTAGTATGTACGTATGTAAATAATTTGTCCCAAGGGGGAAATAGTTTGTTGTTCTTGTTATTCCTGTGACCTTACTAACTTTGAGCTTATTGTGTATTTTGGCTCACTATTAAAGCAAAGTACATGTGTTGGGACTTGTGAGTTATGGTTTTAGGAGTGTGGACACATTAGATTACTTTGAAGCTAGTGTAGTCATTCCCTAGGAACCCTGACCCATGATTTCATCAGGAGGGTAGGAGAAACCAAGAGAGATGACTATACTTTGGGGCTGATTTGGGATCTATTTCAGGGGCAGAATGAATTTGAAGAAATCCATTGGAGAAAATTTCATATGAAACTTCCAGAGAGGAAGGACTGCAGGGATACTGTGGAGAAGAAAAAAAGTAGTGTTTTCAGTCTATAATGGGATGGCCTATTTTTTGATATTTCTTTTACATGTAAACCAGTTGTGTTGAAATAACTTTTGCCTAGTTACATTGAATACTTAAATCCTGATATCTGTTGTGTCACTGTGTTCTTTATGTGTATAGTAACTGAAATAAGTAGAATAGATGTTGAATTTCTAAGATACTGGCACCTGGCACTGTATCCTAGAGAACACCGTAAGCACAACCACAATAATTTTTATTTTATTTTACTTTGAGTGAATCTCAATAGTTTGTCCTGTTGTGGCATGAGTACAGACAGCTTGTCCAAGTTTCTTAAAGATTTCAGGTACCTAGGATAAGGTATGATTGTTGGCCTGGAGTAATGAACCCTAAGTTCTTAATTCTCTTTTTAGGCCCTCCATATATTTATGGCTTTTCTGATTTTGTTTGATTTCTTTTAAAGTCACTTTATTTTCATAGTGGGGGTGAGGAAGAGGGATTATGAATTCAATTCTGCATTGGAAATGCCCTTCATGTTTCAGGGTTTGGCTAGAGAAATCTCATTTGCTTCACATGTTGCAGGGACCCATAGTAGAAATTTTGTGTTGCCTAGGTACTGACAAAATCCATTATAGGAAATTTATTCAGAACAGTTTAGTTTATCATCTAAAGGTCAGGAGGTAACTTTCACTCAACTCCAGGTCCTGAATTCATGTTGCAAGAGCCCAATAGGCTCTGGGAGCTCATTAGGAACCAGACTTTGCCTCTAAGAGGGAATCTTTTTTTTTTTTTTCAGTTTTCATTTCCTTCTTATCTTTAATTGGGGCAGGCCTTTACCTGCATCAACAAAGTAGGTAATAAGACAACAGAGAACGTTTAAAAATGTCATTCATCGAATATGTATAACAACATATTTGAGGAGTGAATGTCCAGGCCCACAAGTTATGCAAGGTCTTGGACATCACATAAGACTTAATTATCAAATGGTGTGCAAACCATGAATCATGGTCTTTATTTAGACTCTAATTCTATGCAATGAAGAACCACTTGAAAGGATCTTGATGGAGTTATAAAGAAATTCCTCATTCAGACTGATAGGATTATAAGGCATTGGCCATTGATTGCAAACAACTAAAAGTCAGCAGGGAACTCCCAGAGATTGGTCTGCTGAAGGATCAGTCAAGACTTGGTTGCCTTTAAAATGTGATAGTCAGCTCTGAGGAAGGAGTCAAGAAAATATCATTATTTGAAGAAGAATTCAGCTTTTGAGCTCTTGTACAGAGAAGCAAGGAGTGGAGTTTGCTTCCTTTTCATCCCAATTGATAGTCATTTTATACAGCAGTGACACATGGCTGTAAGAAACATTTCACCTAGTAGAGAACAGACCCACAGAGTATAGATATAGAGAAAAGTTCAGGAGGTGGTGAAGCGACAATGGGAGAGAAATAAAATGAAGTATGGCTGTAGCCTTCCTAGATATATTGGGCCTTGATGAATTAGAATATCAGGGCCCTAGGGCAGAAATTTCTTACCTCAAAGTATTGAGTCCTACAAGACATTTTCTCTAGTTTGGGCCACAAAATTGCCAGTAGAAAAATGCTTGGGCAATAGAGTGAAGCGTGACTGAATTCTTTCTAGATAAAATGAGTGAATCAAACTCTTTTCAGACAAAAGTAGAGGGCCTAAATACTTTAGCTATACATTATCATATATAATCTTAATTCAGAACATTCATAGACTTGGTCGGTTACAGAATTTTTAAATGCAGTAATGAATATTAAGAACAGAAGCTTTGAACAACTGATTAAAGTATCTATAAAATTAATGAAAAAACTCCCTTTTATTTTTCAATAAAGAAATAAGAATATGAAAAGGTCCTAGAAGATATTTTCTAAATTTGGTTTGACATAAAAACTCATTTATAATCAACTTGGGAATTTTCCCCATTTATTGTTTTTAGCAAAGATGTCATTAGAAGGTTCTCTGAGTTGATGAAACTGAAGACAGTATTTTCTGTTCATGGTCTGAGTCCATAAATTGATTACCGTATGAAAATAAAAATTAATAGACATTTCACCATTTTTCTTCTAAATTAAGCTGTTGGGATTAAGGTTTACTTTGTGACTTTTTGCTTTTATGCTAAGCTGTTTTATTTACATAGATTATCTTTCATGAAATTTTGCTGGGCCTAGCCATTTATAATAGAAGAGTAATTCTCTACTAAGAACTCACTGTACAAACATGCTTTCTCTTCTTAATATCTACAGCATAAAAGAGGTAATTGATGAAGTCGCATCTTTTTTTTGATAGCTTAAGGCTATAATTAGCAGCTTTAGAAGCATATGATTTTTCATTCCCAAAATTAGGAAAAATGCTTTGATGTCTTTTTTGCTCAGGTATGACAGGTGTGGAATGTGATTCAAATTTCATGTTAACCCACATATTCACTTCTGCGTAATGGCTTGCCTTGGACTTATTAGAACATGAGGAAAGCCCCAGGATATCTTGGCTTTGGATATGATTAATTTGAGATACTCATGAAATATCCAGGTGGACATATGCTGTGCAAAGCTGGAAATCTAAAGAAATGAGGAAGGAAGGAAGGCTCCAGTAAAAAGACAAGCATGGAGTGGTAGTTAGAGATGAAGGAGAGTGTGGTTAACTGGTTTCATGCTAATGGGATATCAGAGTAGACAAGAACTTAAGACCTTTGAATGCAGGTAATTGGTGACATTTGAGAAGAGTCTCTGTAAAGTACTGGGAATTAAAGCCAGGTGATAAGGAGGTAAGCAGAGTTCACTGGCATTACAGAGAGATAATATATTCAATAAGGTTGACTGTGAAATGGAGAAGTTATAGGATGGTGTCTGGAAAGGATAAGAAGTCAAGGGAAAGACATCTTAGAATTGAGGACATATGAGTATATTCGTAAGCAAACAGGAAAGGAGTCAGGATAGAGGTTTAGTTGAAAGTGAATGAGAAATTGATGATTATCGCAATAAGGGCCTGGATGAAGAAAGAGAGGAAGGAATAAAGCCATATCTAGAGGGCCTTTTACATATATTTTCAAAGTAATGTTAACTGGAAATAATTATGTTTCTGGGATATGATTTGATGTATCTTTCACTGGAGTTTTGCTGCAGAAATAAGGATTTTACCTCCAGCTTTGTAGATGGTACCAAACTAGGTGGCACAGTGGCCTGAAGTCAGGAAGACCTGAGTTTGAATATGACCTCAGATACTTACTAGCTGTGTGACAAGTTACTTAACCTCTGTTTGCCTGGATGATGTATAGATTCTGGGAACCCCCTTAGACTCTCCTTGAATCTTCTAACTTGATCTGGCATTTGCCTGAGGCCATAAGCTTTCTATTATAGCCAGGCCCAAATTTCTGTTACCCTTAACCTAGCCTAGCCCTCCATTGCCTGTTATCTCCAGGTAGCTGTCAGCTACTTCCCACCTTTAATCTCATTTTCTTGGTTCCTGTAGTCTGACCTCTCGTCACCCCAGTCCCATCCTTAGACTCCTCCTCAAGACCCTCCCTAAACCCCTCCTCCCATCACCCCAGAACCACCTCTAGATCCCTCCCACAGGCTTTCTGTATTTAAGATCCATCATGCTTCCATGAAGGTGCTCAGATCCAATCTAGCTCAGATTCAATCTGGCTCAGATTGTTCTAGCCCACTTGTCGGTACAAGTGTCACAAATGCTCTGGTTCCTTAAGAGTCTTCCCAATACGGTGGATGTTTAATAAACTTTGTTTTACTTTGGCTGAAAGAAGCCTTGGGTTGAATTCATTTGGGCAGGACCTGGCATGTTGCTATTTTAGGATCCCCAGTACCACTAAACGTCAACAGCCTCAATTTCTTCAAGAGTAGACTGGTGATAATAATAGCATCTATCTAGTAGGTTTATTGTAAAGCACAATAAGATAATATTTTTAAAGTGCTTAGCATGGTGCCTGGCATATAGTAGGTGCCACATAAACGCTTATTTCCTTCTCTCTCTTCTACCCTAGATACTGTTCAACTATAGGGTCTATAAAAGGTCTTACAACTTTTGAAGTTCAGTTGGACCCACCTAACCTTAGTCTTACAAGGCGGTATAGACCCATCTTTTTTCCAGCTGCTGAAAGGAACTCCTTTTGGAGATAGTAGTACTTTTAGTAGTACTTTGATCCATATACAAAATAGTCAGTTTGCCTTTACTTAAATAATAAAAAGAAATAGTAATATATATAATTCATTCTCAGAATACAAATTCATTAGGGAAGCAAGCAAAGGAACAAAGAGAATTTTGAAGTTTAAAAAATCCTCCTCCCTTCATTTGCTCAAATATTCCAATGGCCAAATTCTATTTTTCTTTTTCTATGGGCAATTAAAAAAAAAAGTTGAAAATCCATAACAAGGAATTCAGCTGTTCCAAGCTCATCAGAAAGGAGCTATCCATCTTATCATCACATTTAAATTCTCCACCCACCCATGTACCCCCAGGATTCAATTAACAGATCTCCCCCCACCATCAAATATCCTGACATAAAAACTCTGATGCAGATATGACATTTTTTAAAAGATTTTGAAACTAATTAGTCTGACCTAACATTTAACATGAGAAAATACCATCACCACATTTTTATAGATCTTTAAGGTTAATCAAACTATAACCTCTGTTTGCCTTAGTTTCTTCATATTCTTGTTCAGATAAGTTAGGGATATTGGGTGTGGAATGTGATTCAAATTCCCTGTTAACCCACTTCTGCTTGATGGCTCTTCCTGGACTGGTGAGTCAGTAGTAGTTATATTACAGCAGTTATTTTTGTGCCTGTTTTAGAGATGGCAAAAAAGGAAGCCCATAGTCATGCATATGTGGCTTAGCAATTGCCAGAGTCAAGGTTCAAAGGGAGGTCTCTTGACTAGCATCTCACCGATTTTCTAAGCGTCTTGCCCCAAACCATACAACAAGGGGCAGAACAAGGGATAGAATTAAGAGTCTGAATCTCTAGGCAAGTGTTCTATAAATTTGGTGTGTTTATTCATGCACAGTAGAGAAGGATAAAGATAGGAGAGAATATTAAAGTTCTAGTTGTCATTTTTTTGTTTTGTTTTGCTTAGTTTAGTTTTTATCCTGGATGGATGTACTAACACAGAATAGTTTCTTCTTTGGAAGACTCAAGTATTCTTGAGGTATAAAACAACTGAAAAAATTCAAGTACAAACTTTTCATAAATAGTCTGATACAATGTGTTAGTAATGAAGGTGAGACTTTTTCTTTTACTGTTTTAGAATGCTAAATTAATTAAGTGTCTTTGATTGAGTCTTAGGAAGTGCAAAGCCCCAGGCTGGTTAGCAAACTAGTTCAACAGTTTGAGAGAGGTGGGAAGCCCCCAAGACCCTAAGGGGAGTTGATAACACCAGAGCCAATAGTAGGCACCCAAGTTCTTGTTGCTCAGATGATGTTTGATGATGGCTAATGACTGTATAAAAAGAGAGAACAGAGCTGTTTGCTTGGGCCTCTCACTCCTGGAGGAGTGTTGATGTAGAGTCTCTGGGCAGCTGCTCTAGGAGCCTTCCTTGTGAACCCAGATGTTGATGATTTCTTGGTAATTGTGAATTGTGATCTGGTCTGTTTATACTGTGTGTGTTTGCAACTTGTTCGTATTTGTTCTGAAGTTCAGGTTGCTGGCTTTTCCTCCTGAACTAAGTGAATGATATTTGTATATTGGGTTAAAGTAAGATCGTTAACCCCTTAAAGTTACTTTCCTTAATAAAGCAAATCAAATAAGCTGTGCTGGCAGCATTCTTGCTGTTGGGCTTGTGTTGGTCTTTCACCCCCACAACAGCTGCTAGCCAAATTGTTGCAACATACAGTTAATAGTAAAGTATACTCTCAGACTCAGCAGTAAGCTAAAAGGAGAAAGAGTTATTACGTATACAAAGATGTTTATGAAAAGTAAATTTGTATTACAATACAAATTGATTGATGAAATTTTTTTAATTGAAATTCATAGGAGAAAATGAAGGACTTTTTCACATACTCAAGCTGAATTTATATAATGGTACAATAATGCCATAGGACATTATGTATAAAAATATGACAAAATATACCTTCTTTCAACTTTTTTGCAAAGTAAAATGAAGCACCATGTCATCAAAACTGTGAACTTATATGACTTAACCTATAATTGAATCTGAAGACATTTTAACAAAAGCATATAGAATTGATTTCTAGTAAATTTAATTGAGAAATTTGCGGTTCTTTAAGTAGTACTTTATGCTGTAACTTTTTCAGGGTAAACATTCCTAATATAAGTTAAGAGTTAGATTCATTAAAGTCAGATGTAATAATTATCTCCACAGAACGATAGACTTGGGTTCATTGTCTAGCTGTGTGATCTTTGCTTAGTCACGTAGCTTCTCTTGGCCTCTGATTCCTCATTAGTAAAATAAGGGGCCTGATGTCCATGTCTTCCTGTGTCCGTTCCAGATCTGAAATCTATCATCCTCTGATAAAGTTTTCTAAGTCTATTTTTAAAGGAAGCTACCACCATTTTTCTTAGGAAAGAGGTACACAATTGATAAGTCTTTTTACTGTGACCAAAGCAACATTCCTTCTCAAGATGAAAAGAACTATGAAAGCAGGAGTATTGTGACATGTTCAACACTTAACATTAATTGATATCAACCTAATGAAAAGTAATAAGCCTATAAAATGTTATACTTCATATTTTCATTTAGTTTAAGTTTCAAAAATTATGTATATGAATAACACACATATGTGTGTATACATGTGTGTTATATGTGTGTGAACGTATGTTGATATGATAGCACTGCCTCTAATGGTTACCAAAGAAGAATTTTAGTTTTTTCAAAACTTGTGTAATACAAAAAGTAAGCTGTGCAAGCACTCAGATACCATCTTCCTGCAGTTATTTTATTTTATTTTTTTTTAAATCAAATGGTCATAGTTGGCCTCATGCACACATCTCATATTTATACATATAACTACTTTAGTTATTTCAGGTGAATTATCTAGTTAATTCTGTCAAATAATTGGTTCATTCAATTAAACTGAGCAAAACCACTTGTCTGGTACTACACATTCATCACATAATGATGTCATTTATTTGCAAATGTGTGAGTCACATTAACATTTCAGATAGCCCCCTTTTCAAAATTCCTATTCATCAGCATAATTTAATAATAGAGCTTTAGGTTTCCTCAATTTCAATTTCCCACTTGTTTTAATGGGAAAATAGACCAAAAATCAAGATTTTGCACTCATGCAGTGCTGTTCCACAAACAACAACATGCCTAGTCAACCTCCTGTCAGTTTACTTTGCCAGAAAAAACAAATGCTGATTGCTTTCCTATAGTCAGCACTGAATTTTGACGAAGAGGCAAAACATTCCAAAGCCAACAAACACCAGGAGAATAAAACAAGGCATCTTGCCCAACACTGATATCAGAGAGTTAAGCAATTGCAACTTGAAAGTAAATCATCTCAACTCTAATCTAGATTTCAGTAATTTATCTCAGGCTTCAAAATTTAATTGGAAAAATGTTCTTTCTTTTCATAAGCCAGGGCTAGAGACCAGTTACAAAGTAGACAAGCTCAGTCTATTTACTGAAAGTATCACTTTGTTTTCTTAAAAATAACTTCTATCATTGTTGTTTGGTCTTCATTCTCAAAGAGGACCAATGACATCATGAGGGTGATGTCTCGATTTGCATGGGAAATGGATTTGAGTGAAGCAGAGCTGTGCAAAGTCTTCAGCCTCACTCTCTCCTCCAAAGTCAAGGAGTCCAGTGCCAAGACAAAAGTCAAGATGACTGACAATTTACTAGGATGCAATGGGTGACCTTGGCCTTTCTAAATTAAATGTTTCCTGGGTCTCAGTTTGTCTGAGGCAATGTGTAACAAAGTGTGGAAGATGGCTTTGGTCAATGAGAAAGACTGCTTAGTACAATCTCCCCTCCCTGCTAATACTTTGATTACCAACATAGGTATCAATATAAGAAAAATAGTTATGGAAATGGATACTGAAAAGGGTTCTACTCTACTGTGAAATACTTGAAAGGATAATGTACTATTATACCTTGAGTATTTTATGGTGCATTTTCTGAGAGTACATACAGATTTCTTTCATAGACAAAGTGACTGCTACAGTGAGTCATCGTTGAACTAGAGAAAATATATGGCCAAATTATAGTTTAGACTTTAGGACAACTTAGTTCATACTCGATCATAACATCTTTCCATTCCCTCCATAAAATACCATTGCTGGTCTCCTTGACCAACTAATTTATTCCTCCAACTAATTTCCTCCAACTAATTTATACTATTTCAGCTTGTGGCCTTCTTGGTAACATGAATTGCCTCTTTGCAAGCTACAGAATGACTAGATTATTCAGGACTCCAAAAACATCTGTATATAAAGAGCAAACTTAATTATCTAACAAGTGTCCCCTGATCTCTTCTTGACCTTTTCTAATTCTTTACATGTTCAGTGACAGTTCTCCATGATTCGACTGGACTGTCTTTCAAGGACCTGACTTGATGAAGTACTTATCTTCTTTTAAGCTACAGATTAGGTACCATTTCTTCCATGGGTGTTTTCCTAGCAGAGAAGAATTTTCCTCATTAAATCTCATAAAACTTCTCATTGACAAAAAGAAACACTCCACATACACCAAGATTTCTATAGCCACACTTTCTGCGGTAACAAAGAACTAAAAACAAACAAAAAAATGAACATTAATTTAAGAGTGGCTAAACAAATTATGATACAGTAATGTTATAAAATCTTACTGTACTGAAAAAATGTGAATTTAGAAAAGCATTATAAGGTTTGTATGAACTAGTTCAAAGTCAAGTAAAAAGAAGCAGGAAAACAAGTATCTCTAACTATATGAATATCTATTTCTAGGTAACAAGGTAAATTCAAAGAATGACCAAAAAAGTGAAAGTTGCAAAATTACAAAGAACAAACATGGTCCCAATGAAGAGATATGAAAAGTTATCTTCCTTCGCCAACAATATTATTTTGGTAGGGTTATCCTCAAGACTAGGAAGTTGCATTAATGTCATATTTTTATATATGGATCAGTTTTTCTGAACTTTTCTTTCTACTAACTACTAATTAAAGACATGCAATAAAGATTGATGTGAAACTTTCCATGTAAACACAATCCCTTCCAAAATAATTTAATTAACAATAATGCAAATGAGGTGGGAGGTTTCAATAGGCACTACTCACGAAGAGACTAAAGTAACCAACACCAAGAAGAAAACTCCTAGTTAATAAAACTATGATTAAGTGAATTGCTAGATAAGACTCTAGAAAAAGAAAATAATTATGCAGTAATTAGAGTAGAACCTTAAGAAGTAGAATCCATGGACATAGGATTTCAAGAATGAATTGGATATCTCCTAAAAAAATGAAAGAAAGGATAAGGAATGAAATAAGAATGTGAAGAAAAACTTGGAAGAGTAATGGACAGCTTAGAATTAAACTAGAAAACTTTTACCAAACTAATGGACATCCTGAAATAAGGGAAACAGAACTCATAGTGTCAATGATACAAGATTTATTATTGCAAATTCAAAAGCCTGAAAAAAGTAGAATGTATGAGATGTCTACTATAAAAAATAACTAGCATATGGAAATAATATAGAGACATATAATTTAAGACCTTGTGGATATATATAAGGAATTACAAATCAAAATTCATATATATATATGTTCAATACTGCAGAAGAAAATGTCTGTGAAGTATTAGAACCGGAGAGTTAAGTGAAAATATTTTAAATATATAGGTCACCAATTGAAAGAAAAACCAAATTTTATAAACCAAGAAATGTGATTGTTAAACTTCAGAATATGTAGGCCAAATGGGAAAAAAAAATGCAAGCTTCCAGGAAGATTGCTAGTCAGAAAGGTCAGAATTACATAGCCAATGCAAAAAAGGATAGAAAAAATTAGAATACAGTATGCAAAAAAGGCTTAAACTCAGGAATAACTGGATCTATAAAATAAACTTTATTGTATAGAAAAAAATGATGCTGATATATTCAAAGAGAAAGCCATATTTAAGTAGAATATTTCAACCACAAAAATAAGAGGAGCCTAGAAAAGCAAAGATGTTCAAGCAAATTGAAAGGTCAAAATGATGTAGCATATTGCACTTTCATTCTGAGAGTAGGAGATAATATTTTCCCTTCAGAATATCTCTAAGTATTCATGAAGAAAAAAAAATCAAAATTAAGTCCTTGTCAATTTAAAGAAAAACAGAATAAAACAAAAGACATTAAGGTGGAGTAGGGAAGAGAAGACAGCAACTTAATACACATCATGTGCAAGTTTGAGAGTTAATCTCTCAAGGTATATACTAGGATATATAAGAATGTAATTACAAAATAGTCTTTACAGAAAAAAGACAAATAATTGGAGATAAATTAATCATTCAGTGTTGGGCTGCTGGAATATAAGAAAAATTACATACCCCAGTTAATTTATGGCTTTAATTGCATAAATAATCAAATACCAAATTTTTATAGACCTAGACAGAATGGTGTGATTCATCTTAATGAATGCTTTTTTTTAAGCAGAGAAAATTGACAAGTCATCTCTGAAATGATGCAATATACTGTGAGCAGAATAACTATAACAGTTTACAGAAAGGCCATAATAACCGAGCAGAATCACTATAATTTACACAAAGGCCATAACAATATAAAGAAGGGGGGAAATCACTGAAAGGCGTCAGACTTTAAACAATGCAATCAGTGAACTGTCTTGACTTCTGCAGACTGATGGTAAAATTTACTTTGTTTTTCTTGAGCATAAGGTGGTAAACTATAGGTGCAGAATAAGGCATACATTATCAGACATGGCAAACAAGATAGTCTGTTTTGTTTCACCGCACTTTGCTGCAGACACTGGGGAGTGACAGTAATGCAAAAAAAAAAAAAAAATACATTAATAAACATTGATTTTCTTAAAAAAAAAGAAAAAATGAATTAACCATTTTGATGTGTAGAACCATCATTGAGAGTACTGAAGTGGCTGTTTTGACAACATACAAATTCAGTGTAAATAGAGTTGTGTCCAGGTTTGGCCTGTGTATTTTAATGGAGATATAGATTAACTGGAATAGCTTTTGAGAATAGCAATCAAGATGATGAGAGCAATAGAAAATAGAATTTAAGAGAAAATGCTTAAGGAGGTAGGTTATTTAACTTGTAGAACAGATGGCTTCTCTTGACAGGACTTAATTACTGTATCCAAACGTATAAAGTTATTTCAAGGATGAACTCAACTTTTCCATATTAATTGAGAATAACCAAACTTAAAAGGATATTAGTTTGAGTTATACAAGTAGTTATTATATGTAAGAAGTAACTTACATGAAAACATGAAAAGGAAAAGACTACCACGGAGGCTTATGAAATTTTCCCACAAGTAGATCTTCGGAAAAATGAGTTAGATAGTGTTCTATACTAGAGTGTTCATCTATTGGAGATAAGGTACTAAGCCATATATCATTCTGAGGTTCATGAATATATGCTCTGTGACTTAATGATTGCTTATAATTATTAAAAGGAAGTATAATTATGAAGTGGTACTGATTTTTTTCTTTCAATACAACATTTTCCTTGTGAAAATGTTATTTAAGTATTAATGAATTTTTCTCAGAAAAGAAACCCTTTACTGAGGACCACTTTCATGTTAGTTACAAGGAACAGTGACTCAAGGTTTTCCTAGTTATTTAAATATCAACCTATTGGGAAGAAATCCCAGGCAATTCAAAATAATGAATGACAGTATTTTCCCTAACACTTTCCAAAAGTGTTTTTTTTAAAACCATCCTTGGGACGAGCTCAAAATTTAGAATATTCCAGTCCACTATTCCGGGAAACTGTTTTGCCATGTTAATCACTGGGTCTGACACTTTAAACAGCTCAGTAAAAATGTTCCGTAACTGTAAAACTTGCTTTAGAGATGTATGAAACTGCTTGAACTTCTTTCCCCTCAATTCTCAAGGGTTTCGAAATGGTCACAAGAGAAACTTAACCAAGTCAATAGACTTGACAATTCATCAGGTATAATGACTGTAAAACTAATTATGTACGAATGATTGGCATATGTATGCATATACTGAAAATATATTTTTTCCGCAATTTTTCTACCATGTGAAGAGCACAAGAGAAAACAGGCTTAGTTTTGTACATTTAAAAATGCACACTAATTTTTACCTTTATTGAACTGTTTTTATCTGCATGCCAAATGGAGAGAGTTACAAGGATAATTTAAAATCTAGAAAATAAGATCTCTCTCTCTCTCTCTCTCTCTCTCTCTCTCTCTCTCTCTCTCCATATATATACATATATATATGAATAGAGTTCTTTGGATTATTGTTGTTTGAGAAAGGAAACATTAATTTTAAATAAAGGAAGAGTTACTATTCCTGAGGAAATTCAAGAAAACTAGGTTCTCATTTAGGTTTAACTTCTACCGGTGTGATTTTGGGTAAGCGATTCTAGTTTTTTAGGTCTCAGCTTCCATAAATTAGAAGGATGGGTGGTATGACTCTAAGGAAACTTCCAAATCTAATATTTTACAATTCTATGGCTACTTCTACACACATGACAGAAAAGCATTTTTCTGACTGGTTGATTTCATCTATAACATTCAGTCATTCACCTGACATATTAAGCTATGGCTCTTTAATCAGGTGGGGGTAATTGTCAGAGACCTAGAAGTATTAGTCCCTGAAATTGTACTGTCAAGCTCAGGAAAATGCATTGATTGTGGCTTATCAATTTGAATGAATGTTGGTTAGAGAAGTCTGGAAATACTTTAGTCACTTACTTCATCAGTACTTTTACTGTGGATAGACAGGCCTGTATTCGAATAAAACTTGGGAGTTTGTCCTTGTCCTGTGGTATGAAATGGTTAGGGGAAATGTGGACGAAGCAAAGGGGAAAAGGGAAGTGATTCAACTTTTCTGCCTGTTTTCATCTTTGGTTCTCAGGCAAATATTGCTATTATTCATTTTTTCAGTCATGCCCAACTTTTCCTGACCCCATGGACCATAGCATACCAGGCATTTTTTATCCTTCACTATTACCCGAAGCCTATCCAGCTCATATTCATTACTTCCATGACACTATCCATCTCATTCTCTTCTGTCCCCTTCTCCTTTTGCTCTCAATTTTTTTTCCCAATATTAGGGTCTTTTCCAATGAGTCCTGTCTTCTCGTTATGTGGCCAAAGTACTTAAGCTTTAGCTTCAGTATTTGTCCTTCCAGACCCACTGGAGAAGAAAACGATAAACATCTCCAGTATCTTTGCCAAGAAAGCCCCATTAACAATATTAAAATGGTAAAAGATATGACACTGAAAGATGAACCCCTCAGATCAGAAGGTGCCCAATAGATTACTGGGGAAGAGTGCATGACATCTACAAATATCACCAGAAAGAATGAAGTGGCTGTGCCAAAGACCAAAGGAAGCTTGTCTGCAGATGGGTCTGGTGACAAAAGGAAGTCTGATGCTATAAAGATCAATATAGCCTAGGAACCTGGAATGTAACCTCTATGAACTAAGGTAAGCTGTATGCGATCAGGTGGGAGATGGAAAGGTTAAACATTGACATCTTGAGTGTCAGTGAACTTAAATGGCTGGGAATGGGTGACTTTAATTCAGGTGATGATTAAATATACTGCTGTGGGCAAGAATCCCTTAGAAGAAATGGGATAGCCCTCATAGTCAATTAAAGGGCAAGAAAAGCATCACAGGGGTTTAATCTCAAAAATGAAAGAATAATATCTGTTCAAATCTAAGGCAAATTGTTTAACATCACAATTATACAAATTTATGTTCCAATCAGGTAGCAGTTGATCAGTTTTACAAAGCACTGTAATATTTTCTAGAACTAACATCAAAAAAAGATGTCACATTCATCATAGGGAATTCGAATACTAAAGTCGAAAATCAAAAGATAATTAGAATAACAGGCAAGTTTGGCCTTGGGGTACAAAATGAAGTAAGGCAGAGACTAATAGAATTTTGTCAAGATAACACCCTGGTCATAGCAAAAACTCTTTTTCAGCAACCCAAAAGGTGACTCTGTACATGGATATCACCAGATAGTCAATATCGAAATCAGATCTATTATATACTTTGCAGCCAAAAGTAGAGAAGCTCTATACAATCATTTAAAACAAGATCTGGAGTTGACTGTGCCTCAGATAATGATCTTCTTATAGCAAAGTTCAGATCTAATTTGAAGAAAGCAGAGAAAACCATCAGACCTAAATATGACTAAATAGCACCCCTAATGAATATGAAGTAGAAGTGATAAATAAATTTAAGGGATTAGGTCTGGTACAGAGAATGCCTGAAGAACTATGGACAGAGGTTTGCAATATTGTAAGGCAGGCAAATATTTGTAAAGTTAAATTCTTTACTAGGGGGAAAGATAAAAATCATATATTAGTGACTACTGTCTTAAGAGTTGGTTGTATTAGTATCAGGTTTCAGAGGGATGGTGTTAAAAATTTGACCTTATTTGGTAGAAGAGAAATATTACCTAGATGTAGAAAAGATGTTATGACTTTCCAAAGTCAACTATAATACTTGGTTACTGAACTGAATATTTCAAAGATTCTTGATTTCATCCATCCATGTTGGTATGTCTTAAATGGATAATGTCCTCTTCCACGTAATAGTAGTCAGATTTATGAATTTCTATGGCCAAAAAAAAAAATCTACTCAGCTGATGGTCTTTGTGAAATGAGTTAGGCTGCTCTTCAGGTAACAGACATATATTCTGCCACTAAGCCAGCTTGGTAGGGCCTGGTAATCAATTCCACATTTTTGACTGATAATAAAAGACACAACAGTCATTACAGAATCAAGTGTCATGTGCAGTTAGATCATAGATCAAAGTACAAGTGCAAATTACGAGACAAGATAAACATGAGAAAAAAAAAACACTTAATGTGTATACTGCAGCTCCAACCTGACCTGTTTAAACAAACTATCAACTCTGAAAAAAATCACAAAATGAAAGACATTGTCACCATTTCCTAGAAAAGTTCAACTAACAGAAGTCCCCACAGGGAAGAAGCTAAAAGAACTCAGAAACCACCTCTGCCAGGAACCATTTACTGTCCTTGCCAAACAAGGACATATGGCAACAAAGGGCTATGCCTTAAAACGAAAGCTCGATTGCCAAATAATAAACAATAGCGCGACAGAAAATTATGAGCAAAATAACCTTACAAAACAGCCAGAGGCCACTGAGAGCTATTTTACTTTGCAGAGAAATTGGTCTGAGATTTAGCTCGATCATCTTGAGAACATTTCTGGATAAAACTGGATAAAAGAAAACGAGTCGATACAAACTTGAATGGACCAATCGTTATTTTTATAGTGTAAGAGAGGTGAAACACACCTAGATTTGCCCTTCCTAGTGAGTTATACTGAGCATGTGTAGATATTTCCTTGCACAATACTTGTCAGCCATATAGACATAGGAAGTATATTTTTGGCCAAGCGTGACTGAAGGGGCTTGTACTAGGAGATGACAAAAGGGATTCAGATTGGCTGCTGTGATGACTCATGGGCTAATAAACAAAAACTTGGCCAGGTTGTGAAAAAGGCAACCCCACTCGCATCTCTTAATCTTCCTTTTAAGATTGTCAGTACTATTACAGGCTACCTTCAGAGAAAAAGGTGGGGAAGGGTGGCTGCCCTATCTCCCTAGCTATTATAGCTGTGAGGACATCTCTCTTTTTGTTTGTTCTTTCCTGATCTTCAGTGAACAAGTATCCTGTGATCAGGGATCAACCTTGTGAGCATTAAAGGGTCTAGATGTCTACAATTATAGCACTAATGGCTGTGCCACCAGAGCCAGTAACATTGTGTGTTGGGACAATATGGTGGCATCAAGATCAGAGCGAATGCTGAGAACAGACAGTTTTGGGGCAATGACCCCTGTGGAAGAGAGAAGTGTTCACTAGGGATCCTCAGTCCCCAATAGAGAGCTTATACCTAAGGAGAATTTTCTCAATATTTCATGAGAGGATAAAGGTCTTCTAGGAATTGTTAGTTACTCTTTTATTATACATATGCCTCACTACCATTGAGTTTAAATTTAAGCTCATTCTTCCCAAGAATATTGTGTATATTTAAAATTTTAATTATTTTAGGTTAAAATTGTGGCAAAGGAATCATATTCTATTATATGGAATTTTCAAGTAGGTTAATAACAGATATGAAAATTTAAACTGTAGCTGTGACAGTATTCCTATTCTGAATATATTGAAATTTCTTCCTCATAAAAGTCACTTTGCTTTTAATAATTGTATAAGTTATTACATATGGTCACTAAGAAGCTCCCACCACTTTTCTTTCATTAAAAACTCCCCCCTCAAGAACTTCTTGATTTAAGTATTTGAATTCTCAGCTTAAGGAAAAAGAACATCCTATACCAGGCTTGTACAACCTGCTTGCTTATGGCCTTCAGGTCACTTGTGGCAAGACAAAGGATGTAAAGGAGCCTGTGGAAGAAACGTAGAGGAAAACATCATTTGTATGTTGAGGAAATCCTTTGGTATGAGCAAGCAGTCTGCTGGGCACGGTTGTGCAGGCCTGCCTTATGCCTTTATGTATGATAAAGCCTGTAACCTCCGAGATACTATATCTAGGTATAATATGTCTAGATATTATATCTATTGTAGTGTATGGCATGTTCAAGGAGTATTAGAACCTCTGCTATGAGGGCTTGCTGCCCTTTTCAGGACTGCTCATCTACCTTTGGTGTTTACCTGGCACTCAACTTTCACCTGCGGCTCTAAGAAGCTGCAGTAGGCAAAGCAGCCACACCCTAGTAAACCATCTCAGCAGACAGGCTAAAGCAGGTTGAGGGTAACCAATGGGCCTTAAACCCATCTGTGACTTAAGGGGGTGTCTATGCCAAGCATATGAAGACTTCTCCATGGAGGAAAGGGTGGAAGAAAGCAATTTGTTCCAACAACCATAAAAGCATCTGAAGAAGGAGCTGCGGAGCCCTTAGAGCTTAGGCAGAACTCAAAGATGCCAAGGTCATCCACTGTGTCCCAAGCCATTGGCAGTCATCTTGATTTTTTGTCTCATCACTGGACTTCAATGATTTTGAAAGAGAGAGTGAGGCTGATGATAGCTTTGTGCAACTCTGCTTCACTTAAATCCAATTCACACGTGAATTGAGACATCACCCCTTGATGTCATTGGTTCTCTTAGAAAATGAAGGACCAAAACAACAACAACAACAACAACAACAACATATCCAGAGCTGAAAAGGACCTTGAAGACCACGGAGTCCAACTCACATATTACAGATGAGGAAACTGAGGCTCAGAGAGGTTTGGTGATTTGCCAGGAGTCACACAGATAGAAAGTATCTGAGGTGGGATTTTAAATGAGATCGTTCTGACTCTAAATCTGGTACTCTACACACTACCCTATCTAGCTTGATATTATTTTCTCCAGCATGTTTTGGGGTCTTCTTTAGCAAGCTGTTGACTCATTTTTCATGATTTTCTTGCATCACTCTCATTTCTCTTCCCAATTTTTCCTCTACTTTTCTTACTTGATTTTCAAACTCCTTTTTGAGCTCTTCCATGGCCTGAGACCAATTTATATTTTTCTGGGAGGCTTTTGATGTAGAAGCTTTAACTTTGTTGTCTTCTGGATGTATGTTTTGTTCCTCTTTGTCACCAATGTAACATTCTATAGTCTGATTTTTTTAATGCTGTCTGCTCATTTCCCCAGCCAATTACTTGACTTTTGAGCTCTTTGTCAAGGTAGGACTCTGCTTCCAGACTGGAGAGTGCTCTGTCCCAAGCTTCAGGGATTTCGTGCAACTGTTTTCAGAGCTACTTCTAGGTACCTGTAAATTTTCCTTTCTTCTAAGGTAGTATGATCCAAGGAGAGGTGTTTCCTCCTCTCCTGCCCTGTGTTCTAGTCTATGAGTGATGTCAAGCAATCTTTTCTGCCTTGGAACCATGAGGAGTATTCTCTCTTCACAGCAGCCATGAGCTCTGTCACACCAGCATTTCTCCTCACCCCAGGACCACCACCCAGGAATGTGACCCAGATCCAAGCAGGGTAAAATGAGAGTATGCTGCCTTAGCATCAGCAAAGAAAATCTTTTCAATCCCCTTCTGATTAGCCACTTGATCTCCCCATTGTCTGTGGGTCTAGAGCTCTGGAAGCAGCTTCTACTGCTGTTGCTGCTGCCACCAGCTCTGCCACCTTGGGGCTGGGGCTGGATCACACTCTTCTCTCACCCAGGTCTGAGAGAGTTTTCCCACTGACTTTCTATGTTGTCATTGGCATTTGTGAATTGAGAAGTCTGGAAACTGCCACAGCTGCCAGTTATTCAGTGCCCAGAGGCCTGCTCCAGTCTCGTCTATGCCAGCATGACCCACGCTGGACTGAGTTCCACTCCCAGCTTGGTGCATTAGACCCTTCCTGTTGATCTTCCAGATTGTCTTGGGCTAGAGAGTTGCTTCACTCTGTCATTTTGCGGGTTCTGTAGCTCTTTGGAGTTTGGAGGAAAACTCAAGCAAATCCCCACTTTTACTCTGCCATCTTGGCTCTGCCCCCCTGAATAAACTTTTAAGGAACAAATATGACTGAGTAATGTTGGTGGAGAAATGGTTTAAAAGTAGCTGTGGGCATCAAAAAACATTTACGTACCTAATGCTAACCCTATAAGATGGAGGAAATTGGAAAAGTGGAGAGCTGCAAAAAATTCTGAAGAGAAAGACACATTTCACTAAAGCAAGAAAATGGGAGGAATGTTGCAGGCAAGTAGGTTTTTTTTAAAATTTGTTTTGTTTTTTTGGCATGGAAAGAACACAGTGATTTGGCAAGGAATGGCTTATTATGGACCAAATGATCTTTGGAGAGGAGTAAGTTTAATTTGAATAGTTGTTGTGTTTGTCCTTCATTCAAGAAGAGGACCATGACATCAGGGAAATGATGACATGACTTGCAGTTGACTTTGATTTGAGTGAGAGGGGGCTGTGAAAAGTCACCTGCCTCAATTTCTCCTCCAGGGCCATCTGGGTCCAGTGGCCTGATATTTACCAGGATGACTGATGGCCCAGGATGCATTGGGAGACCCTGTCCCTTTTAGGCTAAGGTCTTTTCAGGGGCTTACTGTGAGTGAGGTAATGACAATTCAGTGAATAGGCCTCTTTAAGAATTTAATCAAGGAATGGCCTCTTTAATCAAAAACTCAAAAAAAAAAAATCAAACTGGGAGGGGAAGACTGTCAGGGTTCCTGGCCAAAAGAGAAACACTTATTATTTAATATTTACATTCATTCTGTGCTAGGAGGGCAGGGACCTATTGTCCAATCTATGAGCTCCATAGTGATCTAGGTTTAAGGCTTAATTACTTCAGGGGATAAAATGGATATTCAATGAAACAGAGAACTTTCATGCATTCTTTTTTTTTTTTGAGGGGAGAAGGCAAA
>CM053626.1:111087828-111099072 GCA_028646595.1 Phalanger gymnotis | reverse complement strand
TGCTCTACTCACTGCACCACCTAGCTGCCCCACTTTTATGCATTCTTGATGCAAATACCAGAGCTGAATAGAAAATTTGACTTTCAAATACAAGAATCAAGAGAAGCATGAAAAGATAAACAGGAAAGAGAAATCATAAGGGACTTATTGAAGTTGAATGGTTTATATGTTTACATGGAAAGATGATATTTGTAACTCATGAGACCTTTTTCACTATTAGGGTAGTTGAAGGGAATGTATGTGTGTGTGTGTGTGTGTAGACAGAGGGCACACAGGGTTAGTTGAATATGAAGGGATGATCCCTAAAAAATAAAATTAAGGGGCAAGAGAGGAATATATTGGGAGGAGGAGAAAGGGAGAGATAGAATGGGGCAAATTATCTCACATGAAAGAGACAAGAAAAAGCTATCACAATGAAGGGGAAGAGGGAGGAAGCGAAAGGGCATGAGTGAACCTTGGTCTCATCGGATTTGGCTTAAGGAGGGAATAACATACACACTCAATTTGGTATCTTACCCTGCAGGAAAGTAGAGAGAAAGGGAAGAAGAGGTGGGGGATAACAGAAGGGAAGGCAGGTTTGGGGAGGGGGTAATCAGAAAAAAACACTTTTGAAAAAGTACAGGGTCAAAAGAGAAAATAGAATAAGTGAGGGCCGGGATAGGATGGAGGGAAATACAGTTAGTCTCATAACACGACTATTATGGAAGTATTTGCATAACTACACATGTATAATCTATATTGAATTGCTTGCCTTCTCAAGGAGGGTGGGTGGGGAGGGAAGAAGGGAGAGAATTTGGAACTCAAAGTTTTAAAAGTAAAAGTTTTTAAAGTTTTAAAAATAAATGTTAAAAATTCTTTTTACATGCAGCTGGGAAATAAAATATGCAGGCAATGGGGTATAGAAATCTATGGGGAAGGAGATAAGAGAGTGGGTGATAGAAGGGAGGGCAGACCGGTAGAAGAGATAATCAGAATGTGTGCCGTCTTGGGGTGGGGGGAGATGGGGAGAAAATTTGGAACTCAAAATCTTGTGGAAATGAATATTGAAAACTAAAAATAAATAAATTAATCATAAAAATGTTTGTTCAATTTCTTTATTCCATGCTTTCCCCATTCTTGTGGTTTTCATATACCAGTGTCCAAGTCACTCTCCTAACTTTCTCTTTGATTGTAGTACAAGTCATAATCTCCTTCTTTATACAATCACTTACCATTAGCCTCAGGGATAATGGGAACATCAGTATATATGTTTATCAACTCTTTAATGCCCCATTCACATAATTCCTCAATTTTCTCAATCCAATAACCTCCATCTTTATTCCAATTCTGCCACTCATCAATATTGTTAGAGTTAACCAACCACCTGCTACATTGTGAACTTTGAAAGTCCACTGTTTGATCACAACTTTCTATCTTTCCACCTCTTTCTTCTCATTCATTTTCCAAATCCAAAGTCATTACATAATGGTGTCAACCAAGTTATGGTGGCTATAGTATCAATGTCACTATTCCATGTTTTCTATTTATATTTCTACCACTCTAGTGCAAGTTCACATTTTACTAACCACCTGGAATAATTCAACAACTTTAATAACTAATCTTCCCAATCTTCTCTTTCCTTCTTCCAGACCATCATTTACATACCACTATAGTAATCCTCTCATTCATATATCTGGTCATATTGTTTCTCTACCCCAAATTCTTTGACTCTCTATTGCCTTGTAAGGTTCTAAAATATTTCTTTGAGTGGCATACAAGACCTTCAATAATCTTGCACTGATCTATATATTCCAGCCTTACTTCCTTTGTCCTCTATGTATTTTTTTTTTCACTCCATCAATGTGGTATTACTTAGTGTACATACTGAAAAAAAAAAAATTTCACCTCCATGGCTCTTTGCTCATGCTGTCATCAACCTGTTGAAATGCTATCTGTCATTTAAAGCTCAAATAAAATGTTACATCTTCTAGGAAGCCATTCCTTTTGTCCCTCTTCCTCCAAATAAAAATAAAATTTTCATAATAATATACAGACTTCTCTTGTTTCTTTCTAATAATCATACAAATAGAACATTAAAGTTAGTTATTAATGTAGGGATTGCAGTGAGAGTGACAGAATGGTAGAAAGACAGCAAAGGATTTTCTATATCACAATTTCTATCTCCTTCTACAAACATTAATTTAAACACTTGTCCTTGAAATGCGAGATCTTTGTCTTGTCAGATATGCACACCAATATTGACATTCTCACTATAAATGATCAACAAAAAACCAAAAATATGCCACTGTAATGAAAAGATAGTTCACAAGTTTGCCTCAGAAAAGTGATTTTAAAAGTTGGTCAAGTTGGTTTCATCAAATGCCCAAAGGCAATAAGAAATATCATGAGGCACCTGTTCTTCACACCTTGGAATCCTCAAGATGACTGTAAGCAAACAGAGTACCATGGAGATAATTGCACCTTATGCAGCAGCATCTGTTGTAGAAAATAAAGGAGTAGAGAAATGATATAAAGCATTTAAACAAGTCCTCCAATTTAATGGACACATAACTTGATATTTAGTAATGCCAATGTGAACTTGATCATGGGGGATGACAGCAAAACAAATATTTTGAGAATTGAGGTTTAAGATTAAGAAATTGAAGAGTCCAAAGGCTCAGAAACAACTTTGAAGACTTAAACCATGTAGCATAAATATTTTCCTCAAAAAGAGTTAGAAATGGCTAGGTTTGGCAAGCATTTAACAAAATTAAAAAAAAAAAAACCTGTCTTTATCCTAGCAGGAAATAATCAACTGTACATTCAGAACTTTGAATGATTAAAACAGATGCAGATAAAATCAAAATCGGGGCTGGGGGAAGTATGAAAATGAGGCAGTGCTATCTGTGATTAAAAGAATGCTAGTCCAATGTGTTTAAAAAAGTTCTTGATCCCGAAATATGGAAAATGGATAAAAGTAAAGACACTGACTATGGTTATTATAGTATGTGAAAGAAGTTTAACTATTACAAAGCAGTTACCAAAACTGTGGGACCCAAAGAGGCCAGAAGCCATGTCTTCCAGCATACACTTGATTTCCTTGCAAATCAGAGAGACATGGAAGACAATGGGACTGCTAGTTTTAAACACAAGTTCATTTGTAAAGTGTATTTGAAAGAGGAAGATGAAAGAATAAAATCAGTAGTGTTTCAAAAAATAATGAAAAGAGTTAGGAGAAACTGATCCTGCAGAAAGATTTGTGTCAAACTCAAGATAAATCTGATCACCCCTAAGAGCATTTCAAGACTGGAAGGAGAATAACTTGAAAACATGAAATAGAATAAATTCGATATCATTTCCACAATAATTTCTTCTTATCTTTGGTAGTATCTAAAAACAATTATATGAGGAAGTAAGAATGATTCTTAAAATTAAGATGAGAAGAGCAAATTTAACTGAGCCAAATGAATTCCAAACAGAAAAAAGGTATACCACACAGTGGGTAGAGCACTGGGCTTCTTGTAAGGAAGGCCTGAGATGAAATCCTGCCTCAGACCCTAATTTGTTTTATGAGTCTTGGCAAGTTTCAGACTCAGTTTCCTCATCTTTAAAGTGAAGGGATGGCCTTTAATGTCCCTTCCAGCTAAATATTAGGAAATCTATGACTAAAATGGTATATTTTTAAACATATTCAGGGATTAACTTTCCAGATGTTTTAAAAAAGACTGGAAAAGATCAGTGATGATATTATTAACAACAAGGGCAATCAAATTCCACTATTAATTTACATTTGTCCTTTAAAGGGTCAATTCCAATGCTACCTTCTTTATGAAACCTTTCCTACTCCCCAAAATTAAGAACACTGGCTCAGAAGTCAGAGAACTTGGGCTCCCATCCCACCTCTTAAACCTATTAGCTGTGTTGTTTTGGACAATATACTTAAATCTCCCTAAGAAACTCCCTACACCACAAAACGAAAGCATTAACTAGATAACTTCTTAGATCCTAGATTCAGGGGCTAGCTCTTTAACCCTATGCCTCACATAGAATTTTGTTCTATAAACACTCTAATATATTGGCCAACTAAAATCATATATAGTTATTACCTATATTGGCATCTCTTTTCTTTACAAATGTGTAAATTCCTTGAAGCCAGGATGATGCCCTATTTTGCCTCTATTTCTTTTGTTTTACCTACCATAGGGACCTGCAAAAAACCAGGAACTGTGATGAAAGGTAAGAGATCAAATTGGGAAACAAAATTTCTGGTCAAAAACCTGATGCGATTATAAGGCAGTGAAACTACCTGGAGGCAATTCTAGAAATGGAGTTCCAAACATTTTTTGAGCAATTAAGATACTGTTGGAATTACTCTCTGGCCTCCCAAGGTGACTTCTCAGAAGGACAACATTTATTCAAAAGTATAGGCATTCCAATGTGGTCAAAATCCAAACCTTAGAACAGAGCTATGACAGATTCAACAAATTCTGGCTAACTGACCAAATATTATCTTTGAAACTGATAGATGTCTACCCACCCATAACTACCTATCCTGTTTGATTGTTGTTCATGTCCTTCTATAATTTTTCACAAGGGCTCTGCCAAATTCTGGATTCTTTTTTTACTTTCTTTTAGCATGAATGTACTCATGGAACAGAGGAACTCTCTACAATTTATTCCCTGCAGGCACCATGTGACCAATCCATCTTATTTTTCAAAAATATATTTCTTCGGCAGTGTACATTATGACAATAATAGCTGGCATTTATGGAGTACTGGAAGGTTTGCAAAGGGCTTTACATATGTTATCTTATTTGGTCTTTACAACAACCCTATAAAGTAAGTGCTATTATTATATGTGATATATAGATAATGAGACTGAGTCTGAGAGCATTTAAGCATATTGCCCAGGGTCACATATCTAGCAAGTATCTAAGGTAGAATTTGAAGCCAGGTCTTCCTGGGTCCAACACCAGTACTCTGTTGGCTAAATCAACTGTCCTTTATATTGAGTCACCTCTTTCTTCAGTCTTACAGAAAATCAATTCTTTGTAAAATATAGATTTTTATCTATCATGTGCCTTTCCATTGCCTCTCGGGTAATCCTCAACTTCAATTCTGGCGAGGATGCAGTTTTCTATGACCAATAGCAATACTGCATCATTAGAAGTTTAGGTTTCGAAAGACAGGTTTTTGTTTCAAAGTAAAACTTAGGACTCATTAGAATAGCTCTTGAAATGTTCTAAGACCAATCTGGCCTGCTTTCCCTCTCCTGTTTGTGAATGGAATTCATTCTGTTAATTCATGTCTGTCCAAACTATATTGTTGATGAGATAGTTCTATAGGTGATCCATCCCATTATGTTACGGTGTGTTCACTAGACATTCTTCATCCATGTTTTTCCTCTATGTGGATAGCTAAGCCAAACTTTTGATTATAGAACTCACTTAGGAGTTATTTCAATGGCTTAATGCTGTCCATATGTCATTCTGAATGCATCATTCTCAAATTAAAAAAAAAAGTGAGGGCATCTTTCTCTGCTCAATCTCTTCCATGACAGTAGTGAACACTTTCCCAGTCTTCTTATACTCGACTGCCTTTTACAAATAAGAGAGCTTCAATGATCCACTTATTGTTCCTCACACATGATCTTCTATCTTCTGACTCTGCCTTTGTACTGTGTGTTCCTCATGCCAAGAAGGCTTTCCTTTCTCATCCTACTTCCTGTCTTTCCTGGCTTCATTCAACACCAAATTCAAATTGGAGATTCTGCAGTAGGCAGAATTCATGGGGCAATCCTGCTGCTAATATTTTTTTTCCTTTTGAATTATCTTCCATTTATGGTGTGTGTGTGTGTGTGTGTGTGTGTGTGTGTAATATATAATATATAATATGTATTTATTTGCATGTTGTCTCCCTCCTTAGGGAGCTTTCATGTATTTGTCTTGCTTTGTATCCCTAGCACTTAGAATGACACTTAAGTCATAATAAATACTTACAATGTAAGTACTTATGACTGGCTGACATCTGTATCCTTATTTTATGTCTCACTTGATAATAATGATTAGAAGGCCATACAAGAGTTTGATATTGCATAATATAACAGACTGTTTTGTACTATATTGTACAGAACAAATATTGACATAATATATCAAAAATGTTTTCACGGAATATTTTAAAAACACAGCATATCATTAAAAATTGAAATTATAAAAAAGCTATGGCAAGTGTAGAGATTGAGGCTCTCCAGAGTCATATTGATTATATGAACAATCAAGGACTTCCTTATATTCTAGTTAATACATTAAAAAAAAAAAACAGAAATTAAGACTTGACTCTATGGTAGGCATAGCAGCAATTCGTCCATCGTTCCACAAACATTTATGGAGTATCCAGTATGTTCCAAGTACTGAGAAAAGTGCTAGGAATACAAAGATACAAATGAAACAGTTCTCTACCACCCACAAAGCTTACATTCCAAATGATGAGATGCAATCTGCTTGTGAAACCCATTATGGTTGGAAACCCATTATGGTTTGAAGAGCTAGCTCTTCAAATTGAAAAAAAAAACCCAGAAAGTATCAATCATAACTACAATAGATGAAAGCAATTATATCCTCCATTATATCTAATTCTGTTGTGTTATCAGAAATACAAACTATAAGTTGACATAGATTTGCTTGAGAAAGTGTCACCTTTGTATATTTATCACATAATCAGATTTTTTTTGTCTCAGTGGCACAAAAGAATGTGGTTTCCTAGTAACCAAAATGCTATATGATAAGACTAGATAAATTCTATTTGAAATAGAATAAAATATAATCCATGAAGTTTGATCATGCAAAAATGCTATCAAAGCATGATCTTTGTGTTTTATGTGTGGGTATGGAAAGCAGTTCAATGTTAGTGAGATATATGATGAATGTTTCTGAAACTATATACAAAATTACTAAGTCAATATATGTTTCTATCATTTGACTTTTTAGTCTCATCTGTCAATTAGAAGCCATATAGAAAGACCCTATCTAGGTTTATAGTCCCGTGAAGAAGTCCTTTCTCGGCTGTGCCCTTCATGTGGCCATGGCTCTTGCATTCTAATCTACCTTCTTGTGCAAATTTTTATTTTCAGAATTCCCCATACATTTTCTACCATTATGTTTCACATGGTTAATAATTATATACATTTTGCTAAATCGAGGTAGAAGATGTGGAACCGCAGAAAAAGAAACAATTGGGAATAGAGACAGGTGAAATGTCTCTGTGATATTTGGTTGGCATTGTTAGATTTAGTCCAAGTAACCCAAGACGCTTTATACCACAGTCATGAAAAGTATGATGATAATTACATACACACAATATCCTAGTGGTACTGAAGAGTAACTTATAAATTGAATATTTTAATCTAGATCCTATTTTGCTAACTGGTAAATTGGCCAAACTGGTGGGCATGTCAGTTCAGAGCTACTTTATCTTAACATTCTGTAGGCTGCAGCTTCTGAGTCTTTAACTGTACTTTCTCTGACCATCAACTGCAGTTAATGATTTGTAAACAAATACTTAAACTTAAGTTCCAGGATAACTCCTGCTTAAGTAAAATAAAATAAACAACAGACCCTGGGGTGAATTCTTTTGTAATGCAAATAATCACCTAATTCATCTATTTTAAAAATTCTGAATTGCATTATCAGGTTTTACTTAAAGTAGAAGACAGTTTTAGCAAAATGATGCATTAAAATAAAAGAGAAATTTGCACATCTTTCATTGGTAAATAGGCAGAATGGGTTTTGAGATTTATAGGAATAAGTAAGAAGATATACTTCCTAAAGGTTAATTTACAAATGGATCAGTCAAGCACTCAGCTGGCATCCTTCTTTCTCATTTAGTTCATAAGTACCATGCATACAAAGTCATCCTGGAAATTATTTGAAGATAACTGCCCTGTGCCACCTGAAGTTTTAATAAACAAAACTGTACCTACAAATAAATAAATAAAAGTCATCTCTCAAGTGCCTATTATATTTCTGAATAAGATATTCAGATCCTAGGACGAGTTTTGTCCCATAAAGCATGGTCATTGAATACATGAATAGATTTGCAAGTGTTTGGGGGAAAGACTTATTGGCTATCCAGAGAGCACTATTAACTTTGTAATTTATCACCCTATTGTGCATGCTGGGTATGCATAAACAAAAAAATTAAAGGAACTGGAAGACAAGCTAGAGACTGTTAAGCAGTGGGTGTTCCTGAATATTTTAGAATTTGAATTTGTGTGTGAATGTGGTTCTCAAGATGTTTACTGCATTGATTTTGAATAACAAAGCAAAATTCAAGTTGCTACAAAAGTTCATATGTTATTTTTTTTTCAGATGCTCAGTGTGGTGAGTTTTTTTTTTTTCATGGATTTCTAGAATTCTGATTGGCTGAAAAAAATTGAAGTGGGCAGCTCTTGGTTTGAGGTGTTACTTCACTGTCTTAACTTGATAAGCCTGCTTCGAGAACACTTAATCTTGTTCAACATGTCTATTGAGCTAAGAAAGTCACTACCTGAAGGGATATAAGCTTTTTGAGGTGAAAATGGGTATACAGATATTTAATTTTATATAGCTATAGCTATATTTATATTTTCTAGTCTCAACTGGTATTTTCTCTATTTACACAGATGAGATTGCCAAAAAAATTGAAGAACTTAGATTCAAGTAATGTGACTATGAAATACAAATGATGTTTTTACTTTTTCTTTTTACAAAGATCATCTTCCTCCACAAAGCAACAAATACTATATGCAAACAATGAAGTTTCTTTTTGATTCAAAAAAAAAATGCTTTCTTTTAAAATTTGGATATGTCCTAATGAAGCCTCCAAGTTTTAAAAACATCTTTTAGCCTTCCAAATATTCTGTTAGCCAAGTCACTTTTTGTGACTTTGTACTGTTAACTGATAATAGTGAATGGGAATAGTCTAAATAAGTATAGTTAGTGAATAGAGAGTTAATGGCACCCAAAGAAATTGAAATCCCCAAATTTCAAGATAGAGTGAGGAAATGTCCTCTCATTCAATTGACAACAACAACAATAAACACATAGGGGTTAGGATTAGTAATTTTCCAGAAATAACTCATTCTACCAATTTTTTAAAAATGAGATTTGGGTGCCCAGAAGCAACTACCTCCAAATATATCTAATATAAACTAAATAAAAAAAAAAACTACAAAGACCCAAAATATCATATGGTTATGTGATAGGGATAGAAGATTTTGGTGATTACATATTAAATGTTGGGTTTGGGGTTGCGGGAGATGAAGACAAATAATACGTCATTCTCTAAGAGTATCCAAGGGAGAAAATGCCTTGACCAGCCAACATAAAAATTCCGATCTACTTGGCAGACCAGGTATACATTATATTGCTTGGCAGGATCTGTAGCATTGGTTTTGGGGAGAGAAAGGTATATTATATTATTGTAGTTTCATGATACTATGCTAAGAAACCTTTTCTAAATGTGTTTCCTTAAGTAGGCCTATCTACTGGGGAAAAGGGGGTAGAGGAGAGATTGATACAGGTCCTCAATTCACTTGGCTGGTATATTTCCCATTATCTATTTTACAATTGACAATCTGGCTTATCAGTAAATTTCTTCTTAGTCTAGTGTTAATCCCTGGGGTCTGATTAATTTTAAGTGAATTTATTTATTTATTTATTTTACATCGATGACATTTTAGTAGACCTCCTTCCTGAAATTGTGTTAGCACAACTGACAAGTATCTAAAAATGACTCTTGAATTTGACTTTTTTTTTTCAAATTAGTTTTTATGTGTAGACAGCCAAAATAATTTCTGATAGCAAATGAAATACTTCATGAGTATTTTACTTTTTTCAAGTTATTTCAGTATGTTGCATCATAATGCAATAATACAGAAAGGACCTGAGATTTCTTCATTGAAGGGAACTCCCCAATGAAGATGATATCCCATCTAAAAATTGTTAGATAAATGTTAGGGCATTTCTTAAGGCATTTGGAGGTTCAATGACTTGCCCAGAATCTTTGTAACTCTCTGCCCAGTAATCTATCCATCATCCCCATGCTGCCTCTATCATAATGGAATAATATAATATGAAAAATTCTAACCTATTTTCTATAACATATTTTCTCTATTTTCAAACAGTAGCAAAGAAAGAACATAAGTTTGAATCCACTCTAGTATTTGATTCTTGGTTCTGATATTGCTAGCTGTGTGATCTTAGATAAATCACTTAACCTCTCTTAGTTTGCAAATCTGTATACTGGGATGAGAATGCTGACTCTACCTATGTCTAGGCTAGTAGTGAGGACAGTTATTATGGAAAGGGAATGCTGGCATTAGCCTCTCCTGTACCTCAATCAAGAGACTCTGTGTCTTGGCTCTGGGCATTTTCTATATCTGTACTCCCTTCCCACAATGCTCTCCCTCCTTACCTCTATCTCCTGTCTTCCCTGGTTTCCTTTAAGTCCTATTGAAAATCTTCCCATCTGGGCAGAGCCAACATGGTAGATGGAAAGCAGGAACTTGTTTAAGCTCTCCCTCAAGTCTCTCCAAACACCTATAAAAATGACTCTGAACAAATTCTAGAGCTGCAGAACCCACAAAATAGCAGAGGGAAGCAGGGCTCTAGCATAGGACAGTCCAGATTGTTGCTGGGAAGGGTCCATGACATGGAGCTGGCAGTGGAGCAGAGCAGAGCCCAGCGTGGGCCACACCAGGACCAACCAGACCAGGAGCCAGGCAGAACAGGCTGAAGGGCCCTGAATCATTGAGCTGTGGCAGTTACCAGACTTCTCAATCCACAAACACCAAAGACAATAGAGAAGGTTAGTGGGAAAAGCTTCTGAGACAGAGTGAAAGGAGTTCACAGTTCAGCTACCGCCCTGAGGGCAGCAGAGGTGGTGCAGCTACAGAACTACAGCTGCAGTTGCTTCCTGGCCCAGGACCACCTGGTGGGAGGAATTAGATGGCAGATCTGAGTGAGAGCGCAGAGCCAGTTTAGATCTGAGTCTGGTCCGGGGTGGCGGTTCTTGGGGGAGGAGTAGCACTGGTGTGGCAGAGCTTGCTGTGTGGAAATAGCTCTGAAAACAACAGCACAGCCCCACAAACTTGGGACAAAGTACTCTATACTCTACAAGGAGTCATGTCCTGACAAAAAGCTCAAGGGTCAAGTAGTTGGCTGGGAACATGAACAGGCAGTGAAAATGGTCTCAGATTCAGACTCAGACTTTGGAATCTTTTTTTGC
>CM053626.1:111075377-111087728 GCA_028646595.1 Phalanger gymnotis | reverse complement strand
ACTCCTAGGAATATTGTCACCAAATTTCAGAGCTCCCAGATCAAGGAGAAAATACTGCAAGCAGCTAGAAAGAAACAATTTGAGTATTGTGGAAACACAATCAGAATAACACAAGATCTAGCAGCTTCTACATTAAGGGATCAAAGGGCTTAGAATATGATATTCTGGAAGTCAATGGAACCAGGATTAAAACCAAGAATCACCTGCCCAGCAAAACTGAGTATCATGCTGCAAGGCAAAACATGGATTTTCAATAAAATGGAGGACTCTCAAACTTTCTCAGTGAAAAGACCAGAGCTGAAAAGAAAATTTGACTTTCAAACACAAAAATCAAGAGAAACATGAAAAGGTAAAGAAGAAAGAGAAATCATAAGGGACTTACTAAAGCTGAACCATTTCGTTTACATTCTTACATGGAAAGATGATGTGTATAGTACATGAGACCTCAGTATAAGGGTAGCTGAAGGGAATATGCTTATGTATGTATGTATATATATGTATGTATATATATGTGTATATATATATATATGTATGTATATATACATATATATGTAGACAGTTGAATATGAAGGGATGATATCTAAAAAAAATAAAATCAAATTAAGGGATGAGAGAGGAATATATTGAGAGAAGGAGAAAGGGAGAGATAGAATGGAGTAAATCATCTTGCGTAAAAGTGGCAAGAAATAGCAGTTCTGTTGGAAGGGAAGAGGGGGCAGGTAAGGGGGAATGAGTGAATCTAGCTCTCATCAGATTTGACTTGAGGAGGGAATAATATACACACTCAATTGGGTATCTTACCCCACAGGAAAGAAGGAGGAAGGAGATAAAAAGGGGGGATGATAGAAGGGAGGGCAGATAGGGGGAGGAAGTAATCAAAAGCAAACACTTTTGAAAAGGGACAGGGTCAAGGGAGAAAATTGAACAAAGGGGGAGAGGATAGGAGGGAGCAAAATATAGTTAGGCTTTCACCACATGAGTATTATGGAAGGGTTTTGCATAATGATGCATGTGTGACCTTATTTTGAATTGCTTGCCTTCTTAGGGAGGATGGGTGGTGAGGGAAGAGGGGAGAGAATTTGGAACTCAAAGTTTTAAAAGCAGATGTTCAAAAAAAAATGTTGTTTTTGCATGCAACTGGGAAATAAGATATACAGGCAATGGGGCATAGAAATGTATCTTGCCCTACAAGGAAGTAAGGGAAAGGGGGATGGGGGGGAGTGGGGTGACAGAAGGGAGGGCTGACTGGGGAATGGGGCAATCAGAATATATGCCATCTTGGAGTTGGAGGAGGGTAGAAATGGGGAGAAATTTGTAATTCAATATCTTGTGGAAATCAATGCCGATAACTAAAAATATTAAATAAATAATAAAATATAACAAAATAAGAAAATATCCCCTTCCACAGGAAGCTTTTTCTAATCTTTAATTACAATGATTTCCCTCTGTTGATTATTTCCAATTTATCCTGTATGTGGCTTGTTTGTAAGTAGGTGTTTATGTATTTACTCCGCTATTAGAATATGAACTCCTTGAGAGCAGGGACTTGTTTTTATCTTTTCTTTAAATCCCTAGTGCTTAACACAGTGACTACCTGGCTCATAATGGGTTCTTAATAAATATTTATTGGCTGACTATTGGATTTTCAATCGGTTGGTGAGTTTTACTTGTAATTTTCAAGATTTAGAATGATCATTGGAAAGTATCTTTTAAATAACTCTATATATAGCAATGCCTTCTGATACAGATTTGCAACTAATCTTATCGTCTTTCAGAGAATCTTATAGTGTGGAGTTTTCTGGATGAATTGAGTGGTTAAATGACTTGCCCATAGTCATATTAATAATAGTCCATGTCAGAGGCAGAACTTTAAGGCTTTTTCATTCTAAGGCTGGCTTTCAAAATACTTTCAAAATATTGCACCAAAAATATGTAGACATATACATCTAAGCAAAATAGAATAATTCTGTAAAGAAGTACAAAGAGGGCAAAACTACTTCCACATGGGGAGAGGTTCCAAGGTGGGGGGTTCCATCTATAGAGGAGATAATATTTGAGCTAGGCCCTAAAGGATGGAGAAAAGTCCGATTGTTTGCCAAAAAATAAGATTCACAAGTAGGTTCTAGTTCTTATAATAATAATAAGGATAATAATAATAAATGACATAGAGACTCTAGGTCATTGGGGTGGGGAACCTGCAGCCTTGAGGCCCCATGTGACCCTCTAGGTCCTTAAGTTCAGCCCTTTGACTGAATCTAAATTTCACAATAAATCCCCTTAATAAAAGAATTTGTTCTGTAAAAGTGGGACTTGGTCAAAAGGCCCCACCCAAGGACCTAAAATGCAACATGTGGCCTCAAGTCCACAGGTTCCCCACCCCTCCTGGGAGAAGCATTCTTACAAATCCCAAGGATGTACATGGAAGTTTTAGGTCTTCCAAATCCGAGTCATCTGTCTCTCCAACAGCACCTTTGTACATAAAATTATAAATCGAATACAATTAATTTGCTTTAAAAGGAAATGTAGGTGGGTGTATGTGTGGGCACTACTATAAAAACTCACCAGTTGATAATGTGGTGCAGATAATTTATATTTCATTGAAAGGTAATGTATTGTATGAACTGCCTTTCCTAGTCTAGAAATGCATTATTTTTCTATAATTAATATCAAAAGGCATATTAGTATGGGGCTTGATTTCCAGCAATTTCTTTGTAAGAAGAAAGTTTGGTGATTAAAGAGGATAAAATGATAACATTTGTATTATGTACAAGCCTTTAACTAACAAATCAGCATTGTTCTTATTATTTTCCTCCTTATAGCTAAGTATCAGCCAGACAAGAAAGTCTTCTGAAAACAAGGTCGATATTTAGCCATAATAAGGATAATAAAGAGATTACCAAAAACATTTTCATAATATAGAAAATAACTTTGGGAAACCCTGGAATCATCAACTTCATTAAAAAAAATCAATCTTTCTCAACTATTATTTTAGGACAGAGATCAGAATTTAATCTCTTGACCTATGTCTGATGGTTCTATAATATGATGATTGTGATACTGGATAAGTTTCTTTCATTATTATTAAAAATATTTAGTATTTTCATATGATAACAGCAAAGCATTGCAAATGTCTTTTAGTTAATGTTCGGGGTTCTAGTAAATTAAGTGGCTGTATCTCTATGGCATAACCAAAGAGGAACAAAGACAGTAATTAATTTCAGTTTCATGAATTGCTTAACTCCTCACATCCTTTCCCAATTTCTCTAGTCAGATGTGTGTACTTGTCTTTGCTTGGGGCTTGGCCCTGTCCACATTTTAAGGTTACATCTATATCTGGATAGGATATACATAAATTGTACCAGTCTTAAAAGGCAATTGGTCCAGTAATAAGTTCTAGGCTTATTTTTCTTCCTGGACTGGGTCTGTTACCACAACCTCCAGCATAGATTGTGACTCTCATTTATTAGACCCTCAGTTCCATGGTCTTGAAGTCTAGTTATCAGTCAGCTAACAGTCAATCAATAAATACTTTTTAAGTCTTTATTATGTGCCAGGCACTGTGACTGACAAACATGAAACAGCACCTCTCTGGGATCTTATCTTCTATCAGGGGAATCAAAATGTTATGAATTCTCAGGTTCTTTCTAGCTCTAACATTCTATGCTTTTAAGGGGACAACAATAAAGAAGGATTTTGTGAACTTGATCTCATGACTGCCAAGACTTATGTACCCCACATGTTTCTTCTTGATCTTTCTAGACTTCATTTCCAGCCTTCATCCTTTAGTAGGCCTTTCCTGACCATTCGCACCCAAGTTTTTAGTAGCCAACGCTACTCCCCCACTGAAATTACTTTGTATTTACCTAGCATATATATGCATATCTACATCTATGTCTAGATTTTAAATTAATTGACATAAATGTTGTTTTCTCATAGTAGAATGGAAGTTCCTTGAGAGGAGCTCAACTATTTGGTTTTTACTTTTGTGTCCTCAGTGCTGAGTTCACTGTCTAGCTAGCATGTAATAGGTGAGTGAAATTTACTTGTTCATTTAAATTGAATAGTTTACTGCATTCTTATCCAATCTTAGACCCTTCCCCATATAATCTGTATATTTTTAATGGTAAAAAAATTAGTAAAATATCCTAACAAGTGCCCACATAGATCCATAAAGCATGTACTATTTACACTCATCTCACCAATGCCTAATGTCTTCCTTAGTCTTAAGACCAGGACTTCCCAGTCAAGTTTTGCTTTGTTTTTTTTTTTCATGAAGAGTAGCTTTGTTTCTTATTTGAAGCATAGTTTCATTGGGGGTGGGGGATGTGGGGAAAGAAAAGAGGAATGTTGCATTTCTGTCAGTTCAAGTTTCTTTTTTTTTAAAAGTTATTAGAACTCTTCAACTTTATTGCTTTTGTTAAAGTTCTCTCAGAATACGATTGTATGTTGTACTAGTAATATAGTAATTCTAGCTTTTAATTCTCTTCATCTTAGGGCCTTATTGTAGGTTCTTAAGTAGTTTGGGACTATTATAATCCTTAAAAGTGGGGCAGCAAGTATGGAGAGGAAGGAACAAGTCTGAAACCTGATGACTCATCAGAGACAGGTAAAAAAGGAAAGGAAAGAGGCAAGAAGATCTTCCTCATTCCCTCTTCTAAGCCTAGGAAACCTGGAAAATGGTAGAGGTAGTGAGAGACTTAAGCAATTATCGTGGGTAAATGGTTTGGGGATGATGAGGGAAAGCTAACGAGGTTAAACTTTCAATAATGAAATGAAGCCAGCTAGGGGAACAAATTATGATGGTTTTATAACATTTAAAGATATAAAAAGCAAACAATGCATTATTTGATTCTCTCAACCTCCCTATAAGTCAGAAGACTTATATTGTAATCCGTGTTCTGTTATTCACTAGGTTTTTGTAACCTTAGCATTTTTTGAACGTGGAAACCAAAGTTCACAGAAACTGAGGTCTTTCTCTAAGTTACACAGCTATTAAAAATCCAAGCTGGGGCTCAAATGTAGGTCTACTGGATGCACATGAAATAACCAGCATAAATGCTTTGTAAATTGTAAAGCATCATATTAAGAAGAAAAAAATTGTGTTTCAATACAATGTATCACCTTCTACTCAAAACCTTTCTTGAGCAATCAGCTGCTAATGCCATCCTTCCTCAAACTGGCTTATGTTAATTTTGTAAATGTTCTCAGTATGTACTTGTGTATGCATACACTGTTTTTGTTATTTGTTGTTGGTTTTTTTTCCGTTTGAATGTAGACTTCTTGAGGACAGGGATTGTTTCATCACTACATTTTTTTTTTTGCCCAGGGCCCTGTACATGTAAATATAATTAACTATGATTACATGATTAATGACTAATAATAATCAAAGATTACAAAGTACTATGTAATTGTACTTATTATTATTGTTATCATGGTTTAAAGCCCAGTGCTCTGTCTGCCACTCTCACTGTAATGAAAGGTTCTCTACCTCAATGATATGCATAGAGCTGAATAAAAGAAGTGAGATCAATCAATTCTAAGAAGTCCTGAGCACTGTTGTACAGCTTAGAGGACAAAAGTGACATGAGCAGAAATCCAAACAATATATAACAGCCAGCAGAGGAAAGAGAATTAATGAACCCTGAAAAATTAGACTCATAAAGTACAGAGTAAAGTATATGAAAATTATAAATTTGCTAAAAGAAAAGCAATCCATCATTACGGGCTCCTAGGTAGATTTTTTTTTTAAACCACGGGATATCAATAATTACTTAAAACATGCAAACCTACAATTCATTCTATAGTTTACTTGCTTTTTGAGGAATGGTAATATCTATTCTCATTTCTTCATAGGGGAAAAAGCAAACAGACTAGACAACAGAAATGAAATGTCATCTTAATATTTACCTTTGGATAAGGCATTTTATTATCATCTGAGCATCTTGTCCAGGGAAATACACACATACCAGTGAGATCGGGAGTTTGAATGTAGAGGAGGAGGAAGAAGAGGAGTAATGGTAGTAGTCATGATGCTAATTCTAACTCACAATTATATCATACATTGTGACTTGCAATGTATTATTGTCCTCATTCTGTATTATTTGTGGATGCTAATTCTGAGCCCAGGCCTATAGAACTCTGAGAAGATGGACCCAAACTCATCCCAATGGGAAATTTCAATCAAACTAATCATTTTCAGTCTGTCTGGATGGGAACAGAGCTGTTAATGATCCATCCAGAAACATGCAATACTGTCCCTATGTTGAAGGACTTGGCTGGATAAGGTCTGAAAGATGAAGGTTATTGTTACAATTTTTCTTGCTTTGTTATATATACAAAGAGAGGGAAAAATTAGGAAGAAGTCAATTCTGGCCCTGGGTATACATGGGAGGAGAATCAGGTAAGCTTTTGTGTTTATATACGGAAGGAAGAGATAAGACCATTCCCAGTCCTTTCTTCCATAGCCTCACGCCCAGGTATGTCATTCTGGACTCATATAGCCAAAAACAGTATTCAGCATGTATGCTATCTAGGCCAGAATTGAAGCAGGGTGCAGCTACTTACTCCTCTCTAACAGATCTCGTACAAGCACTCTCAGAAGTGACATGAGAGCCACCTTCAAGTATTTGAAGGTCTAGCAGGCGGATTAGATTTGTCTTGCTTGGTTTCAGGCAATATGACTTCATAGCAGTCATAGCCATCATAAAGTAGAATATGTTGCTTCGGGTGGTAATGAATTTCCCATCACCAGAAGTTGGATGACCTGTTCTCCAGGATATTGTTGAAGGGATTGCTGGTCAGATGTAGTCTCTGTAGACCCTTCAAACTCTGAGATTCTGTGATTCCATAATTCTCTAGTGTAACACACTGTAATTCATTAGAGAGATTCCTTTTCTGTCTTCCCCATAGAGAGCATGACTATCAAAGGCAGCTGTGGGATTCTCACTGAAAGTTTCCCACTAGAAACTGAATGACCACTTGTCAAATGTGTTGCAGTGATAGGCATTTTTTTTTTTTCAGGTATGCTCTCTGAGGTCCTTTAGAATTCTGAAATTTTGTGATTCTCTGGCACAATGTCACGACTGGCCAGCTATCTTGGTGCACTAGTGTCTGGGGTGAACAAAGTCCAAGAGGTGTTTAAAATTGAATAATCATACCCCATTGATACCTTAATCAACGTACAAAGAAATTAAACTAGTCAATTGAATTAATTGCAAGAGGCAAGCTCACAGTGAAAGCAAATGAATTGATTCAACTAATTTGTGCTCTCCCTCTGTTTTTACTTGAGATGGAAAGTGATTGAAAGAGAGATCTATTTATGTATTCCCACCTGGTTGGATAAAATAGGTCTTATTCAGCGACTAACAGCAATTAATCGCCTGTGATAACACAGGTATATCAGTTATATTTGTGTTGGCAATTGCATGTTGCCTGTAAAGTCAGCACCAAGGAAGTGTTGGAATTTCTTGTCATTTCATGGTGCTTCGTGGTAGGCATGATACCCAGAAAAAGAATAATACTTCTGGTAGCTACTATACCAAATAGATTTTTTTTTGACATTTCTGGTCCATGCATAAAGCTGTTCTGAAAATGGACACTTAATGACACTCTAAAAGAAATCAAGGCAAGCCTAAAGGAAATCAATATTCTCTTTCTCTCCTGACTAGTCTCTTTTTAACTTAGTCTTCATGGGAAACCTGTATTTGGAAGTAAACTTCAAGTTGCTGGCTTAGGGTAGATGCTTTCATTTTCTCAATTTTGTTTATGGAGGAAATAAAGGGGGAGGTGTGGAGGCAGTTGAGGTAGTTGAGGCAGAGATAAATACAGTGGGAGACAATTTGGCCTTGGCAGGCCAAATGCACCTTTTTGCCCGCCTAATGAATTCCATGCAAACCTGCAACGAATTAAGAAAGAGCGTTCAAAGTGAAATCTATTTGTCTGCAGAGAAGCGTCTCAAGGGTGTAAACCCTATCATTTTGCAGGCCTAATGACTTTTGAAAGCTGTTTTCAAGGCTACATTAAGCAGCCATTAGATCTGTTCTTGAATTCATCAGCCTGCATGCAACATATGTCTGGACCAGAATCAATAAGAATGCCATGGGGAACATACCTAAGCACTGGGGTTCGACATTTGTAGGTGATTAATCTGATGGGATTTTAGATACCCTGACAGGAAAAAAAAGACACCCACTCCTCCCCACTTCTTACTCTCATAAAGCATAGAGATAATCTCTTTCTTCATCCCCAACAATTAACTCTCTAAAGAAATCTGGAAATAAAAACTTGAAATTAATCGAAGTAGAGAATATGGGAACGTGGCCAGATGGGGATCACAGAGTAATTTTGCAATTAGTCTCAGCAAAGTGTGTGGTCTCTGTCTTGTCATGTTAAATTCAAATGATTTCTTCCTGGAGCTTGAAAAGAAGAAAAAAAAGAAAGAAAGATTGAAATCACCTCAGCCATTACAAAGAAAAGAAATCTAAGTCTTAGGTCTTTAGCACACAAAATTAATCAAGATTCTTTTTGAGTTCAACCTTCTCTCTCTCTCTCTCTCTCTCTCTCTCTCTCTCTCTCTCTGTCTGTCTGTCTGTCTCTAATCAAAGAGAACATGGTTAGCTAATATTGTTGACAAGGGAAATAAATGGAAGGAAATCAGCGTAAGGAATAGTGATCATGAAAAGGAAGGAATCCAGGTTATGTACGTCTATACTTAACACAGGCTACATATCTAGGCTTCTGATCGCACAGATCAAGATGCATCGTGGTCCTTAACTATAATCTATAATCTTTAGAGTATTAGCCTTCTCTGCCTGCTGTACCTTTGTCATCTTCTAGCTCACCTCCTAGAATTCTGCTCCCCTAATTCTTGCCATTGAACTCCCCTCTGCCTGCCTAAGGCCTGTCCTGCTGCTACTCTTACCTATTTAGTCCACCTCCCCGGTATCCTGCATTGCTCTTCTCTTCCAATGTGCCCTTTGGGACCCTTATTCTCTCCTTAAATTCCCTTTCATTTTGAACCTTTTTCTCCCACCCTCATTCTAACTCCACTTTAACTAAAATTGCTTTTCCACTAAGGACTCCACATCTCTAGGCAGCTTCTTCATCCTTCTTCCAATCACAAAGTGGTGTCGAATTGGAAACAGCATACTCCTTTGACCCCACTGCCTCTACTCTCTCTCTCTCTCTCTCTCTCTCTCTCTCTCTCTCTCTCCCTCCCTCTCTTTCTTTCTCTGTTGACTTCCTTGACATGGCTATGACACCTGGTTCATTCTTGCTCTCTATTCCTTCCTTTGATAAAATCCTTCAATTTATATTGATAACTCTGCAAACACCTCTCTTTTTATAGTTTCTTGAACTTAGTTCTTATCATTTCTACTTCTACTCTACTTCAGGCCAGTCCTGTTCTAGACCTCTTCATCACATTAAACTGTTTTGTTATTAAGATCCTGAGTTCTTAAATTCCCTTTTCTAACTAAATCAAGTGCCTTTTCACTTATTGTTCTTCATATCATTTTTTTGCTTTCATTGGGGTTTGGGGTTCCAAGAACGTTCCCTATTATCTCAGGATATCAATTCTTCTCTTCTGTTACTTTTCTTTCAACTCCATCTTGACCTCATGATTAGTCAGTTTAAAAAATGTCCTTACTTCCTGAATCTCTTGCCCCTCCTTGATATTCCACTATGTCCACAGTTTCTAGTCTTCTTATTCTCAAATATGGGTATCTCCTTTTTTTTGGCTGCCTCTATTACTACCTAGAACTGCTAAATTCTTCTGGAGTAAGTTAAAATTATGCTGACTGCATCAGAATGGATGCTATCTAACATCTAACCTCAAATGGCCATCTCTTATTGACTCTTTATCACATTCCTTCAAATAGCTGTTCGCAGTCATGTCTTCTGTCCTACAGGCTCCAACTACATATGGTATCCTAATACTAAGTAGAGAACCTCACTTTCTACCTTTCTGAGAATGAGACTGTCTTTCTCTGATGTCCTCACCTATCATTTACTCTTTTACCTTGTTATCAGAGGATGAAATGGCATTCTTTGTTGATAAAAACTAACTCTCTTCATTTGCTTACTTAATCCTATTCCTTCTCAACTCTTTTGTGACTTTTCTCCCATCTCTTATCCTCTTGCTTATAGGGATATTTTATCCATTGTATTTGTATCACCAACACTTAGCAAAGTATCTGGCAGCTGGTAGGTATGGATTAATTGATGATACATGTTCTCTATCTAAGCTATTGGCTTCTTTTCCTTATCCTGAAAGCATAATAACCCTAAAACAAACAAACAAGTAAACAAAAAAAACCCACTTCCCTTAGCCTGTTTCTTTTGTTCTCTGTCTTCCCCTTCACTGGTAACCTTCTGAAAACAGTAGTCTATGTACTTCCTCATCACTCATTCACTCCTACTCCTTGAAGTATAGCTATTGTTTCTATTACATCATTGCAGCAGTGACTCTCTCCATAGTCACCAATAACTTTTTAATCATTAAATCCAATAAACTTCTCATCTCTCTCAACTTTCTCAACCTCTCAGAAGCATTTGACTTTATATACCATTTCCCTCTTTATAACCTCTCCCCACTACTATGGCAATATAATTTCATGCTTTTCTCCTCTTCTCTCTGATGATTCTTTCTATTTCTATTTTGGTGACTTTTTCTCATCCTTCTAGCCTAGAAATGTTGGGCTTTTCTACTCTAGGTTCTGCATGCTCTCTCTGTATATTATGTTTAGTGGTAAGTTCAAATACATCCATAACTTCACTTCGGCCTGTATCCCTAATACCTCCTCACAAATCCAGTTCAATGATTCAATTATCTGCTGGATCACCAGCTCCTCACATTCAACATGTCCAAACCTCAACTATTTTGTCCCCCCAAACCAACCCCTTTTCATACTATTTCTGTTAAATTCAATAAAATAAACATTTACGAAGCAACCTCTATTTGTATATATTAATCTCCCCCTCACCTAATCTCATAGTCTTAGATTACCTATGTCTTTTCCTTCTTCCTCAACTACCATGTGCAATAAGAGTCAGTTCTTTTGCTACAAAATTAGACCTTTATCTCTTAATAATTAAAAAAAAACATATATTAAGTGCATGCTGTGTAATACTATAATAGGAAAATCCAAAGTTTAGAAATCCTTAAAGTATCTCTCCTCAAGCATTTTGTAGTTCAACAGGAGATTAAGAAAACAACACACATAGTTAACATCCACGATAATACATAATGAGTGCAATTTTGGGAAGCTATACCCATAAACTCTGCTACAGGGAACTCTTCATGATAGAGTTTCCTCTGCCAATACAGATTGGCACTTACTCCTGAAGTCTTACAGAGTTACCTGAAGGCATTGAAAGGTTAAGTGAATGGTTGGATCATACAGCCAATATGTGTCAAATGTAAGATTGAACATTTTTCTGACTATGAAATCACCTCACTTTGCACTATACCACAACTATATTGCCATTAGAGTTAGAAAACTAAGTGTTATGTGAGCTCAGAGGAGGAATATTATTTTTGACAAGGGGATGGAGATGCATGGAAGGATCTCAGGAGGAGGTGGCATTTGAGTTAGGCATTAAGGATGGGTAGAAAGTCAAGAGTATGGTGGAAAGCATTCCAGTTTTAAAGAATACTGTGAGTAATGGAACAGTGGTGAAAGACCATATATCAGGAGGCAAAGGAAGTTTTGCTATATCATAGAGTATGTGAATGGGAACCAAGATGATATTAAATTTGGAACTTTAAATAACAAGAAGAGAAGTTCACAGTTTACAGAGTAAGCTATAGGAAGCCACTAAAGATTTTTAAGTAGAGAAGGAAATCAACCATATTTATGTTGGTGAATTATTATTCTGGTGGCAGCAATAAGGACATATTGGAAGGAGGAGAAAAGAGTGAAGCAACAGGACCAGGATGGTAGCTACTGTAAAAGTGCATGTGTTTGATGGGTGAAAATGATAAGTTATGCAATTGGCCAGCGCCAATTGGAATCCATACAGGACAATAGGATTAAATTAACTTTTTTTTTTAACTGGGTCTCTCTATGTCATGTAGGCTCTAAATGCAATATCTACTCACAGCACATTTCCATTAGTTATCATGCAGGATCTTTGACCTGCTGTCTCTCTGATTTTTATCTTTTTACCTCTCATTAATCAATCTGTACCATGGCCCCTTTTCCATCTTGCTGCAGGTGAATCTTCCTGATCCCCTTATTAGTTTGGACTCCTAATTACCTTAGCTCGCTGCAACTCAAAACCCCTGAACTCAAGAGATCCACCAGTCCTAGGCTCCTCGATAGTAGGGAATACAGGCACGTGTTACCTTAC
>CM053626.1:111049813-111074877 GCA_028646595.1 Phalanger gymnotis | reverse complement strand
AAAAAAAGAATGTGAAGTCCTGGAGAACAGGGTCTATATTACTTTTCTTTTTGCATCTCCAACACTTAACACAGTATTATGCACATAATAAATAGTTAATAAATATTTTTTGAATCATTAACTCATTGATAATAAATCAGGGAAATAATTCGGGAACAAGGACTAGGGTGTTCCCCTAGAGATCTCCTTTGGAGTCAAAGGGCATCTTTGGCCCCCAAAGGATATGTGGATAGATTTCAGGGGTTCAGTTAACTTGGCTAAGAAAGTACTAAATTTTTATTTCAACATAATTGGTTTCCTTTGTAATCCTATGTATTTTAATTTAATGTATGTGAAGATATTATTTTGAGAAAGGGTCCATAGGCTTTGCTAGACTGTCGAATGGATCCATGACACAAATTAAGGGGCCACTCTCAAAGTTGACAACATTGATACTCATTGGTTCCAAATCTTTGGGTCAGAAAATCTACGTAATTGTACAATCATCTAGCCCACAGTTCTCCATCTTTTCTATAAGAAAGTATGTGGACCTTTATCAAATACTCTGCTAAAATCTAAATAAAGATCTAGGTTCATATCCAAAAAAAAAAAAACAAAAAAACCCACATATTTGTGGGTTACAAAGAGTATGATGTGATAGTGAATGAAACAACGGAGTGGCTAGAGAAGTAGGAGTGGGAAATGAGCAGTTTCAGAATTTCAGAAATTCAGAAAAGCAATTTAAGGACTGAAAATAGACCAATGGATTAGGTTATTACGAGTTACCTTATTTCAGCAAAATGACTGTGACAGAAAGCCAAATGCAAATGGTTGAAGAGAGAGTAGTGAATGAGAAGAGTCATTTCTTTTTTTTTTCTTTTTGCCTAGACTATTATAGGACCCTCCTAAATTTTCTTCATGCATCCAATGTGTCTCCTGTATAATCATAACATTGCTGCAGTAATCTTTTGAATGTGCTACTTTTGATCATGCCATTAATTTAATCAGAGTTTCCTGTGGCCCTCTACTGTATAACAAATAAAGTCCAACCTCTTGGTCCCGGCATACAAGGCCATCTACTATCTGGCTCAGACCTTGCTTTTCAGGCTTGTTTTGTACTAACGACCAGGTCACTCCAGTATTCAATAAACTATCCTGTCTGTCTTCAGAATCAAATATAACATCAGCTGTTTGACATTCGAAGAGTTTCACAAACTGTCCCCTCCTGGGCTTTTCTAGCCTTCTTAGATCTTTTGTTCCCCCCTAGACCCAATACACGAAGTCTGCAATTCAATGACACTGGCCTTGTTGTTCCTTGTACCAGACATTCCATCTCCAGACTGCAGGCATTTTCCTCAGTGTGGGGAATACTCACCCTCCTCATCTCCGCTACTGCCTTCCCTGGATTCCTTCTAAAATGCCACTTTCAACAGTAAATCTTTTCTGGTCCCTCTATTAACATCAGTGCCTTCCTTCTATTGTTATCTCCAATTTACATTGTATTATGATATTCACACATGATTGCTTTCATGTTGTCACCTCCAGGAGCTCCTTAAAAGCCCAGATTATTTTTTGCCTTTTTTTTAATCCCTCATACAGCGTCTGACATATGATAGGTGTTTAATAAATACTTATCGATTGACTACTCCTCTTTATGGACTCTATTTCAGCTAAATGGTACTATTTTCCACCACTTCATTCTGATCCTGCATATCTCAATATTTTTGTTTACAAAATCTTCCTTTTTTAAAACGGATTTTCTTCCTTTAACCATCACCATCCAGCAAAGTTCTTTCATTCAAGGTTCAAATCAATTGCAACTCCTCCTCTATGAAGCCTCCCCTTACCCTTCATCTCCCAACTGAAAATGATCATTACTCCTTTGAATTTCTTAGAGTTTCACTGCTTGGATATCTCCTTTGAACTTCTCACAACATTCTTGGTGTCTGTATTTTTCCCCTAGTATTTGGTTATAAGTTCCTTGAGAGCAAGAGTTGTCTCTGCCTCTACCACTGAGTACAGGATATTACATATAAAAGATGTTTTAAAAATATTTCTTACATTAAACCAAGCATCCCTATGGATCTCTGCCAGTTGTGCCACCAGGTGACTCCTGGTTAATCACATTGGCTTGAAATATATTTTTGGAATGGTTTTGGAATTTCTTTGCCAGCCTGTATTCTATTCACCTCTTTAGTATCATTTGGCAGTGATAGAGATTGTGGTGTAGAGAAATGCCAGGATCTGGACTCAGAAAACCTGAATCCTAGCTCTTCCAAATGCTTGTTTTTCTCATGATTTTGGTTTTTTGCCTCTGTGGGTGTCAGTTTCTTCCTCTACAAAAATCAAGATAGACTAGAAATCCTTCCAAGGCCACATCTATGCTCTTACATCTTCCTTCTGTTTGACCACTGTACTTTTGCAGGACCTACATTCTCTTCTTTGTAACAAAATATATTGTTAATTCTATAACTGGCAAAAGACTCTTGGACATTATCAAGCAAGAGGGGGTGGGGAGGAAGGTGGCATTAAGGCCAGTCAGAACGTTATTGTTTTGGGCCAAAGGCCATTGGGGTATGAAAGGTAATTTCCAAGGACAGATAGCCACTAGATGGATGGGACCCTAAGCCAATGCTTCAAAATAAAGCCACTAGCCAACCAGTGCTTGCTTTTCCCTGATGCTTTTTAGCTTGTGTGAGCTCAGGCCTGAAGTGAGTAAGATTTCCAAAGTTTCGGTTGCATTTCTAACAAATGAGGGATTGTGTTAAGGCTTAGTGAAGTGATTGGTGTGATTTATCTGTTTTCCAGATGCAGTACACCATGTACTTCCTCGTAACTGAGAGAAGTGGTTTCCTATTACAAGCACACCTATTTTAAGCAACTCATGAAAATAACAGAAACACCAGGTCCATGTAATAGAAAAGTCCCACTTAAAAGTGTTTTCCTGCTCTCTCTTGTTCTATAGAAGTACTTTAAGCATGCAAGTGCTATGGGTTTTACATTTGTGAAGGTCAGAAAACCTACACATCATACCTCCCTACCAACAACAGAAGAGATGGCTTTGCTAATGACTCAGCTCTCTATGCATCCTAAACTGCATTAACATTATACTCTATGCAGAGCAGCATAATTCTACTGTGCCTCCATTGTTTTGGCAGCTGGGCTTAATTTGGAATTAATTAGATTTAAGATATAATCAGCACAACCCCGTGATCATAGCTCTAATATACAACCTAAGTGAACATTGATGGGGCGCTCACTGGAGAATGTGGTTTAAATATTGACCAGGGGCACAGTGTCAAATCAAAGTAGTTGAGAAGGTCTGAAGAATGCATTAAGTTAGGAAAGGTTTAAGGAGAAAATTATTTCACTTATACTAGGGACCTCTGCCCACACATGTAACCTTTTCTCAGACATGTCACTTTTTATTTTCCTCTGCAGCTAAACATATTTTTCCTACCTTTCTTCATTCTTTAGCCTTTTAACTTCTTCCCCTCCCTCTCACTTTTCATCATAAGATTATGGAAGTTTAAGGAAGAAGAATTATAGGGATCATATTGCTCAACCAATCATTTTACTAATAAGGACACAAGTGCAAATAGGAGAAGCATAAGGATGTCATCTTGTCTCTCATTGTGACAGATTGAAAAGAGTCAGAGGACTTGGGTTCAACTACTGCCTCTGCCATTTATAACCCATGAGACCAAATCACTTAAACTTAGTTTTGTCATTTGAAAAATGGGGGCATTGGACTAAATTCCTTGTAGCCTAAACATATGGTCCTATGATTTTCTTTTATCCTTATCAGTGGTTCAATAGCTTTAAAGCAAGAAGGCAAAACTAGCAGGCAAAGAATGCAGTCAGACACTGAAAATATTACACAAAATATTAAGAAAAAATTCAAATGTATTGGTCTGCTGACTATAATCTCAAGAGTAGAGACCATAGAAATCAATACTTTGTATTTGACAAAATAATTGAGGGAAAAGTTCTTTACTGTGGTCTGGGGAGATATCCAATGTCATAATGTCTATTTCTTTTCAAAAATTTTTAACATTGCATAGGATAAAAAAACCTTGAAACTTAATTTTTCCAAAGTTTTCTAAATATTTCACCTTACAGATGTTAATTTTGGGAATACACATATTCAAGAACTCATAGAAGTTAAATTTGATTCAGCCTTACTTTGTGCAAGTATACATAGAGCTGGAAGAATACTCAAGCCAACTGAAATATGCATTGCAATTATAAAATCACAGAGGTCAATGTATCAATATTAGGCTTAAAAATAGGTCTAAAAGGTGAGTAGAGATGAATTTTATTATGACAAAATAATTTGGCCTTGGGGGACACACACATATACATATATATATATATATTTGTATATATACACACACACACACAAATATACACACACATATATGCATTTTTATGTGTATGTATATATAGTATACACACGTTATATATAGTTATGGATATATAAATATATACACACATATACAATCTATGTATGTGCATATGTACAGATTTATATGTATGTACATTGTATATGTATGTGTGTATACATACATGAACACACATATACACATGCATGCATTTATATACATTTATGTATATACCACACATATAATGTAAATTCCCTTTTGATTCTTCAAATGAAGCAAAGACAAGCTGAATTCTTTGAGTTTTTTTCTTCATTTATTAAACTTGCGGCCTTGGGAACTATACACCTCACTTAGTTTAATTATCTGTTTCTGTGATCTATGTATATAACCAAATTTTATTGAAATTAAAATAGGGAAGATGTGCTCATTCAAACCCTTTTATTGACCATCATTTTGTTTCAAGAAGTCAGATTGGATCAAAACCTGAAATTCAGGTATATCTTTTCAAATTGCGTTGGGAAATCAACTCCTTTAAAAGTTATTGTAAAATAGATGAACAGATCAGATCAGAAATGCCAAATCATCAATTTTATTTTAAAATCTCTATTCAATCAAAAACCATCAGAATATTGCTTGATAGCTAATGATTACTCTTTCCAAATATAAAAAGTTCTTTCACTGTGATGAGGGCCCTTTAGTATAATATCGTTCCCATATAGTGTGTAAAAACATAAACTGTCTGTCTATTATATGTTCCATAAACTCTACTTCCTCCTTTTCAAATAAGTACTGCTCCAATTTAGTAAATATCTGGCTCCTCCTGAGCCAGAAAGAAGTTTAGTCTACTTGACAGAATCCCAGGAATAGATAATAACATACTAATATGCATACGACACTTGAATGTTTACAAAACCATACATACACATGTATATATGATCCCATTGACTAGGTAAGAATATCTACAGGGGAAAAGAAAATGAAAAACAGTAACACGCTAATTCCTGGTCCAGAAGACCTTAAAACACCGAATTCGTGAAACTGCAACACCATGGGAGCACTGTGTAATCTAAATAAATGTTGAACTACCACTTATTCAGACTGCATTTATTTTCATTGTCCCTTTATATTGGGACCAAGTTGGATGCTCCCTAGATATCTGATTTGCTGACTACTAATATGTCTTCCAATAATTTCATTGGGTAAAGTGTCAAGGGAAAATGGTATTCGAACCATGTGGGATAAGTTGTTCATAGTATAGTAATAATTGCCATATTTATTCTTTGATGATTTGCATCAGGGCCCAGCCAAGGAAGGGGAAGATTTAGATGAACACACTTTTTTGTTCTTTTCCAAGATTTCCATTCAGGACACTGTCTTTGACTTAGGAAACTAGTAGATCTGGTAAATTGACATTTGGGTTCTGAAAACTAGGTTAAGCCCGCAAACAAATGACCTAAAGACAACTTCTCCTCCTTGACTACCCTAAACACATCCTGTAAAGAGGACTTAGACTCAAGATTCAATTAGGAGATACAAATGCATAAAGCACAAGGTTATTTGAGGCACAGCATTTCTCTATACTGAGAGTAGAAAATCACTTCCCTTGAGTCATGTGTGATTGCTGGATTATACAGTGAGAGCCAACTGATCCTCAATATTGCAGGAAAATTGGGGAGTGAATTATATTTAAGTTACGTACCTTATATATCCCCCATTTGACCCTTCAGGAACTTCATCTCCTAAGCCAGTGGTTTAGGGTAAAAGAGGAACCCATCAATTATGTCAGCTGACTCCAGGATGACAAGGAATCTCTGGGGTATTCAACTGCCTCTAGTCAGACAAAACCATCAAATTTTCAAAGGACTCTGAGATTTTCATCTAGGAGATATATAATACCTGGGGGCCTGACAGTCTGATCTCAAGGACTGGGAATTGCATTGAGCCTTGGATTAAGGTAGAAGCCCTGGGAGATCCTATGTTCATCTAATAGAAAGAACCTGGGTGGCTCCAGTTGATTCCCTGGGGTCAGGGTTTCTAACTTCACCTACTACTTGAACCTAAATTTTACTTCCTTTAAAGTGCCTTCCTTGCAAGGCAGTTCTAGCACAAATTATCTGGAGCCAGATAATCAGGGTCGGGTAGGATGCACTTTACAAGTGTTATCTCATTTGGTCCTCACAACTCTGTGAGTTAGATGCTATTACTAGCCTCGTTTTACTGATGTATATGATCATGAATTTCATGGTAAACAGTTCATATCCATTATGGTTGAGAATTAGTTTAATGCATGCTTAAATTTTGTTGATCAGTGTATGTACCTTGTTCAATTATTTTCTTCAAAACATCTGGAAATTAAATTGTTGCATTCTAATGTACACTGGCCACTTCTCCAGAAATTTCAACATTATGTAATGAAACTCTCCTAATTCAACTTCTTTACCGAGGTCTAGGAAAAGACTGTTGTGGTAGGAAAGGGGAAGAAAAGAGAGAAGAAAACTGGAGAAATTATCTTATTATCCTACTGAGCTCCTGACTTTCCAACTCCATCACTAACCTGGTCAAAAAGAAATTCAATCCTAATCCCACCTTTTCAATTCCTCCTCACAGGCTCCAATTCAGTTCTTTACTATTGAACCCCTGCCTTAGCTCTTGTGAAAGGATACTCTGAGAAACCTTAGTGTGTTGGTCGTCTTCTGAAATCTACCTAAGTCATGCTTACTGTAGTTCTTAGTTACCAGTGATTTATCACCTAAGTGGAAAGGGTAGTGTATTTGACCTCCCAATAATTCAGTTGAGTCCCAGATTCACTTATTACTTATTACCTTTATGACTTTACATTCCTGGGCCTCAGTTCCACATCTATGAAATGAAGGGGTTATATTAGTTCATCTCTAAGTTTCTGGGATTCATGAAACTATAAGCTCTAAGTGGGGTTGGGGGGAAGAAAGTAGAAGTGGGAAGGTAGAGGTGGAGATGAAGAGTTATAGGGGAGAACTTTGTACTATTGTTTCTCAGAGATATTTAGTGAGCATGTGAAAATCTACTAGTTGAGGGAAGCAAAAAGGGGAAAAGTAACCATTGTATGGCCTGGTCATCTCCAAATATGACAATGCCCTCAAATATTCCTAAATGATTCTTTATTTCCTTTCCTATCTCTCTCAATTAACAATAGTTGTGCTGCAGTGGAAAAATTGAAATCAGACAACCTGATTTGAAATTTTGATTCTGCTGCTTTCAACTTTGTGAACTTGGATAAATGTCTCAATCTCTCTGGATGACTTTTTTTTCTCGTCTGTTAAGTCAGTGATTGAATTAATTATTACAACTTTTAAGGTATCTTCCATTTCTAAATCTTGTTATTCCTGGGGATGGGAGACCCATTGAGGGATACTGTAAGGAAAGTACTTTTTAAAAAGGATGTGAAGATTAAAGTGAAACATTCCTCGCATTCAAGGAGCTTAAAGGAGACTTCTGACAAGTCACTTAAACCCCTCTGATTTTCAATTTTCTCATCAATAAAGTGGTATTATGATGTAATTTTTCTTTTACAACTACCCCCCCTTCTCCAATTTACAGTACCCTTTTATGTATTTTATCCTCCCATTAATTTTTTTAATTTAATTTTTTTGTGTTTGCATTTCCATCACAAGGCAGAATTAAAAAAAGATTGCACCTGAAACTGCAAATCTATTATGTATAACTTGCTATTCTATGATGATGATTATAACTAAAATTTATATATAATATATATGTATATACTATATTAAAGAACATTCAAAAAATCTTAGTGCAGTTAGAAGTTTTAATAACTTGAGAAGCATAAATACTACAAAAACATTTGAAAGGTTAGTTACTTAAAAATTGAAACTATTGGTGTTTCCTATTAAAAATCAACATAGCCAACATGTTGTACTATATACTAAGCAAGTTAATTTTCAAACTTTGTTAAAAAGAGCTTCATCATGTGCTGCTCAGTGACTGAAATGAAAACTTTTAATCCTGGTCTTAAGATCATCCAAAGAATGAGGTTTTTATGCTTTCATAACAGTTTTGATATGACTCCACAAGAAAAATATCTAATGAAGATAAAAGCAGGTAACCAAGCAACAGGACCTCCTCTATCTATTATACACACTCTGCATAATTACAGGATGCTCTGTATAGTTAAAATTAAAACTAAAAATTATGTCTAAAAATTCCCAAAATAAATGTCTAAAAGAAAATATAAATAATTAATCTTTTAAATGATATATACTATAAGTTTGTAGCATTTATACCTCTGAAGTTATTAAAGCTTAAAACTAGATGCTTTAAAAAAACCTCTGAAATTATTAAAGCTTAAAACTAGACACTCTATATGTACGGAACAAAATACTTTAAAAAACCTTAAAACATTACATTATTATGTTCTTCCCCTTCACCTCCACTGTGGCCCATAGTTTTTCTAGACTGGCACACTGAAATAATCTGTCTGTAGGTAAGAGCTAACCACACAGATCATCAGGTTTAGATTTGGACTTGGGCCATCTAGTTGATGCCAGTGACACTATTTCGATCCTTGAATGTGCCCCTGAATTGCCATAGTCAGCTGGTGAGTAGCTCAGACAATGACCACAGTTGGCCAGTATAAGCAGTTAGAAGGTGAAAAATTGGGAATACTTGTGACAGAAAAACTTTTGCCCAAAGCAGATTCCTTCAGGCCCAGCTATAGTCTGGGGTTCTCACAGTGCCTGAGACTGTGCAAGTCACCATACCTTGATAACTTACTGACCAGATACATTTCTACATGAAGAGGAGAGGGGCTGAAACCAGAGAAACAAAGTATCACTGTGTGCTTATTGCATTTTTTCCCCTGTGCTTCAGCAAAGGAAACCTTCTTTGTTAAACATTCAGTGATTTATGAATGCTTCATTGTGTTTTAACACTGAACCTGATCTAAGAGGGTGTTGCTGTTAGAGCTGTGCCCACAATACAGGAAGGGAATGTCCTGCTAATGTCCTGTTCTTGAGAGGTTGCATGATTCCAGCCAACTGATCCGAATAATTTTATCACTGAGTGGACTGGTTTTTGACGGAAATTGACCAAACAATTGGCTGTTTTGGTACCAGGTAAGCACAACTAAATCTTCATAAGGTGAGCTGGGAGTTTTCTGAGTGAATTTACATTAGGCATTTCATTACAAATTAAGGTACAAAATCATGATTCTCTTGGAAAAAAAACCCACTAACACCTTTATAAATTTTAAAGTGCTGGAAGGTACTGAAAATAATTCAAAAGTTAAAATACAGAAATAACCTTTTAAATCGGGGAATGTGTTGAAATAATTTCAACAAGATATAATCAAGACAAATATATTCATGTGTTTTTATAAATATTCACACAATTTATACTAAATCACTTGAACTAAAAATGACAAATGGCAAATGCTAGAGTACTTCCATATTGGAATAATCATTGTAACAGTAATTTGGGATTTCTTTAATAATAAGGACCCATATAGTGAAGAAGTGACATTAATACTCCCTAAGCAAAATTCAGTTTCAAGAGTCTTAGGACCTGGCACCTCCTTATCCAAGAACATCCACCAGTCTCTGTGATCTTCTCACCCTGAATTATGCCTCTGCCATGCCTCCATCCTTCTCCCAAGGATGAATTTCTCCTATGGTCTCCATTTTATGAGAAGAAGCCTAGGCTAACCATCCTTCATTCTCCTCCTGGTTTAGCTTCTAACTTTTTTGACAATGACACCATAACAGGCCCTTTTTACCCCCCTCCCAACTGGTACATCTTTCCACATCCCTTTGAAGTCCCTTTTGCATGTTGTCTTCCCCTATTAGAGTGTTAGTTCTTTATGACAGAGACTGCCTATCATTTTTCTTGTATTGGTATCTCCAGTGCTTAGCAGAATTTCTAATACATAGTAAGAACTTAATAAATGCTTGGTCCCTTGTTTCCTAAACTGAAGCAGAAATTTAAACACATTGCTATTTTCCATTGACCACTTCTAAGACATTTTCTTGTGGTCTTATGAAGTGGTTCAGCAAAGCATATCATATTAAAACAGCTCGTCATTATGCATTCATATAATTCACAGGGTTCAGCTACTCATTGTTGTTGTGTTTGTTTGGGGTTTTTTTGTTACTCAGAATATTGAAGTTACTAAACATATAACTTTTAATTGTGAGAAATCATTTACTGTCAGGGCCAGACTCTGCTATGGTAAGGACCAAATAACTGCCATATTTTATAGTTGAAATATGAGTTTCTGGAAATGAAGATTTATCACAGAGATGCTACCATCCCCTTAACCATAGCATTGTAAACAGCAATGTAGTAATATATTATAGCAGTAAGCACCCAATCAATAGCAGCTCATTAAAGGCAAAAGCATCAATTTAATCAAGGAGAATCTACATGTTTTCAGCAGTGAGTTGAAGGTCTTGTCCATCAATGTCTACTTCAATTCTTCCATTGCCAATGACAAGTTACAGTGGGTTTTGTTAAGAGGCTGGTATGCAAGCTAATGTGGAGGCCATCTGTCATTTTAAAGTACGATCAATACAATCTATAACCAGTGTTCAGTCTCATTTACAGAAAGAGAGAGGAGTAGGTCAATGTACACCCCAGTGAGTTGCTTATTATTTTCCACCTTTTTTTTTTGGTAAAAAGTGACTCCAGTATTTTGTTTTTAATAAAGAACTGAGATTAACCACTCATAGTCTGTGAAAAATCTTCCATTTTCTTTGTCATTTGACCTTCCCATCTTTTTTTTTCTCTTCTCCCTCCTTTTAGTTGACCTCCTTCTTAACACTATATTCCAAGGATATAATCAAAGAAATGAAGTTGGGCACAAAAATATAATGACAAATAACAATGATGCTCAAAATATAGAAAAATGGAAATCCAATAGGACATTTATTTATCTGCAGAATGTCTCACAGATCCAGATTTCATTTGAGTCTTTTATACACAATTTTCATCTATATACTTAAGAAGAAAATACACCTATTTACATGCAGTATACATTTTCCTTCAGTTTTTCCTCATCTTCTATCATTAGTGTTTCTGTTTTGATATGCTGAAAAAATCCAAACCTTGACTCTTCTTTTGTCCGATGGTATACTAAGTATGAAAACATCACCCACAAAGGAAAGATAGGATGACACACTGCCATAAGTCTATGGCGTACATTGATATCTTCAACAAGATGATTAGGGTGACTGAGAATGTTGATCTTCATTTTAGATAATTATTATTATAGTTTAACATACAGAAAATAAAATGACAGTCTTTTAAAACAAATCACCTTTAGTACACTAGGAAAATAAGAATTTACCATTATCTTTGTGACCTAAAATCTGCAAGCTGAAAAATTGTTAAAGCTTTGTTTTGCAAATTGGAGATTGAACCTGTTGCAGAAGACTGTTATTCATTGAATATAATAGTGGACATTTCTGAATCTGCTACATCTATAGATATATCCATATGATGTATCTACATATTTATACCTATATCTGCAGCAAATAGATCAACCAGTGATTAGATGAATTAAACTTATACCAATGTAATATATTTAAAACAAACAAAAACAATACAAAATATTTTTACTATGGCCAAAATACAGTTTCCTTGGAATATCAAAAGCACACATCCTTTTCCTCAATCAACCTTGAAAACAGAACTGATTCTATATCAACCAACCGAACATAGTTGACTGATCCCTGATGAAAACAGTCCAGTACCTTGAACCTAAGAGCCTTGAGAATGGTATTTCAATCCAAAACAACAGACTTGTTTCCAGCTCAGGCCCTGGTGCCATCATTGAGGACAGGGATTATTGTGTAAAATGGGCCTGCCTTCCTCAACAGCACCAGCAACCAGAAGACTAGATGATACTGATAATAAAAATAATATTTTTAAAGGAGCTAATATATATGTATATCCTATATACTGTGCTAAATTTACAAATTGTATTATTCAAGTCTTACAACAACCCTGCGAGGAAGGTGCAATTGTTATCATTATTTTATAGATGAGGAAACTGAGGCAGTTAAGAGGTTAAGTGATTTGGCCAGGTCCACAGTTAGTATGTATCTGAGACTGGATTGAACTCAGATCTTCCTTATTCCAAGTCTCATACTCTATACTCTGTGCCACTTATGCTTCATGGTTACCTACCACCAACAGCAGATAAACACAAAAACCATAGAAGTGACATCATAATCCCTCCTACTTGTCCTCCTTCTAGACCAGCCCTACTATCCACCATCTGGGGAAGCAATGGTTCTTGTGCAGAAAGGACCAGCCAGCCTGACCAACTGTCAAATCATTACCACAGCAATGCATTCTGGGGTGCAAAAGGAGACAGCATGTGCTAGACAAGTCAAACAACCACAACCATCTTGGCCACTATCTCTTTTCAGACCTGGATAGAGACAACCCAGGACCCTGAACCCAAGAGACTTGCAGACAATGCTTCTAGTCCAGTGACCACAGCCATCATCCTGGGAAGCATCCCTGTGGAGATGTAGCTGCCAATGCAGGGGCTGCAATTGTAGCTGTTGAAGAACCAGCAAAGAAAGTTCTTCCCAGCTAAGTCTTTGACATTGTCAGATGGTCCAACGTCAGAAAGTAATATCATTTTCTCAGAGGACATTAAAGAGGAGGCATTACTATCTGGTTTACCACTGTACCCTAAGGACCAGGGGACCTTTCATGTGACTCATTGCTAAAATCTTCCATGTACTGTATTTCCAACATTAGAATGCAAACTCTTTGAGAGTAGGGACTATCTTGTTTTTCTTTTTATATCTACGGTGCTCTGTACATAATAAACACTAAATGCATCTTTCATTCACTCAGTAAATCACTCTGTCATTTCTTAAGAGTAGGGCAATCTGAAGGTGGTGGCACAGGTGACCCAGAGGGAGTAGTATATCTCAACAGCTATCTCATAGATAGGAATAGTTAAAGTATCTGTCAGCATCTCCTACTTGCCCATTCCTGATGTTTTGGTACAACTCAACATGCTGAGAGATCTTACTTTAAATATGCTGCTTGAATTTATAGCAGTGACATTTATTCCATGTAATTTCACTTTTCTGGTGTCTAAGATCCCTTTGTCATTTGGTCCTTTACAAGGGGCTCCCTATTTACTTTTAAGTCACATGATTAGAGACTAGCACTAAGGATATATATTTTGGTAAAAAGTGACTCCAGTATTTTGTTTTTAATAAAGAACTGCAATTAACCACTCATAGTCTGTGAAAAATCTTCCATTTTTTTTTTTTGTAATTTGACCTTCCCATCTTTTTTTCCTCTTCTCCCTCCTCTTTAGTTGACCTCTTTCTTAACAGTGTATTCCAATGTTAGTTCCTAGGAAAGCTGAGATCCTACTATGGAAGGGGAGGGAGTCAGTTGAGATTAGTCCATGCCTAGTTTTAAATAGCTATGGAGTGTTCTTGAACTAATCAAATTGCTAATGGTGATGGCAACTGCTTAAAAAATAAACAAATAAATAAACAAACAAAAAACTAGCCTAAGCCTGGATTAAATCACCAGGCTTTTATCTGCAGGTGCAGGTCTGCCATTCCCCAGGTTCTTGTCAAGGGACACACAGTTAGATGAAGAGATGGATCTTGATTATTTCGTGTGTTGACAACACATGACCAAAAATGGATGATGAAATTAAAAAAAATGGAATTTAACATATCTGGAAGGTTAATTTTATAGTTTCCTAAAAATTTATTTTTAGTAACTAGTAAAATCATTTTAATCATTTGTGTTTGATTCTTCATGACCCCATTTGGGGTTTTTTCTTGGCAAAGACAATGGAGTAGTCTGCCATTTCCTTCTCATATTACAGATGAGGAAACTGAGGCAAACAGGGTTAAGTGACTTGCCCAGAGTCACACAACTAATATGTGTCTGAGTCAAGATTTGAACTCAGAAGGGGAGGCTTCTTGATTCTAAGAGCAGCACTGTTTCCAATGTGCCACCTAGTTGCCCTTGTAAAAATACTTTCCAAAAACTGGTAATATGCAACTGGACGATACAACTCTACAAAATGTAGGAAAAAAAATTCCAAAGAGAATATTGAATTAAACTGTTTTAAATTGCTTATGTTACAAACTTTGGAGAAAAGGACCATATCTGGTTAATTTAACTTTGACAGTATCCTGTGTGAGTAGGTGGGGCAACTTAGTGGCTCATAGATTGCCAGGCCTGAAGTCAGGAACACTCATCTTTCTGAGTTCAAATTTGGCCTCAGACATTTAATAGCTATTTGACCCAGGGCAAATTACTTAATCCTGTTTGCCTCAATTTTCTCATCTGTAAAATGAACTGGAATAGGAAATGGTAAACTACTCCAATACCTTTGCCAGGAAAATCCTAAACAGGGTCACAAAGAGTTGGGCATGACTGAAATAACTGAACAAATATGAATAGGCAATGAAAAAATATGTTTAATTTTGATTTTTGAATCATTGAATAGGTAGCATGTTACAAATGTGCTGGAATAAATAGTCCTGAAGGCTTTCTAGAATGACTATAGCAACCACTAAGAGTATTAAGAGTTAAATATGGTGTACTTGTGATCAATGAGCTGAATTAGAGTGATAGGCAAGACTAGCCAAGGATTTATAAATAAATTGTATTCCACAACTAAGACCAGAGGACAGAGCTTGTGACAGAAAGGCAAAGCCATCTGGAGTGGCAGTCTGGCTAGAGGGAAGGTCTCGGGACCATGCCAAATCTCTGTAAGGCATGTGAGTCCAAATTATGAGAAGAAGAAACATGCAATTATTTCAGAACTAAGCTTTACCCAGAGACCTTCTGCACCAATGATCCTAGAGAAATGGAATATAAAAGAGTTGGTCTGATGTGACTTAATGTTTTCAAAGGAACCAGGTGTTCTTTAGAAAAGAATTCAATGTGGTAGGACTTTAGGAATACACAAATGTGAAAAATTTGAAATTATTGCAACCATGAAGTCCAACCATAAGACTCCAATTAAAAAAAAAACAGCTTTAGTGAGAAGACATATTAAAGTGGAACCCACAATTCTGAGTTGAGTTCACCAGCTTACTTTTTTTAACCAAAGCCATTTTGATCATAATGTCTGGTCAAGTATGTGAATCATTAATTGAGAACTAGGAAAGTCATTAGAGGCCACCAAGTTAAATCATCTAATTTTACAGATAAGGAAACTGAGGTACAGTGGCATAAGTGATTTTCCCAAAGTCACATAGATAATAAGTATCTGATTTGGGATTTGAATCTAGATCTTCCTAATTCTAAAGCCAGTAGTACTCTAACTGTTCTGCCATGTTGCCTAAATGCTTATTGATTAGGCAAAGGAAGTGGAAGGGTAAAATTCAGGACAATGTTATTTTATTGGGGGAAACAAAGTGGAGGTGGGAAGTGAATAGCTTAATTGAGTAACAGTGAATGAACAATGGTTTAAGGAGCATCTATAACATATAAGCACAATGTCGTTGTTTTACTGTGAGATGAGATGATTCAAACTTTGTATTGTGAGGAAAAATGGACGAATATGTTTGAAAAGGTGTGAAAGGTGCCTAATAAAGTAAAGGCCTAATCACCTCTACCTGGACCTTGTGACAAAACCTCCTACTTTGTCTTTCTTTTTCCAGTTATTCCTTCTCTCAAAACCATCTTTCACACAGCTGCCAAAATAATCTTAAGGCACAGTCCTAATAACGCCACTTCTTTACTCAGAAACCTTCACTTACTCCCTATCACTCCTATGAACTCTTTAGCCTGTCATTTAAGATTCTCCAAAATTTGCCCCCCTCTCATTCTCCAGCCTTATTTAAACTTTATTAGTCATCTTTATGCATTCTAGGTTCTAGCCAAGTTACACTCTATGGATTTAAAATTGATTCCTTATACAGACATGCATTTTAAGAAACATTTGTCTACATGTACTACAAGATAGAGAATGGTATGGATTCAGGACTGATTTTGAAATCAGGATCCTATAGGTTCAATTACTGTATCTAACAAATGCTAGGTATGTGACCATAGACAAATCAATTAACCTAAACTGAAAACTATTTCTTAATCTACATTGTGGAAGGTGGGGGTCCAATTTTTAGTTCCTTACACCATTATTGTCAAGCTCCAATAGAAATGATCAATGCCACATATTGACCTGGAAAACCACAAATTGACATTATCCAGTTTGAATTGTATTTTTGTATGTTTTGTTAAACATCCTCCAATTAAATTTTTTTCTGCCCTATGGTAATGATAGAAGAAAAAAAATCACAGGTTTGAATGAAAAATAAAAACTATTATGATGTACAATTCATGACAAAATCCTTTCAATTTTCTTTCTTTATGTTTTCTTGGCTCTCTTTCCTACCTTATGACCCCAATCTACTTTGCTAAAAAGGTTTTCCTTTCTCTATATACTTCAATCCATCCTACAAAGCCAAAATCCACAGTCTGAGTTTTAATTTTGTTACTCCCCTATTCAGAAGCTATAAGTGACTTCTAAATCTCAACCATGACTGAAATTCTCAACATGAACTTCATGGATATATATATAAATTGTCTTGTATTAATCACTAAATACTTTCATTTTTTTCATTATTCTTGGTTTTAGATTTCCTATATTAGTTAAGAAGTTTATTCTCTTGTTAAATTCAAGTGGAACATCTAGATTTACCTTAGAAAGCTTCAGAAAGTAATATTGCAATATATTTTACATGTGTATATGTGAATGCACAAAGACCTTTTATTTTTGGAAATTCCTACTGTCACTGGACCCTCTATGACTTAGTAAGACATAAGTATTGTGGAAAGCACACAGAAACTTCAGTGACTTGGCCAGTATCACATCTGTTTTGAAGAAGGCAAGACTTGAACCTCAGAGCTTGACTCTAAATCTACAAAACAATTCATTGGGTCATGTTGCCTGTCATATAACTTACTTATGCATGCATAAGCATACTCCTAGGAAGCTTACGTTGTATTTAGTCAGAATATAGTCACTTGCAAATTAACTGTACTCTGGTAACCTAAAATAATCCTATATCTAGAAATAAAAGAGCATGAGCACAGTTTGCTACCAGACAATCAGGCTATGAAATATCTATTATGAAATATTAGTTCAATATAAAATAAAGCACCAGAACATTGCCACTTCATTGTAAAGTCACCGACTATTGACATCTTCCATGTTCTGAATGAGAGTAAAATGTAGGCAACTCAGTAGGAGGGTAATGTCTAAGATTAGCCTTTGGTGAAAAATTAACTAAAGCATAGCCAGAGTCTAACAGGGCTTCTCTGAACTAACACTTTTAAATATGACTGAGTTAGAACAAAAATACAATTAAATACAAATAAATCATTAATAGTACATTCAAAAGAAAATATACAAAGTATTTACATTATAATTACCTATAGAAAATGAGGGCAGTTTTAAATGTCTTCAAATCAAGAAGAGATTGAAAAATGTAATGCCTTAATTTCTCAGGCTTTTTCTTTAAAAAAGAGAAAGGCAGATACCAGCCTCAAACTTGCCTAATAATTGGCTTTGCTCTAAATGTTAATAACAGAACAAAACGAGTTCAACATATTTCATAATGCCTAAGGATTTCTGTTTGGCCGTTATCCCTTTATCAGATGTTATCCTGTCAAATAGTTGACACTTTGGCAAGGTAGTTAAGGGAACTAGCTGCTCACTGCTGTTATTCCTTGGGTACCTGAGTCAACACATTCTGGAGGTGACATACATATATTTTGAAAAACGAGAAAGATCTTACTTTCAGGAAAATCTGCTCTTGTTCATTATGGGGAAAGTATTGGCATAACCTTCAAAAGATAGTCATGTTGCTTCCCTAAGGTGGAACACACTCTTGAGTATTGCTAACACGTTGAATGCTAGGGTGTAAGTGAACAGTCAAATTTTCTACCAGCAGTGAAGACTATGATACTGTGAACCCTACAAGTATTACATCATATCTATGTAACACCATATATACATTGAATTGAAAAGCAAAACATTCATTCAAATCTGTCTATAGTCTGTTGAATTCATTAAAAAAAAAAGCTTCAGCTGAACTGTCTGAATCAAGAGAATTTTTCAGTCTTGTCAAGACAAATGACTGGATTCATCCAAAGTCTCCTTTTGCCAACCTTTAGTATAGGGTGCCTGGCAGTCCCGAGGCTGAAGCCTAGTGACAGACAGTTCACACTTGCAGATTCTCTTTGGAGAAGCTAAACCTTCTTTGGGTTATTTTTGTTGGTATTACTAGAGCTAGAGTTTCAGGTTAAAACTAAAGGTAGTTATGCAAATGGATTGGTAAAGAGAGCAGATTGAATAGTCAAGAGACACTGTTCACCCCAAGTGCTTAATCTGTTTGCATAAACACTAAGGGTTAGTCATCAAAAGTTTCTTCCTTTAATATTCTCACTTTTAGAAAGAAAAGAAAAATCCTCAGCTAACTCCCAATTGCTTTATACTGCAGGAAGAATTTCTACTTTGGAAAAGAGATCTTATGGTCAGGGCTATTTTTTTTTGTCTTCCCATTTTCTTTTCTCCTCTACATACAAGCTCCCTACTATTTTCCCCTCATTGATTTTTCCCAGTTTTCCCTGGTGAAGTCTTCAAATGCTCATCTATTTGAAGTGCTCATCCATTTTATGTCTTTGAATGCTTCATTTCCAATGAATCCATCTCAGGGGGCCCAACATAGTGCCTAGCCTATAGTTGTTGCTTAATAGCTATTTGTTGAATAAATGAATTAATAAATGAATATAAGTTTGTGGAATAGCCTTGAGAAAGAAAAAGGAACCCATGGAAATTTTAGCAACACAAATTGGGCCCATAGGGTAAGAGGAGGGAGGAAAACAAACAGTGAGGTTGATGTCTGGGGATATCCTGAGCAAAAGGAGCTAAGCAAACTAGCCCCATTCATGATAATGGTATTCACATAGGCTTAGTGAATTGTGGATGGCAAATACCCTAGAAAAGGGACAAAGTTTCTGCCTAATATATATTGGGGGTGAAACTTGCCATCTCTATATAACTCCCTTTTAAGCAAGTGGCTGGGTCCTAGTTCTAAGACTTTCTTCTTCCAATATTCTAATAGTAGACTTTAAAATCATTTTCAAGAGAAAATTCAGGCTCTATGATGACTGTTAAAAGATGCAAAGTAACTCAGAATTAATTGCACAATGAATTTAAGATTTTTTTTATAAAAATAAATATCAACTTTGGGGTTCCAGCCTACTGCTGTTGCACAAGGATAATTTTCTAATGTAAACTGCAAAATTGTGAATATTCAACCCCTTTAGTTTCCTGGGGATAGTCCTATAAGAAAGCAAATTCTTAATTTTTTGGCAATATGGTAAGCAAAATGAATGTTTCTCGGAAACCAGTGGTTATAGTAGCAGGTAAAATACTAGACTACACAGATGGGAACTTTATGTTCCTGAAGTTCTTTCATATTGGAAGTCTTCAAGTAGAATTATGATGAATAATTGTCAAAAATGTAAATATTGGAAATTCCTTCCAGGTATAGGTTGAACTAAATGAGGTTCTTTCTAACTCTGAATTCACTCATTTCATAAATGATTGTCTAGAGCGATAGTTATAATGAGGACAATGGTAATGATGAAGTTAAAAATTTTAACTTTGTACATAGTGGATGTATTCTCCACTATGGTAGACTTTCTGTAGATAAAAGATTGCCTTTTTCTCTTCCATGTTTTTGATAGAAAGTAGAGAATAGTCTTGACAACCTGTGTGAATCAAGTTTGGCTTACAGGGTACCTTAGGTGATCCGACCATGTTCTGTCATGGAGATTTACAGCAAATAAAGATCATCAGTGGAAATTTGTACTTCAGTTGATTTTGGTATTATAGACATGGGTTTTTAGTGATTATTTTTCTATGTAAAATAAGAGCATCTAGTGTTAACAAAACTGGTAGGAAAGGAACAAACTTTGTGGGGCATGTGTTTGTATATGCATAATGAATGACTGGGAAAAGCATGTACTAGTAGGTAAGGACAGTTTATTATTGAGATGTAAGGACAGCTAGGTGGCACAGTGAATAGAGTGCCAGGCCTGAAGTAAGGAAGACTCATTTTCTTGAGTTCAACTGTGGCCTCACACCTTCCTAGCTGTGTGACCCTGGGCAAGTCACTTAACTATGTTTACCTCAGTTACTTGTAAAATGAGCTAGAGAAGGAAACAACAAACCACTCCAGTATATTTGCCAAGAAAACCGCAAACTGGTCAGACACAAAGAGTCAGACATGACTGAAACAACCGAACAACAACAAGTATTGAGATGTAAAGTGTTGTAGTAGGAAGTAGTTTGCTTGAATCAAGAGCAACTGGACCCCAATCCAGTCTCTAAAACTTTCTGTCTGGTCATCATGGAAAAATAATTTAGCCTCTCTAAACCTCAGTATCCTTAGATTCAAAATGGGTTTAATAATACTTGTAGTGCCTACATCCTAGGATTGCTGTTAGATAGAGTACTGGATTTTGAATTCAAATCCTACCTCAAGCACATAGTAGAAGTTTGACTTAGGCAAATCATTTAACCTTTTTTTTTTTTTTCACCTTACTTTGAATATAATAATAGCACCAACCTTCAGGGTTGTAGTGAGGATCAATGAGATAATAGACAGGGAACAGAGTTTTTCCGGCTTTAAAAATACTAGGTACTATTATTAAAGGATTTTGTAAATGTTAGCTGTTAATTAAAGCTTGGATAGGGCTCTATGCCACCTTTACTCTTCCTCATTCTTATGGTTACTGTCATAGAATCAGACTTCTAGCATTGAAAGGAACCTTAGAGGTAATCTAGTTAAACTCCTACCAGAAGTCCGGCTGATGGGGTGATAGGACCTGGACCCCTGAGAGGAAAAGACCATGCCTTTGAAAGCAACCTGATCCCTGAATTTTTCCAAACATTTCAGTAGGCCAGATCACTGAAGCCTCTGCCCAAGGCATCTGGCCCATACCAGCCTGTCTAGATCACTTAATTAGCTTACCTGACAGTCCTTTCACTCTTGCTCTTGGCTCACCCCAGACTATTTACCACTCTTTAATCTCATCCAGATACTTTCACTGCCTTTTTTTGGTATATGAGAATCAATCTCACTCTCATTAATTTGCTGGTTCATTAGGAATCTCACCTGCACTATTGGGATTACAATGAACCTCCCTACTTTGACTGAAAGAAGGCTTGAGTGCTTGAATTCTTTCTAGGCAGACTCATCCCATATCCTGGGATTTCAGGGCTCCCAGCAATCCCAAACCATAACTCCCTAAGAAAATATCTCACTTCTGCTTGAATGCCTCCCAAGACAGAGATCTCACTACTTGTAATATACATATTGCAATTTATGAAAGAGCTCTTATTTTTTGGATCATTTGTAACATTTTTTGCAACATTCCAACCTATAAATTCTTTCCATTGGTCTCAGATTTGATCACTAGGTTCAAATAGACTGTAACTGACATTTCATCCATACGATCACCCTGTGAAAATAGTAGGCAAAAACATGAATAAGACAAAAATGTGCTTGAGTGCAGATCACAAGATAAAACACAGTCAACTCAAGATTTGATGCAATAATGTTGGGGAGAAGTAACGACCAAAGCAAAAAGAGCTATTATAAGGTAGAATTCTTTCTTATCTCTGAAGTCTAATAAAGTTGGTACAATGCCAACAAAACAGTGTTAAAAAGAAGCCTGTAGCTATAAAATGTAGGATATAGTGCATATTTATTTGGTTTGGTTACATAAGCAAAATACATGTTTTATACAACTTTGCATCAATAAAAAATGGAGGGAGTAAAAATGAGAGGAGACTTCTGGGCAAAAAGACATTTCTTAAAAAAATTTCAAGGTAGTAAATCCTGAGAGGGAACATAGAACTATTCCTGTATTTCTTTCCTCTTCTATAACTTCATTTGATGACAAAATATTCATAATTAAATGGGACACATCTGTTTTTAAAAATATATTGGTCATTGGAAGTGTTTAGGTTTTCATTTAGACATAATATATAGTATATATATCATATATATAAATATAAAATTATTCAAATCTGGCCTCAGACACTTGACACATTTACTAGCTGTGTGACCTTGGGCAAGTCACTTAACCCCAATTGCCCTGCCTTCCCCCCTCCAAAAAAAAAACAAAAAAAATTTAAAATTATATAATACATAATAATAATATATCAAATAATAGAGATAACTGGAAGAGGGGGCTGCAATCTGAATTTTGACTCAAAGTACTGAAATTTAGGAAGCCCTGACTGCACTAAAATGCTTTCCACAACATAGAAACTTAGCTTCTAGTTAGCAAGAATAATTATTTAAAATGCAAAGGTATCAGTCATCTCCTAAGGCAGAAAGTTCCTGTATGCTCCTCCATTCCCTTTGCCCTCAAGACTCTGAACTCTCTTCTTTTCCTCTTTTCTCTTGGTGATCTCATCGGATTTCTATACATCCAGCTCAAATTTCTCCTTCCAAATTCTGGTCCTATTGGCTTCTCAAAATCAACATAATCTGAACAGATCTCATTATCTTTCTCCTCAAAACCACACCTCTTCCTAACTTCCCTTTTTCTATTGAGTACAGCATCTTTCTGTCATGCAGGTTCACAAGCTTGGTATTATATACTCTAATCTTCACTCTCCCTCAATTCCCATATCTAATCAATTGACAAGCATTGTTATTTTACTTCCCCAAATGTCTCTCTCTTCTGTTTGCTTCTCTTCACTCACATGGCCACCACTTTGGTCTAAGGTGCCTCATCAACTCTCGAATGAACTATTGTAATAGCCTTCTAATTGACCTCACTGACTCTAGTTTCTCTCCCTCTAATCTAGCCTCCAAACAGCTAACAGATGTACTTGCCTTGAATAGTTCTGATCTTGTCAGGGTTTCTAAGGCTCAGACTCAGTCTAAAGTGTAGGTTGTTTCCTTTCAGCTTTAGTTTCATTAAATATTTCAATACCTTAGCTTCTTACAGCCTTCAACCTTGTTGGAATCTTAAGGGGGCGTAAGAACATCCTTATACACACACACACATACACACACACATTTATATATTTATATGTGTACGCATATACACATACATATGTATGTATATGTGTACACATTTATATACATATATGTATGTATGCATGTTGATTTCCCCCCCCCCCCCAATTATGTTTGAAGTCAGGAGGTGTTTTGTTTGTATCTTTATTTCCTAGCTCTTAGTACATAGTGTTCAGCACATAGTAACAAATGCTTGCTGAATGCATGCATACATTCATGAATGAATAATAATCCCTAGCATTTATAGAATGCTTTAAGATTTGCAAGGCAATTTACATATATTATCTCATTTCATCCTCACAACAACCCTTTGTGCGAGGTAGGTGCTATTATCATCCCTATTTTACAGACAAGAAAACTGAGGGCCAGTTAAATGATTTCCTAGGGTCTTACACTTGGTTGTTGTCTGAGGTAGGATTCAAACTCTTGTCTTCCTCCCTTCAGGTGTTACATTCTATCTACTATATCCTTGAGAGAAAGCAATATTATACTATTATACTAATAACTAAGTATTAATGTGGGATCCACCCTTTCCCCAAAGGTGATTCAGTCTCTGAAGGGCAAGGCTGACTTCTGAGATTGCTCCTAGCCCTAAAGGCACACCCAACTGTGAAACCTAATTTCTGTTTAGAATATAAACAGAATCTAGTCTTGACAGCCTTTTTCTAGTTGGGAAAGAACCCGCTGTCCTTGACTAGAGTCCCATCAGAGTTCAGGGCTGCCCAGTTCATGAAGGAGAAAACTAGCCAGAGGGGTCCAAGTGGTAATGGCTTCCCCTGCCCAGATGTCCTGAGGTTGCTGAGCCTCAGGATCAAGCCACTCCTCAGCGGAGGAGCATATTTAGCCCATCTCCTCATTAAATACTCACCAATCAGGGTGGATTTTCACTTGTCAAGGGAATTCTCTTTCAGAAGGGATTTAAGGCTTTTCATGGCTCCCTTGATATCTTTGGTTACAGAGAGAAACCCCTGATCATCGATTTGTCGGTTACAGACTACTATTGATTATTAATTACCCAGAAATTCAAATTCTTCTAATTTATAGAAACTTACAGATATTACTACTGCACCATTTTGAAAATATGTACTACTTAAAAATATAACTATTATAAGTTAATCATACATCAGGCCACAAGTATTATTAATAAACAGATATGACTTTAAATGAACAGGGAATGGTGAACACATCTATTACTTCTCTTTCAAAAGCAGTTATATGTTAGAAAGCAGGGTTTGTATGTGTTGTCAACTGGAACGTTTTTCATTATATAGAACTAGGCATTATATTATTATTCCTTAAATTGAGCTTCTAACTAGAAAACAAAGGATCTTTCTATTTGTTTTTGGAATTTATTCTCTAGTGGGTTTTTCCCCATAGAAGATTTACCTTTCTAATTATGTTTGGCTCAGACTAATATTAAAATGAATTTTTATTCCCTTACTAAAATCTAACTAATTCCTGAAAGAGTTAGTTCAAAGGCATGCTAGGTGACAAGTGCAATTCAGTCAAGCTTTAAAGGAATACATAAAGATAGCCAACCCCTCAATTTTCGAGAGAAGGATACTAAAGAAATACGCAATTTACTTCTCTTTTT
>CM053626.1:110985190-111049313 GCA_028646595.1 Phalanger gymnotis | reverse complement strand
GCCAGAAGCAACTGCAGCTGTAGTTCTGAAGCTGCCCCACTTCTGCTGCCCCCAGGGCAGTGGCCTAACCAAAAACTCCCTGTCCCCAGCAGCTTTTCCCACTAACCTTCTCTGTTGTCTTTGGTGTTTGTGGGTTGAGAAGTCTGGTAACTGCTGCAGCTCACTGATTCAGGGTGCTAGGGCAAGCTCCGCCCAGCTCTTGGTCTGGTTGGTCTGTGCCACCGACGCTGGGCTCTGCTCTGCTCAGCTCTGCTCCCAGCTATGTAAGGGATAGACCTTACCCAGAGACTATCCAGGCTGTCCTGTGCTAGTGCCCTGCTTCCCTCCACTATTTTGTGGGTTCTGCAGTTCTAGAATTGGTTCAGAGCCATTTTTTATGGGTTTTGGAGGGTCTTGGTGGGGAGCTCAAGCTAGTCCCTGCTTTCCAGCTGCTATCTTGGCTCCGCCCCCCCCCAATTTACTTTTCAAGGCAGAGATGAGTCGGATCCAGGTTTTCTGGTTCAATTAGTCCTATAACTTAATCCATAAATAATCAAGAATTAAAGTTTTTTGAGGGAAAATGATTCCATATGGTATATGGCTATTTAAAAGGGTAGGGAGAAATAACTTAATTGAGAGCTTGAAAAGCATTTTTTTTTTCTCATCTCTCTTATGTACTCATCATATAAAGTGTGATGTTTTAGAGGATAGATGTTATTTAGCCCTATGAGTCTGGGAGTTCCTTGAAGGCAAGGATGTTGCTTCTTTTAATTTTTACGTCTTACCCAGTGACTAGCATAGTGTACTCTGCATAGTGCATGTTCTTAATGAGTACTTGCTGATGTTTAAGAAACCTGCACTTTAATTGGGATGGTAACACGCATGGACAAATCAGTGATATAACTTGAAATGCTGTAAGTGTGTAAAAGTGATATAAAAATGCTTGTTGAAAGTAGTAGGGATCATTTCTTGTTGGAGAATTAGAGGTTCGAGCTGGAAAGGACCCCAGGATTCATCTGCTTCAACTCTTTTATTTTACAGATGAGGAAACTGAGGCTCAGAGTAAAAAACTTGTCCAAGAGTCACAGGTGGAGTCAAGTTGTGGTCCTTCATCTTCTTAATGCAAATCAAATGCTGATGCTAAATCATAAAGTCTTCTCAAAGTTTGATGGAGAAAATAGCTTTCATCTGGCTTTAGAAGGATAGATAGGGTGTTAATAGACAAAGATGGCAGAGCAAGCAAAATGGAGAACATATCTCAGTAGTTAGGAACAGTGAGTAAAGACACAGAAGAAACAGGGAGCACATTTGAGCTATGGCAAATAGTTCAGTTTGGCTCATGTTTAGAGCATGTGCATGAGGCTCTTGTAAGACAAGGCTGGAAACAGTATTTGTTCTGAGACTGTAGAGGACCTTGAATGGCAGCCAAAGGATTCTGGACAGTATTCAGTGAGCAGTGAGAAGCCACTAAAGATTTTGTAGCAGAGAATGATGTGATCAAAGCAACATATACATGGAGGTAACTTGACAGCTGTGTAAATCGGATAGAAGCAGGGTCATTGACAGAAGGAAGAATAAATAGGAAAATATTTCAATAATATAGATGAAGGACAAAAAGACCAAAAACAAGGATTATGGCAGTGGAAATTGTAAAAAAAGGGGCAGGATGATATAGTCTAATTGACCATTGATATCATTTGATTGGACATGATAGGGCTAGAAACAGGAAGATGAAGATTTCCTTCTGGACCTGAGTCTAAAGTTCTCAGGAATATAGATATTTAAAATTTTCCAAACTCTAAGTTAACATTTTTTTAAAATTTAATTTATTTAATATATTTAGTCTTCAGCACTGATTTGCACAAGAGTTTGAATTACAAATTTTTTCCCCATTCTAAGTTAACATTGTAAAGAAATACTTCATCAGAGCATTAAATTGTCCCTACAAAAAGCTTAATAATTATAGAGTAGAGAAAATAATAGTCACATACATTTAAATGGAGCATTTAGCTTATTTTTATATCTTAATAACTATTTCCTAGTACTTTTATTGATAATAAAAATGCTTTTCGTAACCTTCATTCCATCCTATTTAGACATATTATTTTGGAGAAAGAACCGAGATCTTAAAAAGTAGGCCAGTACAATCCCTGAAAGATCTCACCAAGCCAGAAAGCTTTCCAGAACTTTGCGATGGACTCAACATCTTTTGGCATTGTCTTTCAGCTTTGCCAAGATTAAATAGGCTTATCATACGTGATGAGTATATTGGTCATAGCAATTCTTGAAGACCACCTGCTAAATTGAAGAATGGTTAAGTTCTGAATCTGTGGGGGAACAATTAAAAAAATTACAAAAATATAGATCTATGAATTATGGAAGTAGGCTATTCTTAAGGATTGAAAAAAGGAGAAATATTGAAGAAAATGTGGTTTAATGTGAAGTAATAAAATGAAAAAGAAACTATCTAATTCTTCATTTGGAGCCATATATAGGATACCTATCATACTGAAACAGAGAACTTAGATTTTTAGAAAAAAAAAAAAACCATGGACTTTGTTGGTATGGAGGACGTACTTCTTGCATTTGAAATTGGAGAGATTGTCAGTTTTCTGTTACATTCTTTTTTCATTATGTAAATACAGCTTGTGTTTAATTTTCCATACAACTTGTTTTAATCAATTCAGCTGAAAGTGATGCAGGTTACAGCTCAGAGACTGTCTTAACCCTAGTGCTTTAACAAGGACAATGTTTGTAGAGTCATGGATGAATGATTTTGAAAAACCATGGCAGCTTCAACTTCCTGACTATTGGTGCCAAAGAATGAGGCTGGGGGAGGGCAAAACATTTGAAAACAAAGATGATCCACTTGCTACAATTCAATCCCTTCAAATGCAAGTGAATAGGAATAAGAGATCAAGTTCAAATATAATGAAGGAAATACTTTACATATCAAATTCTTAAAGCAAAAAATAAATAAATAAAATAACCAGGCTTGAATTAAAGCCATAGGAAAAGGTCTTCCCTCAGATACATGACTTAACTTATCTTTTCTCTCTTCCAGGTTCAACACCTCTCACAGAAGGTCCACCTGTGGTAAGTAATAGTAGAAAGGTAATAAATAAGGGGAGATTATTAACTCTTTCTGACTACCCTTTATATTTTCTATTAATATTCAACAGCCAGCATTTCTTAAGAACGCAGTGTGTATAAGGCACTATGTTAGGCACTGAAGGAAACAATTGAGCTCAGTCCTTTCATAAAGGAGCTTACAGTCTGATAGGGGATATAAGACATGTAGAAAAGTAGCTTAACCTGTTAGAATATGTTAACCCTTTGAGAAAATAAACCAAGTTCTATGGGAATTTAGGAATGAAATCATTCACAGCAGGGTGATCAGCTTATACTAAAAAAAGATAAAAAACAAAAAAACCAGCTTTGAGTACCCTTTCCCAGCATTATAAGCATTATTATAAATGTATAATGTATATTCAGAGGCATGATTCATTAATAGTCAAGAATAAATTGGACACTGTATTTACTATATAAATATATTTTATTAATCTGGAACTTTATTAATTCAGAATCACCTTATTTATGGGTGTGAGAATCTAAGCAGTATTTGGACTGAAGTTTGCATTTTCTTATTGAGGCTTCCTTAATAAAGTACATACTAAGGTCATAAGATATATTGCAGAGGAAATATTTCAAATTCCTCTAAAAACCAAAAGTTGTAAAATAATTTTAAGCATTTTGGAGCTGTACATTTATGTTAATAATATATTAATTACATCTCATCTTTAAACCTCTTTAATTTTTTATTAGCAAAAACCCAATGTATTAAGCAACACCGCTAACATACTTGAGTTATTCTATATACTTCAAAGGAAAAAAAAATTTTTTAGAGATAACTCTCTAAGTAACCTTAATTCTTTCAATGACTTTTTCTTCAATGACTTGCAAAATTAGTAAGGGTTTGCTGTATGTGTTTAATTTGCTTTCCAGTCATTCAACCTCCTTTTAGGATCTTGTGGGAAATGTTTTTCCTTTGAACTATAACTTTATTGTTTAAAGTTTTATGGTAGGTTTTTTTTTTCTTTTAACACCAGTTATTTCCTTTTAAACTCTATCCTTTCTCATCTAATTTTCCCTTTTATAGAAAAATATTTAAGAAAACCCAGCAAATCCTGCAACAACATATGTATGCCACATTCTATATCCATTGTTCACCATGTTTCTCCTGAGAGGAGGAAAGTATCATTAGTTCTACTGGACCAAGATTGGTCATTACATTTAATCAGAATTTGATTGTTCTTTAATGTTGACTGTATTAATATTATTATTATTGTGTTTATTTTTCTGCTTCTATTTCCATTAAGATTCTATTATACCAATCAAATCTATCTATAGTCATATGAAAAAATGCTCTGAATCAGTATTGATTAGAAAAATGCAAATTTGAAAAAAACCTCAGGAGTACCATCCTACACATAAGAGATTAGCTAATATGAGAGAAAAGGAAAATGACAAATGTTGGAGGTGTTGTTTACAAACAAACTGCATACAAGATATATTGGAAATAATCAACAGACAGAAGGCACTAGAATTAAGAAGGATTGTAAAAGACTTCCTGTAGAAGGTTAGATTTTAGCTTGCACTTGAGTAAAGCTAGGGAAGCCAGGAAGTGGAGATTAGGAGAGAGCATTCCAGGCATGGAGGACAATCGGAAAAAATTCCTGAACCCAGAGATGGGCAGTATCATTGGTTTGAAGGGTAGGGTGTGGGAATAGGGAATGTAAGAAGATTTCGGGAAGGGTGCTAGTTTACAAAGGACTTTGAATGGCAAACATGCAATTTTATATTTGATCCTGGAGGCAATAGGAAGTCTCTACAGTTTACCGAATATGGAAATGACATGGTTAGACTGTCCACTTTAGGACACTTTGTTTATTAAATAAAGGATAGACTGGAGTGCAGAGACTTGTGGCAAGCCAACAAACCAGCAGACCATTGCTATAGTCCAGGTGGTGGCAGTATCAGAGGAGAGAAGGGTTATTCAAAAGAGTTGAAAAGGTGAAATCAATGGGACTTTTCACCAAACTGAATGGGAGTTGGAGGTGAGTGATAATGAACAGTCATGGATGATACCTAGGTTGTGAGCCTGAGTCACTAGTAGGATGATGTTACCCTGAACAGTAATAGGAAGTTTGAAAAAGGGGAGAATTTAGGGGGAAATATTAATAATGAGTTCAGTTTTAGACACGTTGAGTTCATCATGTCTACTGGATATCCAGGAACTCAGGCATACCACAAAACCCCAACAGTGGTAGCCACCTTTGGGACAACCCAGCCTATGAGTGTAGAGGGGGGAGGTATCCAAAATGATGTGTTATACTTGGTTTCTGTGAATTTAATTATTTTATATTACTTCCCTCATATATTCTGTTTTCCGGTCTAATGGGCAGCACTCTTAGTTGTATTCTGATTTAATCCTCTCATCTCCCACTTTCTTGCATTTTTATAGTTTATTCTGTAGAATATGCCCCCTCCTCTCTATGTAACAAAATAATTCTTTTCCCTAAAGGTTTAGACTGGGCACCCAGGTAGCACAGTGGATAGCTTGGAATCAGGAAGACTCATCTTCATGAGTTTAATTCTGGCCTCAGGCATTTACTAGCTTTGTGACCCTAGACAAGTCACTTAACTTTGCCTCAGTTTCCTCATCTGTAAAATGAGCTAGAAAAGGAAATTTTGCAAACCATTCCAGCATCTTTACTAAGAAAATCCCAAAATGGGGTCACAAAGAGTTGAACATAACTGAAATGATCGAACTACAACTACTACATTACTACTTTAAGAGTCACCTGGTTTATAAAGACATATGAGAAAGTGTATATTTTTTGCACAATATTTCCAAAGCACTTTGTCTAGATGTCTACTTTGCCCCAATCATGATGTACCTAACTCATGATTTTCTGAATGTTGTATCCCCTGTGAGTTTATTGATTTGTGTCATATCCATCTTTTTATCCTCAAAGATAAGCACAATGTAGATGCTTAACAAATGATTTTTCAATTGAATTCAAAATTATGCATACTACTGCCAGCACCCCGAGTCATCCATTAATGTTATTTATCAAGTAAACATTTGACATGTGAATCATGAACTTGTTTTTTTTTTAAATATAGGAGTCTTAATTTTTTGATATGTAGATGACCAACCATTTTAATTTTCAATCTCATTTCTGCCACTTACTAACTTTATCATCTTGAATAAGTCATTTAATCTTCTCAGGCTGAAATGTTTCTTCATTTAAAATATGGAGAAGATTAGATTAGTTGATGTCTACTATTATTTTCCAGGTCTAAGTCCTATGATCCTACAAAATGGTTCAAGTCGCATATGTTGTAGCAAGACCAGAGATGCTATCAGCACAGTGCATATTATGGTGGAAAGAACTTTACAGTGAGAGTCATGAGATATGAGATTGACTTCTAGATCTGTCATTAACCAGCTGGGGAAATTGGGCAAATCTTGTCATGTTTCTGGATGAGTTACATCTGAAATGAAAGGATGGGCAGTGTGATACAGCTTCCAAAGTATGCTCATGCGATGTTAGGCTCTGTGAATAGAAATCTAGAGTTCAGAAGAAGGAAGGCTATATATAGTTCCATGGTTTTCTCTGCTTGTGATACTCTAATTCATGTTTAATTTTATATGCTAAGCATACAAAAGGACATGGACAATCTGGAGCTCTAGGTGAGGTGGCCTACTGGGATGGTAGGGGGACAGTATCATGTCATAGGATTGTTTGAAAACACTGAAATGTTTAGGTCAGAGAGAAGACATTGAAAAAGATGCATTAATAATAATGATAACTAATGTTTTTGGAACACGTTTATATTATCTTGCAAAGCGTTTTGCAGAAATTCATACTCCATGTGATTCTTAGGATAATTGTAATATAAATGCCATTATTTTCTCCATTTTGCATATTAGGAAACAGGATGAAAGAGGTTAAGTAACCTGCTCAGGGTTAAACAACTGAAGTATTTGAAGATGGATCTATTCCCAAGTCTTCCTGACTTGAAGTCTGGCATACTATGCACTGTGCCACAGTGACTGCCATTGTCGATGCTCAAAGCATGGAAGCCACAGGAATGGTGTTGGTAGAGCTTCATGTGCCAGTGGGACCAACACTCAAACATGGAGCAATACTAGCCAAACCAGATGTTTAGCTCAGATGTGATGCTTGCCAACCCACATAGAAACAAGCACTATAAACAACCAACAGAGAGGTTTTTTTGATCTCATGCTGCCTTACCATCAGCACCTATCCTCCAGCCCCTCCAACATGTTGTGCTGTTCCTTAATATGAGTGCATTGACTCTTTCCTTGTAGGTATTTGATTTTCACCTGGATATCTTCCTAATCTATTGCCTTATATTTTCTGCTAGGAAGGCAAGACAGTTGTCATTCCTGTGTCCTGAGGAGAAGTTTCATGGCAAAGCCCTCTTTGTTGGTCTGCACTCTTTAGAGTAGTAGGCTCAACATTTGTGGTACTTGATTAGCAAGGCCAAGTAGCTCAAAATAGGATTCTGAGAAGATAGCAGCATAGGATAATGGGATCAGTTTTAAAAAATTGTAACCCAGCTGACTATAACACATCACTAATTAAGAAATTTATTAGAGATGTGGTGAAAAGGATATCACTGGAGAAACATATGATTAGAAAAGAAAATGTCATGTGGCCACACTGAGGACTAATGGGTCCTCATATCTTCCATGGCTATCCCTGTACCATTGTAAAGTGTAGAAAGTGTTTAGAATCCACAGCACAAACAGTATACCCTTTGAGGAAGATTTGGGGAGGATGTGTGAAGTTTCATCTCTAAAACATGCTGTGTCACCCTGGGCAAGTTAACAGAATCTCCCAATGCTCAGAGTTTAAAAAAAAAAATTATCCCAGTTGCCTTTAACACATCATCAATCAAGAAAGTATGAGAGCAAAGTCTTGGAAGATGTCCCCAGAGATGTCAGTATGAAGACTGTAAATAGTAGAAGTGTCCATCTGCATTGTTAGAGCAATATTTTCCAACAGGAATGAAATCATAGAAGTGGTCCTAGCCCATCTCGTTATCAAGGATGGCACTATGTGAAAAACTGTGGCTGGGTTGCAATCTATGTACCTCTGGAGGATGTATCTACCTTGGTGAGATCTCAGATCCATTGAAGAGGGAAAGTTGAATAAGAGACAGACTAGCCTTATAATTGGAAGTAATGAGTGGAAAATAGTGAGGCAGATTTCAGTTTGAGGGGGAAAAACTGAATCAGAACTGGAGCTATCTGAAAAATGAAGCAAATTGATTTTTGGGGGAAGTAATAAGTTCCCCACCACTAGAAGTGTTCAAACTGAATCTGAAAGAGTATTTGTCAGAAATGCTGTAATGGGTAATTCTTGAATTTTTATAGAGGATTGGAGTAGTTTCTTAACCTGAAGTCTGTGAATTTGTTTACACACACATACACACACACACACACACACACACACACACACATTCATGCATGTCCACACTTTGAGATTTGCAAAGTGCTTTATCATTAATACCTCATTCTCATAACAACCCTAGAAGGAAGTTACCATTATTATCCCTCATTTCACAATGAGGCACCTACCTGGGTCAGGCAGAGGTTAAGTGATTTGCTTAAGGTTATATACAGACTTTTATTTGTGTCAGAGGCATATTTGAACTATGACCTTCCTCAATCCAGACCCAGATTTTCATTCCCTGCCCCACCTAGCTGCCTCAAATATATCTCAATACAATCTTTTCCCTTTGTAGTTCTATGTATTTTGTTTTATACATTTAAATATAATAATCCTGAGAAGGGGATCCATGGCCTTCACCAGATTGCCAAAAGTGTCCTTGACCTTGAGAAAGGTTAAGGACTCCTGGACTAGAGTGCCTCTGAGGTTCCTTGTAAAGTCTAAGATCCTAATTTAATTCTAACCTAAGATTTTAATACACAAAGTTGACAAGAAACTATATCAAATATAGACCAGAACAATTATTTAATAAATTAATTTTGGTGGGGTCTTAAAAAAAATAATCCCAAGCATGATTGCTATTTGGCCAAATGTTTCTTTAAGCTCCTAGACCCTTTTACAGTGTAGACCCTTTTACAGCATTTCAGATTAATTGTGTCCCTTCCTTGAAAAAGGCAACATATTTGAACATTTCATAACTGAGGAACCCTTATTTCTGTATTTTGCCTGCTGTACAGGTTTTGCTAAATGAAAGGAAAAAATTTTAGTTGCCTTTTGTTTTAAAAGGAAAAAACATCATTCTTTTGAAGGAAAGCTGAAAATAGTACATTGGCTGAAAAACAGAGTCAATAGCAAAATCCGCGTGTAATTCCAACCTGTGTGTTTGCATCAGAAACAGTAATGTGGAGAACGGAACTCTTGGGAAATTTGAAAGGGAACTTAACACCAAAGTGGGATCTGGGCAGATCAAGCTCATCAAGCAACTGGAGTTCCCTCAAGAAAGAACTGTTCATCAATCTTTCCTGTAACCACCTGGAATAGGAAGAAATAACTACCTCCAGGCTCCTGGTCTTAGTGAAAGTGTGTTCATGACAGGCATGAGAACCTGGAGCAATGGAGGCTGTCAGGGCCAGGGACTATTAGAGACCAGCATTCTTGAAAAGTGACATGACGTAGAGAGGTGACTTACAACCTGGCATGACTTTCCAGAAAATTGTTTATCATGTCGAAGACAAAGACCTTACAGAGTTAAGCAACACTCTGAGAGGGGAAAAGAAAAACATCATTGAAAAGAGTGTGACATTAATAAGCTTTGAGAGACATAATTTCTGGGTAATTTAATCATTTTATTAATAATGCCAGCATGCTTATTTGGCCATCTCTGTCTTAGACCAAAGATAATCATGGTAGTGGGATCACAGATTATATAGCCTTTTGGAAAAGGAGTGTTCCCAAGGGTGGCAACCAACTCTGCTTGGCCAACAATTAATGAGAAAATGAATATTACAATAATAGGCTGCAGCTGAACTTTGATTCTGTCATTTGCTTCTAAGTTAGCCCCAGCCTTGGGCAATCTATTCAAAGAATTTGTTCCCACCCTAACCTGAGTAGAACACAATAGCTCCTTCACCTGGGTGGGACCTGGATAGAGGAGAAAGTTAGCTCAACCTTCAGAGAACTGAGGCCTTGAAAAGAGGATACAAGAAAAAGGGGAAAATCTGAGTTTCCCCAAATCATTGGTTATTAATAATCATTTCTCTCAATGGTATGTATTCTCAGATGAAGAAATAGTGTAATATAATAGATAGAGAACCAGCCCAAAGCAAGGAAGACCAGAATTCAAGCTCATAGCACATATTGACTCTCTCTCCCTGACCAAGTCAGGTAAACTCTTGCTCTAGGCAAGTTTCTAAGACTGCAACTTAGAGAAAAGATGTTAGCCTGGATTGGTAAAGGGCATTTTCTCACTTAGGAATGCCAGTGATATCACAGGTCCAGTTCCCATGTCTACCCTTGTTTTGAAATGGGATGTGAAAATAGATTGATCTGACAAGGTGCAGATGTAACAAAAGGAGGTCAAAAGTGAAGGAGAAGATGTTGAGACAATCATATTATAGGGAATTCAAGGGCAAGATGAAAGAGAAAGGACTAAAGGAGGCTGGAGGATAAAGAAGGCCATCTAAAATGAAACACAGAAAAGGTATGGGGAGTCAGCAGAATCCATTAAGAACATAATTCTTTTTACGAGTGAAAAGATAGGTAGCAGAATTCTGAGCAGCAAATGAAGCCTGAAGAAATGTCTACTGGATTGAGAATCTATAAAGAAGAAAATTAAGAATGAGGAGATTAATAGGTTAGCATTTCTGTAGAGATTGAATGGAGCTGTCATTAGGGAGGATTGTGAGCACCAGAAGCATTACATAGGGCAATATACAGACCCAGATTAGCGAGTAAGGTATCATTAGATTTCTGGGAGGTCTGAGACCATGCTGAAATCACAAACAGCGGGAGCAATGGCAACATCTGGATCCAAAAGAGAAATGGAAGAGGTAGAAATGTGTTTACATTATGTGAACTCTCTCAGCAAGGAGAACCACATCTGGCTTGGGTTACATTTATCTGAATGCAGTGAAAATGTTTGAATTAACCAAGAAAGATTAAGCAAAGTTTCCTAACATGCTTTAAAAGAGAAGAACAAATGACAAAACAGATACATGGCCAAAGTGCCTGTTTATGCATACAATTCAAAGAACATGGACCCAGCAACTCCTTCCCCCTTTGTCCCAACCAGTTACAGAATTATCTCAGAGCAGCTGACATAAAACAGGGCTCTGCAAAACTCCTAATGATGGCCATTACAAATTGTGTTAAGCCAAGGCAACTCAAGCTTGGATATCCACATGTCATCTATTCCTAACTATGATTTTTTTTAAAAGCATAAAAATATTTATCACTACCTAGAGAGCTCACAGATATGAATTTACTCTGAATGTCCCTGTAATCAATGAGATTGCACATGACAGCTTTCTCTTTGGGAATTGTATTTGTTACATGAAGCTTTTTTCTTTCCTATCATCTCACTAAATAAATTTCGAAGTACTAATTCTTGAAGAAATTCAGAAAGCAACACTCACTGCTTTTAGAACTCCTCAGCCTGACCATCTTCTGGCTGCTGCTGGTGGTCTTAGAAAGCTAACTACTAAAGTAACTTAGTTCTTATCCTTTTCCCTGGTTCACTGACCTTGTGGATGGGTTCCAACACTTAACTCATAACTTGGAAGAAAGTTTAAGCAACATATACTGAAACCACAAGAGAACAAACTGTGTCTGAGTGTCAAGGAGGAAAAGAGACTGACTTATAGCCCATTCATGGGGAAAGGGATTACAGCTGAACTTTGAGATGTTTCATTCATTTCTTAACTATTCCAGAACTCCTGATTCTGAAAATAACCAGTTGGCCAGATGTTTCCATATGAATGGTAGAAGTTAGAAGAGGTAATATTAATGGTGGTATGATGATTAAAAAGGAAGTAGTGAATTTACTCCAAGGAAAAAGTTTGATCTGCCTATGAACTCACATATAATGAAGCAGAGTTAGGTCTGGATTAGCATGAATAATGAATGCTATGAAGTGGGTGAAGGTATTCAAAATTTGCACTATTTGAAGTTATAATTTAGTAAGATATGATTATTTGTTCTAGCTCAGTGGAGATTATGCAGTACACATTTCAATACTGGGGCCACTTCACAGAATTCATTATTTGCACTAATCAGGACTTAGCTTAAGCAAGTTTCTAAGACTGTTACTTAGAGAAAAGGTGCTAACCTGGATTGGCAAAGGGCATTTTCTTCCTTAGGAATGCCAGTGATATCACAGGTCCAGTTCCTATGACTACCCTTGTTTTCAAATTGGATGTGCAAATAGATTGATCTTACAAGGTTCAGATAAAACAAAAGGACATAGAATGTGAAGAAGATGTTGAAGCAACCATAGCATAGGGAATGCAAGGGCAAGATGAAAGAGAAAGGCCCAAACGAGGCTGGTGGATAAGGAAGGCCATTTAAAATAAAACACAAAAAGGTATAGGGATGACAGCAGAATCCATTAAGAACATATTTCTTTTTATGAATGAAAAGATAGGTAGCAACAAAGGAGTGACTTTTTACTGAATATTTGGAAATGCCCACAGATATTAAAACCAAAGGGCTTCTATTTTATAGTGTGCTGTAGCAGAAAGAGCCCAAAATTTGGATTGAGAGGCCCTCGATTTGAATCTTGGCTCTTCTACATACTACTGTGTGATCTCTGGGTAAGTTTCCTTTGCTGAAAAATGAAAGTGTTGAAGTAAATAATCTCTAAAATTCATTCCATTTCCGTCTAGAGCCATGATCCTGGGTAAAAATAGTTGTGGAAAATAAATTATAAAACAGCAAAATGCCATCCAAGTGTCTTCTATCCATCTTTCTCACTCTGCCTCATTCTTTTCAACCTCAAGAAAAGCAAATTTAAGATTTTTCCAAGTGATCTAGGTACAGCAATAGAGAATATCAGACATCCTAACAACACAAAGACACACACACATACACAAATACATACACATATACATATAATATATACATGTGTATATATACATGTGTGTATGTATGTGTATATATGTGTGTATATATGTGTGTATATATAGGTATATGTCTATGTGTATATATGTGTACATGTATTTATGTATATGTGTGTGTATATATGTATGTATACACACATACATTGAATCAGTAGTAAAATGGAGGTAAATATAATTTGTATTTATCATTTAAATTGCAAGGTTTTTAATATGTTTCTGAATCATTTCTCATTGCAAATGTATCAGGCAAGCAATAACATGGACATTTTCCTCATAAAGCTATCCCTTAACTAGTGTAAATAATAAACCCCCTGAAGTGGTTACATTACCAGAATCTATACTGCATATTTCCATTGGGCTAGAACCAATGATCACATTTGACACAAACCTAACTTCAAACAGTGCGAATTTGAATACATGAGGCTACTTCAGAGGATTCCTTACTTCCACGAATTGGGATTATTAAAAAATAGTACACAAAAGTAAAGAAGTACTCACATTTTCCTACATACCGAATAAATACACACATAAGATACATCAAATCAGAAACAAAACTGAGATTCAAAGAGGGTATGGTGAGGGAGAAGTAGATTATCAGGAGCAGTGAATTAAATGAAGGAACTAATGAATAATAATGGATTTTTCAGTATCCTCTTCCTGTTCTCTTGCCCTCTGAGCTGTGAGTAGCCAAGGAAGTAGACATTCTGAAGTTTCCCAGGAGTAAAGTGAGTTTACTTGTGATCAGCCTGGGAAAAGAAGATAACTAGGTGATAAGAAAATGAATGGAGTTTGATGGTGGGCTAGAGGGGCTGGGGAAGAGAGAGAAAAAGAAAGAAGGAAATGAGTGGAAAGAGAAAAGACAGGGAAAAGGAAGGGGTAGGAAAGAAGAGGAAGACTCATTCTTATAGCATTTTTTATCTTTCCTTTGCATATAAGCTAGGGACTGTACCCATTATGATTCCATTAGCATAGACTATTCCCAGAAGAGGAAATTCCCTCTACCAATACAGGACCTACTGTGCAATTTAAAGTCATAGACAGTTGCCTGGGGCACTGCACAAAGCCAGTATGTGCCAGAGGCAGAATCTGAATCCCAGGTCTTTTTGCCTTTCTAGCCACAATGGCTTTTTACTTTACATACATTACTTTGCCTTTTTTTTTTTGCTTTTACTTTGCATACATTACATTTTAATAATATGCTTTTACTGTACAAAATAAGAATACTACTTTTACTTAACATGCATCATTTCAATTTGACTTGGAATAATTTTCCCATTTGTATTCTTTCTACTTCTCCTCTTAAGTCCTATTCTGATATTTCATTGTGGTGTGGAGATAACCGGGAGTGCTTGAAGGCTGTGCCATTGAAGCAGAAGCTTTAACCAGTTCTACAAAGCTGAAAAGGCTTCAATTACAGGCCCACTGATGGATTGTTTGGCATTCAAAGTCTTTTACAACCTGCTGGCTCTAGAACCTTTCCAGTCTTCTTATATCTTACTCCCCACCAACGTACTCTACAATCTTGTTCCTCACATCAGACAGCCATCTCTAGACTCTTGCTATTTTCATGGCTGTTTGCTGTGCCTGGAATCCTCTCCATCCTCATTTCTACCTCCTGGCTTTTCTGGCTTCCTTCAAATCCCGGCTGAAATTGTGCCTTCTAAGAGAAGCCTTTTCTGATGACCTTTAATGCTACTATCTTCTTGCTCCTGATTATCTCCAATTTATACTAGAAGCATATATACATACATATATATATATGCATACATATGTATGCATGTGTTTGGGTATGTAGTTTCTTTTGTACATAGTCATTCTCATATTAGACTGTCAGCAGAGGAGACTTGAGAGTGGGAACTGTCTTTTGTTGTTGTTTTAATTTTATTTTTGTATCTCCAGTGCTTAGGAGAGTACCTGGCACATAATGATAATAGATGCTTATAGACTGACTATACGTCTGTTGCTGGAGGATCAGCCAGGCTAAGCCTAGAGAGACATGACTTACTCCAAGATGACAGAAACTCATAATAACCATTGGTTAAGTTCATAGAGGAGTTTCAATGTGAAGCAACAGGAGGAGTAAACAATGAAGAAATGACAAATTCCTGATTTATCTCCCCTTACTAGACCGTGTCAACCCTGAGGCAAGAACTATGTTTTTTATCTTATATCTCCAATGTCTGATGACTGAAAAATAGTAAGTGATAAATTCCTTTCATTGAAAAGGTTAATGAAGTTTAGATGAGCTTATGCTTTACTCGATTCTAAATAACTTGCTTCTCCATGACTCTTCTCTCAAGGTACTTGTGAAATAAAAGAACTTGAGTGATTTTTGTTGTTGTTTATTTGTTTGTTGCTTGGTTTTGGATGCAATGTTGTACTTTTCTTGGCTTGTTCCCCCAACCAAGAACCAAGGGAAAAAAAAAATCTCTTAATGGTATAGTCCAGTATATTAGCCATACTTGTGCGAATTGGATAAATCCCAACTATCAAATTCTCCTCTTTAAAAAGTTTAATAAATACGGAAGAAAAAAAAATCAGTTTGAATGAACCAGTCTTTCCCTTTTTAAGAGGAGAGGGAAAGAATACATACACATATACATATATACAAAATATCAAAAAATGAACATTTTCCTGCAAGTACCCAAACTGTATTCTCATTCCTCATTGTTTTTCCTGTTGAATTCCTATCCTTCCTTTAAAGCTTAGAACAAATGCTATCTTTTCCCTGGGGAGTCAGTAGACAACAGGGGAGAGGACACTGACTCTGGAGCAAAAAGACCGTGGTACAGATTTTTGCCTCGGATGCTTACCCATGAGATTTTGGGCAAATCTCTTAACTTCCCTTGGTTAGCCTCTGTTTCCACATCTGTAAGATGAAGAAGTTACACTAGATAAACAGCAAGTCCATTCTAGAACTCAAGCTGTAATCATACAATACATACAGACTTTTCTCCTAAGACAAATGGCACTTTTTTTAAAAAAAAAATTGTCTGATATGCTTATCATAGAATATTGTATATTATTGCTGTCTGGATTGGTTTCATTCTCTTACTAGCCTAAGCTTCTGAGGACAAAGTTCAAATGTTCCCTTAAATTTATATTTTCCCTAGCATCTGCCGCAGCACTCTGTTCAAGACAGGCGCTATTTTTGTATTTTGTGTCTGTGTATTTACCCAATAAAGTAGGATTAAGTATTAAAATGTGTTGAGATTATAGTGTATGTACTATATACTGTTGTTGTTCATTTGTTTCAGTCATGTCCAACTCTTCCTCTTCACGACCCCACTTGGGGTTCTCTTGGAAAAGATACTGAAGTGCTTTGACATTTCCTTCTCCAGTTTATTTTACAGATAAGGAAACTGAGGCAAACAGGGTGAAGTAACTTGCCCAGGGTCACACAGCCACTAAGTGTCTGAAGCTGGATTTGAACTCAGGTCTTCCTGACCGTAGCTGCTCTATCTACTGTGTCACCTAGCTGCCCCTGTATACAACAATAACAACGATAACAACATAGAGATAGACAGATAGATAGATAGATGGATGGATGGATAGATATGTTGAAAGAAGTTCATATCTCTTTATACAAACATACATATATGCACATATACATGTATACCTACATATCTCTATGTGCATGTATATATATGTATATATATATATGTGTGTATATATGTGCATATATATGCGTATACTCCCTTCTATTAAATTATGGTAGCTACAGAATACATTTTTTTCCTCAAAATATGTATTGTGAATTCAGTTTAGAAACATAATAAATTTAGATTTTAAAAGAATACATACACTCTGGCTACAAGATAAACACTTTTAGATAGGGTAGGTAGATAACTGTTTCAAAGTTCAAAAAATAAAATCCATATAACACATCGGGTTCTGTAGGAGAAAGACTATAGAAATGGAACAAAGAGACTTGATTTTGGCCAAGAGGCTGGTCATTGAAAAGCTTGCCCAGAAATCTTTATTCAATCCCTGGATTTAAGTCCTTAAGTAGAATCCAGTAGGCATCCATCTTGTGATCACTGTAGATTGTGAGTGCCAGGTTGGGGTTATTTATTTGTTTTGCTGAAGGATTTGTTTTTTTAGGTACGGAAAATTTACTCATTCTCTTTTGAGCATGAGAATGAGTTGTGTTCTTCTAAGTGGCTATCACTGAAATGCCCCAAATGGATGGAGACAGGGACATATAACAGAGGCACTTTAAGATAATCACTCATTCTGTTTAGACAGTTTGTGTCACTAGACTGCTTAGAAGAAATTTTACAGGGAGATTATATGTTTAGATCATGGGTAAGCACAAATTCAACTTCAATACCAGCTTTAAAAAAAAAAAACTTCAATGGAATGTTAAGATTGAGGAAATATTTCACCTTTATGGGGTTTGAACTAACACCTGCCTGATAGGCTAATATATTATGTATACAAAAAGGCTTTTCATAGAGTGTCCCAAAAATCTTAGTGCACTTTTAAGCTATTAAAGCTAAAAAGTATGCTCAGAGTTTGGGGACCCTCTGTCTATGTAGTTCTTACACACATATGGAAAAATGTGCTTGAAGTGCAGCACTTTAATAAATCAGGTTTTAGCTAGGTTCTAATACCTATGAAAGAGTACTTTGCATGATGCTTGGCACACAAAGAGCACTTAATGATTTTTTTTTCCATTTATTAATTAGCTCATTCATCCTTTCACTTCATTTTATCCCTAGTATCATAACTTCAGAAAACCAAACTGACAGTATCTCCTTCAAAAAAAGAAATCTGACTTTTGAGAAAACATTAAAAAAGCAGTTTACACAGAGAATGTACATTTACAAAAGTGATCTTTTTCTGATTTTTCTAGAGTTTCTCCTAAATGAATGGATTATGTAAAATGACCCAATGAAGGATGAAATATAACATGTAGTTTAGAAAAACCAATGACTAAGACTAGAGATAAAAGAAAATCTAAACATTGTGGCTATTAAAAACACTAATCGACTTCTGATTAATAAACATTTTGATTTTCTTCTTTGTAGCTTAGTTTTCACCAACTATGCTAATAACTCCAATTTTAAGGCACTCTAAGTTTTACAACATTTTTCTCACAAGAACTCTGTAAGGCCAGTAAGGAATGTGCTCTTATCTCCATTTTAATGGATGAGAAAACTGAGACTTTAAAAGGATAGGTGACAACCATAACGACATGACACGACACAACTAGTTAAGCCTCCAAGGTGAGATCTCATGAAGGTGACCATGTCAATTGTACTTTTTTTTTTCTGCAAGAATAAAATATTTGTAAATTTGCATAATATCAATGCTTCTTTACTAAATTTCTCCTTTGACTCCTCCTTGTGGCACAGCTGTGCCTCTGGGTTATCAAAGGCTAAACTAGACAAACAGAAATAATTTCTGTTAAGTCTTTCCAAATGGAAAAGGCTTGGACAGTAAGAGGCTCTTTATGGATGCAGACATACATATTTGTTGAGAGGATTAAGTTTGTAAAGGCTCACCAGCAATTTAGCCACAGGATAATCAAATTTTCTACTACAGAAACCTCAAGGACCTTTTATGAAGTCATGGAAGGGTTGCAATCTTCATCAGTGGTGGGATTAGGCACACCGGCAAAATTGCCTGTACCCGAACTATTGAAATATCATGAGCCCATTTTGCATGATGTTATACATTACAAAGCACTTTCTCACTTATCTCTTTTAGGCTCCACAACAATCTTAAATGGTAAGATAGGGCAAGTATCCCTGTCCCTCATTGTGTAGACAGAGAATTTGAGGTTCAGAGAAGTTGAGACTTAACTTGCTTTAGCTAAATTACTGTTTTTGTTTTGTTTTGCATTTTTACTCCAAGTCTGGAGTTTTATCCATGACACCAAACAGCTTTGCAATAATATGGCAGGTTACTAGATTCTGGCTACATCATATCATATACTGTTTTTGGACTAGTCTCAAAGTGCATTGATTCCATAGTTTCTAAAACAGAGAGGGACAGATAAATTAACTCATCCTTCTCTAGTTAAAAGCTGCCGGGTAAGAAAGGGGGAAATAAAGGGGAAAACTTTTCTTTAAGATGGTCTATTATTCCTTAATTATCATACACTAAAAGAGAATTTGATCCCAGGCAAGATATACAGAAGTCTGAGCTCAAGTTGACCTAACATTTTACAGTTCTGGAAGCAAATATGCAAAAAGGGACAGCTACATCTAAGAAAAAAAAAATTACAAGACATGCTAGCCCCGTTACTATGTATGGGAGCAGCAGCACGACTGAGATAAAAGGAAAGGAAAGGAGGAAGGAACAAAGGAGTCTTTTTTCACAGTAAATGTATTCCAGCATCAAATACACATTAGGTCTGTCAGCGATCTTCCTTGTAAAAAAGTAGGAGCTACAATGTTTACAGTACATTGCAGGGGGAAGGGGTGTGTATGTTCTTAAGAGAATCTGATACATTAAAGGTGTGTCTTGCAAGATCTAGACTTACAGGAGTAATCCATAGCATCGAATTTACTTGACCTCCTGTGTGTCAGATTGAATCACTGTAAGTGCAAACCATTATTTTCAATGGCAAGAAATAATGGGCTGTATTTTGACCCTTTGCCAGCTTTGGCCATGGGAGAGTGATTAAATTATAGATACCAGATTAGGGTGAGAAAACCAGGAACTGCAGTTGGTGTAATGAGAACAGTAATGGGAGGGAGCATCATTTCATGGGAAGGAAATGGGCATCCCTGCTTGATGAAGTCAATCAGCAGGGTTGAATTTTGTTCCTGCAAGCTGTTAACCCTTAGCTAAGACGAGTTGTATTCTCTGCTAAAAAGTAGACATTCCTGTGATTCTATTTGTAGACCTGTTTATACAAATTTGATTTGCCCTATCAAGATAAAATGGTTCATTTGCTTAATGGCAAGATTATGAAAGTCTTGCCTGACAGTAGTACCCCATTTCATCAATGGTCTGTATTCTAAAATGATCTAAACTTCAAACCCATAGATGTTTATTACTCTTTTAAAGGAATATTCTATATGGAGTTATTAGTCCCTCTCTCTGCAATGATCTAAGGGAGCAGTCTATATGGTCATCCATTGATAGGCCCATGTGACCTGCTTGCCTCACAAGAAGCCTAAGTCACATATGGTGGGAGGGGCTTGCTGAATGAATGGAGCAGGAAATGCTCAGAGCAGTTAGAGCTGAGGGAGAGTGAGGAGGTATGCTAGCTGTGCTGTGAGTGTGTTTGTGGGAAGGCCCCAGCAGGGGGAAAGGTTATGGGATGGTGAGGCTTCATGCTGTGATATTGTGTTTTAAGTTCCTTGCTATTATGATAAAGTAGGCTTACTGGTTTTGGGAGTTGAGTGCTGCTTGGAAGGGTTGGACTTATTGGTTCTGGCACTTGGTTCTTTAGTGTCCCCATAAATGTTTTACTTCTTCTGCCTTCTATATGGAGAGTCTCTTATATTTTGTGATACAGAGCTACATAGGCATATTCACAATTATCACTGATGTTGTGTTTATTGCCTTGCTGATACATTTATTTATTGAGTGTCTCCCCTTGGTAAAGCTGACTTGCTCTAGTTTTCCTCATATATTGGGCACCCTGAGTTTCCTTCTATTGAATTTTAGTATTACAAACTTTAGTAAACTTCTGACAAGGCAAGGGGTAACAGAGCCAGGATGTATGTAGGTGGAGAAGGCCAGATCGTAAGGAAGTACCTTAGTCCAAAAAATGAGGACTTTAACTCATTTCCCCTGCTATATTTATATCCCCTAGCACAGGACATGAAACATACGTAGCACTTGATTATCGTTTGTTGCTTGATTGATTGACAAGGTGAAAATTTGCCAAGCTGTACTGTGGACTTGGAGTCAAGGTTCAAATTCTGCCTCTGACATTGCTTATTAGCTATATGACCTGTTTAAACCTCAGTTTCCTTATCTATAAAATCTGAGGGTTAGACTTAATGACCTTTAAGGTCTCTTGCAACTCTTAAGTATTTTGTTGTTGTTCAGTCATGTCTTACTCTTCCTGACCCCATGGACCACAGCATGCCAGGCCCTTCTATCCTCCACTGTCTCTTGAAGTCTGTCCAGAGCTCTAAGTATGTGGTCCTGTAAAAGAAGTAAGGAAATAGTCCATACTTGAGTCTGTTAGGCTATTCTCAGAGCAAAGTGTTTCTTGTAAACATCATCTGAGATAATACTGGAAATGCTTTTTTACTCTTCCTCCATCCCTATCACATATATACATGATTCCAAGTCACCTGAGACCAAGATATTTCAAAGGATATTGCCATTTTAAATTTTTTATCATAAGAAATGACTGGGAATTTATACTTCCTTGAGTACCATTTATAAATTCTCTGGAAAAAAGGAAATGTTCAAATACTATTTGAAACTAAGGTAAGGATCCATAGAATGTCTCAGTACCATGAGTAGAACAGAATGAAAATTGATGGATGCCTAGGAGGGCTGTATGTGGGTGGATTCCTAAGCAAATGAACTAAACCCATACTCAAGAGGATATAGTTCATTTAATAATTGCCTATTTTAATTATCCAAGCTAGCTATTTTCAAACTTTACCCTTGAACTGGGTATTTAATGACACTTTTTGAAGTGGAAATGACCCCCTAAAAAGGACAGGTATATTTTTCCCTTTCTCATGCTTCATTAACTCTGAAAGAATGGTGTGTTAAGAGCAACCCCTGCTTAAGTCCATAAGGCAGCATCTTAATAACTTGTTTGAATGAGGTATAGGCTTAATTTATCATTGTGGGATGCTTTTCGCCTGAGATAGTATGAATCTCAAATTGTGTAGACACCTTCTACATCAAGATTCAATGTTTCATCTTTCACTCTGAAATTCTCTCCCTTAGCATCTTGGGCCACTAATAATTCAGTAGATTAATCCTTAAATGTTTAGGGGGAAAAAGTTTCCTAGGACATCCCAATGCACCTGAAATGAGAATGAGGTATTGTCAGTGCTGGTCCTGGTCAAGATGTAGAGTTTCTGAGAATATTCTTATGCTTACCTCTACTTAACTAGCTCTTATTAATTCTTATACTGATATATTTATATTTGTATATCTAGATAAATAGATTTTTGCAATCTCTAAAATAAAGTCACATACTAACTGCTTTGAAACGTGAATGGGGTTCTGAGTACTACCACATTGGATGCTGGTCCTTGCCAAAGCCTGCAGGGATTCTGAGAATATTGTTATACTGAGGCCTGTTTTACTACCTCCAAAATTAAAGTCATATTTTAATTGGTTTATTGGAAGCAGTATAGTAAGTACAAAACAGAAAACATGTCATATGAAGGTAGAGGTCTGAATCTTTGCTTTTCCATTCCTTAGGTGACTTTGGGCAAATCACTTAATCTCTCCCAGTCTCAGTTTTCCCTTATGTTCTTTCCATTATATCAGAGCTACAGAACATGAGAAAAGTTGCTGGTGAATAAACAGGGCATTGATCCCAATTCATTTAGCCCAACTCTGCACCTGAAACAAGCAACAGACCAGAAGTGAGAAGATCTTGGATCTTCATGGCTTGCAAGGTCCGCCCCTCACTAGCTGTGGAATATTGGGGAGTCTGATTTATCTTGATGACCCAGGTTTCCTCATGTGTTAAATGATGATAGTAATCTCTCCTGTATGAGTTTGTGATAATTAAATGAGGTGCTCTGTAGGAAGTATTTTCTAACTATAAAATATATTATATATAAGTTATTATAATTATTCCTTCCTATTTACCATGTGAAGGTATCCATACCTTCTCCAAGCTGTGATGGTCATATCAATTGAGAATTCCCCCTAAGTTATCTATATTTAGCTTGACTAATGTGAAGCATTACATTAGTCATATTAGTTATAATGTGAAGATGTGAAGCAAAGGTAGAACTTGAGTTTGAAAATTTAAACTCTGTTGAGCATTAAGTACATACACATAAACACCCAGATTTAAAGTTTTAAAAAAAATACCATAGTAATGAATTCTAAATGTGCCACTTCGAAGCTGTGCAGCCCAAAGTCAAGTAAACTCTTTGGGACTTGGTTTCCACATCTATAAAATGGGGATAATTATATTTGCATACTTGTATTTGCCACATATATGTGTTGTGAGGATCAAATAACAGAACCTAAGTAATGTGCTATATAAATGCCAGCTATTTTTTCAAATGGTTATTTTCACATTTGTCAGGCAATAGCAAAGAAGCCAACAAGTATTTAGTAAAAGCAGCATGTGTTCATATTGGAAAAAAATTAATGAATTGCATTTCAAAATATATCTGAGGACAGGTACATGATTTCCCAAAAGTCCTTTCCCCATTGTGCCATTTAATACTGTTGTCAACAACATGGGAATAAAACTCCAAGATTAATTATAAAAAGAGCAGGAATTGGTTTTATTTTCCATTTGTGTATACATTTCAGTACAAATTTTATTAGTCAAAGTTTTTACCAATTGGGAATCAGAGATGTGCCAGAAATGATAAAAGCATAGAACTTAGTGTTAAGTTAGGGTAATTACTACTTTTCTTTTTTGGATGTTTTTGCAAGGCTGCTGCTGATTGTCCTGTAGGCTAAGACCTCTTTGAATCAATATTTCGTCATCTTACTTTCTGTCATACATTGGTTTCTGGTGCCCATATAATAAATAAATTAAAAAGGATGACATTCCAGTGCCATCCCAGGACACTGCAAAAAGAAGCTTGTTTTCTTTACCCTTGACTCAGGTTAGGTATTCAGCTCAGGTTAGTCAAGATGGCTGTGTGATTGCCTACCTTATTTTTCTTTGCCAGAGCAGATAGAATATGCTTATCTATTAAAAACCCTCCAGAGCAAATTAAGCCAAGATACTTGTGGAGTTTGTCAACACAGGTTCCCAAACAGGTCAGTGGTTACTGGGGCAGCTTCAAGTACAGAATAACGAGTTATCTTTGGTATTTGAAAGAGGCATTTTGGTGCCTTCCTATGGCCAGTAAAGAAGAGAAGAATCAACAGGGAAAAAAGAAAGGCATTCCAAATTTTTTCAAACACCAATTGGTTTTCATTTACGCATTATTTTGTTTATCAATCCCCAATCTATGTAAAGCTTTTTCTGCAGAATCATTTACAAGCATTTAATGGTGGAAACACAAGCATATGCACATTTATTTAAATGTTAGTTTAGATTATGGGTCTACCTCACCTGTGTTTCTAGCTCTAGTTAAAATGGATCTTTGATTTTAGAGTCTTATCACTTGCTACCCATTTACAACTTCTAAGGCTTAATAGGCTGAGGTCCCTAGAAGCCAACTGATCTGGCAGGTGTCAGAGAAGGAATTTGAGTTCTGGGCCATATGACTTTAATTCCAGCTAGCATAACAGCTATCCTCTACCTCTTGCTGTCTTCTGCCTCCAACCAATACACTCATAATTTTAACTCCAAGCTTTAGTCTTTAGAACAGCTAGCAAGTGCTGATGAAACAAAGTCTCCTGGGATGACATCTTAGTCTTTTGGACCATCGGTAAGTACTTTGGAATCAAACTAGATGAATTTAGCAACATTTCTCTTTTTAACCTTAGCAACATGAATGAAATAAGCCTTCACTAGTTTGGGGAAGTTTTGAAGTAGCAATATTTTATGTTTAGATCCTTTAATGGGCAGTTAGTGAGCAGCTGGAAGGAATAAATGCTGAAGGACTGAGACATTTCAACTGATTACACAGGGTCCAGTTAAGGAGTCACGCTGTGAATTCTATTGAAATTGTATTATGAACAATACCCATTTCTCATTTGAACCAGCTTCATTTTTTTTTAGCTTAGCAGTGCATGGTTTTATTACATTGTTAAATAGCATATATTTTAATTGACTCCAAATGCTTCTATTTGGGGGCTATTTATGAGGCCTAATGTCAGATGAAGATATGGTGGGCGATAATCAGATCATTTGAGCTCGTGGTTGTTTCACAAGATGAGATCACCACTGTGTAAATACAAGTAATTTCTACTTATTTTGAACTTATTTTTTTTGACAGAAGCAATAATGGTTAGATATTGAAATCACATATAATTCCAAATAAGCAGAAGGAATAAACTGAAGAGAAAAAAAATAACCTCACAGTTATCTATACAAATGGAAAAGAGCAATAATGTGGATAATTCTCATGCATTTAGAACTTTTAAAATTGATTTACAGATTTTTTTTTTACTGTACTACATGTTTTTCCTTTTCCCAGCAATTAACTTCTTAATTATATTTATTTTGTTTAGGCTAATATTAAATATAGTTGCATTTCTTAATCATAGGCTGTTGAGGGGTATATGTGTGTTGAATATGACTGGGTCACAATAAGAATTCAACAGTGGATCTATAAGGTCTCTTTCATTTCTAAATCTTATGAAACATGATTATATTTTATCTGTAATTGCTCTACTGAATAGATAAAACATTTATTCTGGAGATGACTTCACCTGTCACTCAAAAAAATGAATGCTAAATGCTTCAGGATTAAATAAAAACCTGAAAAACCACAAAATATTTTAGGATTTAACTAGTTACATTCACAAGTGTTAGAGGAGGAATGAATCAGGGCCATCTGACTCTAATTCTATCCAACATAACAGCAATCTTCCACCTCCTGATGTCTCCTGCCTCCAACAAATGCACCTACAATTTTAGCTCCGAACTTGGTCTTTAGAACGGCCAGCAAAAGCCGATGAAATGAAGCTTCCTGGAATGGTATCTTAATATTTTGGACCATCAGTAAGTAGTTTTGAATCAACCCAGATGAATTCAGTAACATTTCTCCTTTTAACTTTCGGATTATGAATAAAATAAGCCTTCCCTAGTTTGGGAAAGTTTTGTAGTAGGAATATTTTATATTAATAATTATAGCATTAAATTTAACAGAATCACTTTATGGAAATTAATTTAAATCCCAAATTTGGGATAGCATTAAGGAGTGTGATGATCTAAATTTGAATACCAACTTTTCAACTTACTAGTTGTGGGCTTTTGGGCTAATGACTTAACTTCTATGGTCTTAGTTTTCCCATCTGTAAAATATAAGTCTTGTACTAGATAATCTCTGAGATCCTTTTTAGACCTAAATCCTATAGGTATAGAAGAAAGAGAACTGGAGACAGAAGAGAGAGGTTGGATACCCAGATGTACAATCGACTAGCTATAAAGAAGGCTGAACTAATTGTCAAGAAGATGTGGGTTTCAGGGCAGCCAGGTGGCACAATGAGTAGAGCACAGGCCCTGGAGTCAGGAGGACCTGAGTTCAAATGTGGCCTCAGACACTTGACACAAATGACCTTGGGCAAGTCACTTAACCCCAATTGCCCTGCCTTCCCCCCTCCAAAAAACAAACAAATAAATAAACAAACACAGAAGACCTGGGTTTAATGCCTGCCTCTGAAGCATACTAGTTAGGTTACAAAGGACAAATCTTTAATCCTCTCTAACCCTAAGTTTTCTTACCTATAGAATGCTAACAATGGTACCTGTTAGGGGTGTTGTGTGGCTCAACTGAAATAATATATGTCAAGTGTTTTTGTAAACCTTACACTAGTACATAAATGTTAATTATTGTTTCATAAGTCTTAATTTGCTCAACTATAAAATGTGACTAATTCTATTATCAGTGTTACAGGGTTGTTATGAGAAAAGTGCTTATAAAAGTGGCAATGTACCATGTAAAAATGTAAGCCAACATTATTAAGATAGAAGTATTACATACGTTTGGCAAATCAAGCATAGGTTAATTTCTAAGGTGGTTCAGTGCTCTATCCATGAAGTCGAACAATAAGAGGGTATTTTTGGTGTGTTTTGTTTTTTTGTTTTTCTGAGCTCAGAGAGAAAAGTTATGAATGATGATTAATACATGACACATATGTACTGCTTCATTTAATATGTCTGCTGCTGTGTTACAGCAGAATATTTTCGAAACTTGCCTAACAAAAATAAGGGAAGATATAATGAATTTACATATATAAAATGAAAACTGAGAGACAGAGAAAAAACTACTGCCATCAAATATAACAGTTTGGCTTATCACAGCTTCAGGGTTTCAAAAAGGAATGAGGCAATCCTGGAATTCTCTGCAGACAAAAATAAAAATTAAGTGGCTGAAATGAGTAATGAAAATTGAGGATGTGACTGCAAACTGTGGAAACTACAGGGAAAGGGTTTTTCCTAAATCACTAAGCAACAGAATAATTATTTAATGGACTTTGATAAGGGTCAAGAAGCTCTCTGAGTGGGCTTGCTAAAGCGAACAACCTTAGGTTCACTGAATATAAAATAAACCTTGGGATATGGTACATATATAGATCCTTATGCTATAAGCTGTAAACATTTATTTTTATATCCCAAAGAATCAGGAGGGGGGAAATACTGAAAGTTATGTCATCTTGGAAAATCTCAGCAATGCACTTTGGGAGAGATTTTTAGAGTGAAATTCATTGAGACATTGACATGACTGGGGAAAGAATATAGAGCTACATGTCTGGTAGAGTAAGGTTTCTGAGAGAGAGAGAGAGAGAGAGAGAGAGAGAGAGAGAGAGAGAGAGAGAGAGAGAGAGAGAGAGAGGTCTGAATTTATCACAATATATGTTATTGATGGTTATTCATAGGACAAGATTATTTTTCTTATTATTTTTTTAATCACAGTTTTCCCATAAATGAAGAGATAATGTTTTCCTAAATAGAAAAATTTGCCAGTGGGTGAGGAAGATTTAGATTTAATCTCCATTTCTACTATATATATTGGTTAAGTAACCCTGAACAACTATTTAACCTCTCAGAGCCCATAGAGAATGCTCTAAAACCTTAAGTTAAAAAGAAGGTGCCAATTTCTGCTGGCTAAATTGAACTGAAACCTTCTTCTCCAATGTTCTAGTTTGAGAACGGCATCTAGTACTTACACAAGTACACCTCATTTTTGAATGGAATTTCTCTTTATAGAAATTTTAATAAAGGGAGATAACTTGGAGTGATGGAAAGAATTGTCAGGCAATCACAAGCTATGGGTTCATCTCCTGATTACCATAATTTTTATTTGTGTAAAGCTCAGCAAGTGCCATTTAGCCTCTGGCATTTCAGTCTCTCATCTGTAAAATGGGAATATCTATTCTATTCTAAGAGCTCATCATGACAAGAAGGTGCAACAAGATATGTTATTAAAGCACAAGTTTGGGTAGGCCCTAACAAGTTGGAAAAGGTTCCAATATTGTTTCTTCAATATCTTATATGTCTGATATCTAAGGACCACTATGCCTAAATTTCGAGATTAAATTTAATCCCTAAGCATTCCCTAAAGCAATTAAATCACAGGTTTGGTCCAACATAGTTCCAAATAGGCTTAATAAAAGACAAATATAATGCCTTTACATAAGTACCTAGTCATGGGGTCTAAGTATAGAGGGAGAAAAACAAGACAAATTAAAGTAAATAACTCCCTTTCATGACAAAAACAAAGGAAAGTCCAAGTGTGGGGAACCTTTGTGAAGTTTAGATTCAGTCAAAGGGATGCCCTTGAGGTCTTAGAGGGCCACATGTGGCCTTGAGGCCTCAGTTTCCCCACCCTGGGGATAATCTATTTAATTTTCTGTAATTAGTTTTCAATTCAGCTTTAGAAACTTTGATTTCCTTAATCTTGACTTTGTCATTACAGATGCTTAAGTATTTCTATGTAGGCCTGCTATTACTAAAGCACAAATCTGAATATGTTATTTCTCTGCTTGTAGGATTTCAGTGGTTAGCATTACCTATAGGTTTATATACAAACTTTTCTTGTTGGACTTGAAAGCCCTTTACTTTCTGATCTCAGCCTACGACTCTATGCTAATTACAAATCATTTCCCCTCACATACTCTGTTCCAGACAGGTAGGCCTACTTGTTCCTCATTTGTAACATCCCATCTCCCAATCATGTGCCTTTGCATAATATATTCCTCATTTTAGGAATGCATTTCTTTTCCTCTCACTTTTTCTTAAAACTCATACCTCTCATGACCTCGGGCAAGTCACTTAACCCCAATTGTCCTGCCAAAAAGCAAAAAAAAAAAAACAAAACAAAACCAAAAAACAAAAACCTCATACCTCTCTTTAAGCTCCCTTGTGTCAACCACTGACTATATCATCATATATCATCATAATTACTTATTGGGGACATTCTCTGTAGCAGAATGTAAGTTCCTTGAGAATAGGAACTGTTCCATTTTTTTTTTTGCAGTTGAATTTTCTATACCTTATACATGTGCTATAAAAGGAAAACTTCTTGTAAAAGGACACCACAAAAGAATAGTAATTAGGCTAAGAATTTGAAGAGGAAGGGATTTTGAACCACAAGAATATATGGGCTGGGAAAAAAAAAGGTGTCACAAGAAGGATTGAAAAGAAATATAATTCATTAAATAAAAAGGAAAAGACATCAAGATATGTGGGAAAGGGCAGTAAAATGGGAGGAGGGAGAGCTTATAGGAATAGAATAGCATCAAATCACTTTTAGTAAAATTAATCACAGAAATAGAGTGCTAATATACAAAATGAAGGGAATAAAAATCAATGTATCAGGAATAAAAGAAAAAATTCAAGAGTAATAAATGTAATCTTAAATGAGAAAATTGTTTTTATATTACAATAAAAATCAAAGAGGAAATGATAGGAAGGTAAATTCAATCAAAATTACTACAAAAATGCATAAATATTTGCAATTCAGTCTAATGAGTCACACTGAAAACAAAACTACAATTTAAAAAATTCTTCTTTAAAAAAATTAAAAGACTTAAATAATTGAAGAAATATTCATTGTCCATGGTTGGGCCTTTCCAATATGACAAATCTCATACTACCTCATTTAATTTACAAGTTTTGTGCTTTGCTGCTCAAATTATCAAGGGAATATATTAGAGAGCTAGACAGAGTAACAACAAAATTCCCTTGAAAGGAACAAAATATCTAGAAGATCAATGGAAATAATGAAAAAAGGTAGTGATAAAGAGGGGAAAGCACTACTAGAACTCAATGAATTACTGTTAAATAAACTTGAGAACTTAAACTCCACAGAAAAAAAAATTCCTAAGTGCAAAAACTATTGGGAAAATAGAATGTAGTTTGTCAGAAATTAAGATCAACATTTTCAACTATATATAAAACAATAAACAATATGCTGAACATAGATATAGGACCTGAATATAGAGAATTACATCATTAAAAACAAACAATAGAAAAGAATAAGTGCTAGCACCATTCACTAATATGACTTACTGGAAAATTCTTAACCACAGAAAAAATAGAAATGAAAATAAAATAAGAATAACAAACTTTAATTAAAAGAATGTAATCATATATTCAAGATAAAAAAGGAACTGGGAAAAAATCCTTCCATCGAATTTATTTGATAAATATATCATATCCAAGATTTATGAGGAATTAATACAAATATGTAAGATTAGAGACAATTGGCATAGTAATTGTGAACTTGTCTATGACTCACAAAGACCTAGATTCCTCTAAGACATTTTGTCTGTGTGACGGTGAAAGTTGCATGAAATATCAATTTACCTGGACCCTTCTCAATGACTCTAAGGTGCAGAGAAAGCGACAATCTGCATTGGGAGTGCAAATTGCTCACCTGGAGCTCTCTAAAATGAGGACATCACAGATTTTGTCAAAAGAAAGAAAAAAACAACAACTAAGAATCATTCTCTATTGGATAATGAATAAACTATTCTTAAAAGAACTGAAAACTATAAACAACTACATGATATATTTCCTCAAATCATTAATGTAAATCAAACTGTCTAGAGGTTTCATATAATGTCTAGCAAATGGATAAAGATCAGAAGCAATGGAAATACTCAATGCTGGAAAGGCTCCAGGAAGATAGGCACGATAATATAGTTGGTGAGCTATGAATTTTTCTCATCATCCTAGAAAGCTATTTGTAATTAGGTGAAGAAAGTGACTGAAACATCCACTTTGACATAGATAGCTCAGTGCCAGGGATACATCTCAAGGAAGTCAAAGGAAGAAAGAGATATGAAATGAACATATTAAAATATATTTACCATAGTAATAAATTTAAATTAAAGTAGATGCTTATTTATTGGAAAAAGGATAAATAATTGGTGGTATATGGAATTATATAAGGTATGAGAAATTATATAAGAAAATATATGAAAAATTCAGAGGCATATGAACTTATATGAACTGATGCAAAGTGAAATTAGAATAACTAGGAAAACAACAAATGCACATTGATTATAACAATTTAAACAAAAGGAACAAGGACATCTACTACCATAACAAGATAAAACCGAATGTTGTGTAATTAAAATGATCTCCCTTCAATTCAGAGGTGAGGGTCTATAAAGAATTGCATATGCTGACAGAGATATTACATTCATTGGATGAGCTTAATTGTTTTTCTTTCTCTTTTTAATCATTGTTAGAAAGTATGGCTTAGCTGAGTAATTTAGGGGAAGGGATTTATTGGGGAATGAATATCATGTTAAAAAAAGGATCAATAAAGCATTTCTTAAAAGAAAAAAAGGACAAGAAAAGCAAAAGGAAACTCTGTGTGTGGTGAATAGTGAGAGACTATGAAATAATTAGTGTTGAATCCTAGTATCATACTTTAAAGCTGCAAATAACCTCAATAGTCATCTAGTCCAATCCTTTCACTTTATAGATAAGAACCTAGAGGTTCAGGGAGGTTAAGTGGCTTGTCCAGGGTTGCACAGCTAATTCAGTGTCATAGGTAGGATTTCAATTCACGTCTTTCTGAATCTGCCAGAATCCAATGCAGTTCACCTTGCTGCTATGGAGACCTGTACCCTAAACTAGGGGTTGTTGACTTGGTGTACACAGACCTTCATGGAGTTCATGATCTTAGATTATTTTCACTAGCCTCTAACTGAAATTTACTGTATTTTCCAATTAAATATTTTAAAAAAAGGAAAAAGAAAGAAAGAAATCATTCTTAGGAAAGAAAGTTAAGAACCCTTGTCCCAAATAATCTCTAATTATGTAAATAATTATGCCAATGACACACCATGATTTTTTAAGAAATCTTATAAGTATTTAAAACAATTGAGGATTGATAATGACAAAATAGTTAAAGAACAAAATCATGTCACTGAATCCTCAGTTGTTTGCAAATTCAACAATTCAGGATGATTCCTTTCTTAAATATTCTCAATATTAGGTGAGACTTTATATTATTCACAATAACATAAATACATAAACATACATATGCACACTCACAGGTGAATGAGATGTGGCTGATAGGTTCTCAAATATCTGATATGATGACAATACAATGAGCCTTTCATTATTTTCAGGATTTAGTTGTGCATATTTTAATCAAAGATATAAGGCTTTCAAACTGTTAAAACATTCTAGCAAAGGAAACTCTAAACAGAGGGTGTATTTGTTTGTTGTTCCAAGTCCTATCCTTCAGCGTGGCATAAATTCCCTATCATTATAATTATTGCTTTGCTCTTCCTCTTTGCATGTAACTTTGATGGTCAAGCAGGATTCTGAGCATCTGTACTTATATGCTGTTTTCAAAGGATAATGCTCACCATGGTATATTACGAGTTAAAAAAAAACCAAAAAAACAAAACACTTCCATTGAAAGTCAAATGTCTGAGGAGAAATTTGAAAACTGCTATAAAAATCAGTCAAACCTTCCGTTTAGTCTATATAGTCATAACTTATCACAAATTGTGTTGGTTCATTTTCTTTTTATCATTCATACTTTGTTTCCTTGGCTGACGAGAGACGTACTGATCAAATTATCTTCTACAATAACTAAGTTCAGTCGGTCAGTCAACAAGCATTTATTAGATGCCAGACACTGTGTGAAGGAAGGAGGACAAAAATAGCTCTTGATCTTAGGAGCTCAAATTGTAACAGAGGAAACAGATGAGACTGTTTAGCTATATACAAGATAGACAAGACAGAAAGTAATCTCAGAGGAGAAGGAACTCTAGTTAGGGACATTAGGAACGGTCTTTGGTAGAAAGCAATATTTGAGCTTGATCCTGAAGGAAGCCATGGAAATTAAGAGGCAAAGGTGAGGAGGGAAAGACTTCTTTCCTATGAGATTTTAGCTGGGACCAAAAAGAAGAATGGAGGCCAGGAGATGGAGATGAAGAAAGAGAGGATTCCAAAGGAACAGCCATGCCCAGATTAGGATTATAAGGTGTTTTGTGTGAGGCACAGTCCATTGTCACTGGATCACTGAGTATGTGGGGGAATAAAGTGTAAGAAGATTGGAATGGTGGAAGTGATGACATTATGAATGGCTTTGAACACTACTTGGAGGATTTTGTATTTGATCTAGAAGATGCTAAGGAGTCTCTGGAATTCACTGAATAGGGGTGCGACTTGGTCAGACCTGTACTTTAGGAAGCATGACTGTTGGGTGGGTAGAGACTCAAGGTTTAATCAAATAGTCTCAGTTCTTTCAGAAGAGGGTCTCACCTGAGAAGGTGGGGCAAAGGGTGTCTTTAAAGGCTTGTAGAGATATGAGAAGGTTTGGAAGAGCCACTCTGGAGAATGGAATAGACAATTAATTAAAGAATTTCTTTAGCTTCTTTAGCAGCATATGACTAAGAGTCAAGATCATGGATGGTGGTGGGTGTGGGGTTTGGCAAGGTCTGATCAGTGATACAGCAAGGGACAAGGTGAGAGAGTAGAGCCTAGTGCAGAGTTCAAGTGATCACCAAGGAACCAACAGAAAAGATGGAAAATAGTGCAGCCAGTGGAGTGGCACAGTGGATAGAGTGCCCAGTCTGGAGTCAGGAAAACTCACTTTCCTGAGTTCAAATCTGGCCACAGACACTTACTAACAGGGTGACCCTGTGCAAGTTACTTAACCCTGTTTGCCTCAGTTTCCTCACCTGTATAATGATCTTGGAAAGGAAGTGGCAAACTACTTCATTCTCTTTGCCAAGAAAATCCCAAATGGGGTCATGAAGAGTGAAGATTGAAAAAATGACTGAACACACAGTGGAGAGGTAATAATCTCAGAAGAACACAGTTAGGGGTTTTAAGGCAAAGGGAGAGATGTAATTAATTTTACCTTCTAAACCTTTTTATTAATGCTATGAACATTATCTGACCTTATCTTCCAAGTTTGGGAAATGATGGCCAAGGAAACCTCTGAGCTACCAACCACCCAGGCAAATGATTGTTAGGTAAACTCAAAGCTAGACATAGTAATTAGAAATTTAAAGACCAGTGCTTCTACTATCACATCTGGTTAGGGAGAGAAATGGAGAAATGATGACTTTGTGTTTTGAACTCATAGAATATTGGAGCATGAAGAGAATATGGAAGTTACCTAGCACATCCTTTTCAGGTAGAATATAAAGTCAATCTGGATGGGATTTTTAAAGCCAACATAGTTTAATCCACATTTAAAACATACAGGTCTTAACCAGTAGTTACTTAACCTCTCTGTGAAAAATTCTGATAACAGGAAACTTACCACTTATAAAGAGATCCCAATACACTGTTTTACAGACCTAATTTTTCAGAAGTTTTTGTATATAATTGTCTGTAAAGTTTTACTACAACTTCACTTTCAATGTATTGAAAGGTGTGCTGGTTAGTTGCAAACTTAAAGCTTATGTTTATCAGAAGCTTCAACCATCAGAGCTACAGAGTGAATGAGGAAAGACAATGGAAGGAGTGTCCATGAATGGGAGATTAAATTCTAGACTATGGTATATGAAAGGGGAAAGCAGTAAGGTAAGAGATGGAATAAAAGATTTGCTCTAAAGGGACATTATAAATGAACGACTTGGAAATTAAGAGAAAGTATGGGGGGCCATTTCATATTTGGTATTGCATTCTCATCTAAGATCAAGAGGGGTGGGGGAGAGATGAGGCAGGGAGTGAGAGAAAGTAAGAGAGAGAATGAGTAATGGGGAATAATTATCAGTGAGAAGAGTTTGAGATCAAATTAGTGTAAGGAAAACAAACTGCAGAGTCTTTGTTAATTTTAAGAAAAGAGGGGAAAAGCAGTATAAGAAAGACAAATAATTGGAGATATATTTAGTGCTCAGGATTGGGCCTCGCCAGTATCATAAAATACTACCTCAATTAATTCATAGATATAGTCCTATACTAATCAAACTACTAAGGGAATACTTTATTGCACTATATATAATAATTAAATTCACTTGGAGGGGAAAAAACTAGAATTCTAGAATCTCAAAGGAAATGATGAAAAAAAATAGGAAAGATTTAGATACATCACACCTAGATCACACAATATATTATTAAAAAAGTTATCATTAAAACTATTTAGTGCTCAAATACTTAAATGAATATATAGTCTTAGAGATGTGATTATTCTTTCCAGTGATACACAATGTAATCTATCCATGTGTCATCATACTATGGAATTCTTGTCCACATCCTCCTATAAATTTGCCACCATGGGTCCATCCAACATGCCCAGAGCCTTCCTTGCTTTCTTCCGACACTATCAGAATGCTAGTGGAGCATATGGCTTATCCATTAATTATCTGTCACTCTCACCATGTGCCCACCCTTCCTTTTCATTTGGTCATTTCTTGGATGCCACACTATACTCCGGGGCTCTTTGATAATTGCTTGCTTGTAATATATTGCAAGCTCATCACACTCAAGAGAGCTCTTCAATATGGTATCTTGCAAAGGCTGCGGAAACATCTTTCCCCTTGCCACCTTCCCCAAAACCCATTCCATTTTCTCCCGCATACTGTGCCTTGCCCAAATTGTGGTTGCTTTGACATGTTTAAATGTTGACATTCCAGTGGCAAAATCAAGCCCCTTTCCACCTAACTACATTGCCATTTATTTCTAGTAACAGTCTAGGATCTCAGATCCTCTAGATAACATATCAACTCTTTCTATTGGAATTCTACCTTTTCTTCAAGAAGCTCCTCAAACATCACTTCCTCCATGAAGATTTCCCTGAAAGGAATCTCTTCTTTCTCTGCTCACAGTGTACTTTGCTTCTACCCTTTCTATGCACTTATATTCTGCCTTGTGCTTTGTTAGATTGCTTTGTTTACAGGGCTTAACTTGCTCTCCAGACGGTAAGATCATTGAAGGCAAAGACTATGCTTTTCTTTTTCCTTTTCTTTTCATCTTTGAATGCTACACACACAGCAGGCATTACTACAATATGATCAAGAGATTAGTTTTTGATGATGGTAAAGATTATGACATTGACAACTTAGAACAGCATGGATTTAACATGCACGAAATAGGAAGAATTTGTTGAATCCTATTGTGTTCTTGTATTTAGAAATCCCCTTTTTGTGTAGACTCTATGAGAGTCCTATGAATGAAGGCAACTAAAAAAGAATAAAAATCTGTGATTAAAATACACAGAAAGCATGAAATGTTTTCATTTATAAGGCTTATAGAGCATTTTAAAGCAAAGCAAAAGAAAAGATGCGACACAATGAAATCCATCATTTACAATTTATTATTATTATTATTATAATTTTGATGAAATTTCCAAAGTTGGATGGTTATTAAATTTGAGGAGTTCATTTGAAGCTCAGAGGGTTGTAACCATCTTAACCTAACTTCTTAATGAATGGATTTGTGTGGTAAAATGTTATGCAAATAACTGTGACCTTATTAACAGAAAATCCTTTTGCTTGTAATTCTTAGATTGGCTTGAAGTATTTCCTTTTGATCCTTTAGGATGGCCATTCACCAAATGTCAGGACACAGTTGCTAACGTCCTGTTATCTGAAAAACATCCATCTGCTGTATCATTCAAAAGCATTTAATATCATATGTAACATTTTTCATATTCATTTATACTATATGAATAATTCATATAATTCAATTTAACTTTTTCTAAATACTTTCTAAAATGAGAGCACAATGAATAAATTTCATAATGTAGACTGATTGTTGAGCTTTTGAAATAAGAAAAAAATTATATATGTGTGTGTGTATATGTACATTTATAATGTATACATAGATATATACAGAGAGAGACAGAGAAAGTTAAATCTATGCTATTCTGTCTTCTCATCATATTCTTTATAATCATCACCAAAATACCCATGTGGATAGCAATAAGTAGATATTATGTATCAGGAATTTGAGACCTTCTTCCTGCTCTCCAAGTGCTTTTCACCTGTGATGGGTCATCTGTTATGAATTTTAAACATAATAGGCAATATTGCTTTACTCTTGTGCCACTTCTATTATCCATTTCCCGTCTATCTGAGTAATTCTCAAGTTGACACATAGCAGGACTGTCATGTTTTACGGAACTTCCTTTTACATTTTTTTTATCTTATCTTTTAATTCTAATTTTTTGGAATTCCCTCATTCTTCTCCACCTCCTGAATCACTTGTGAATCATTTAGAGGCAATTCCAAGGTACCAAATGGTTGAGTGCTGTTACAACTTTTACAGATCCCCAGGCAAGAAGACAGTGGGAAAACTTTGAGTAATATAGTACTTTCTACCACCACATCAAAAACAGTAAGAAATGTGATAAATGAAGTAAAAGAACAATAATGAAGAGAAAGGACATTATTTCAAGATAATCTCCACTACCATCTTCCTCCCCAAACAACAACCACAGCTACAAAGAATCCTACTTTTGGCTCACTTCTCTACCCATCTACCGACTCACACACCCACTCCAAGTTTTGACAGACATTTTGGTAACTTCAGTCAAAAGAATTTTAGAAGTAACAGCAGATAAGCCAAACAATACTCAGAGATTTTCTCCAACCACGTGGACACCTGCCATTGCCATGAGTTTACTGTTTGGTTCTCCCACTTCCCTGTTCATACCGAAGCTTCCATACGGCAGTGTCTCCGGAAGTTGCTAGACCAAGAAAAATTGCAAAGTAATAGGAGGTGGAGAGACAATCCCTAGAGGCTCTCACCAGTTATCCTGAAAACAAAACAAAACAAAAACAAACAACAAAAATCCCCCTTTCTTTGGCAGTGTTTCAACCAGAATCCTCTATGTCTCAACACGATCGAGAATTAAGTCTCTATGGGGTAAGTGGAAGGTAGAAAGACACCACTCAAGAAGAAAAAAATAAATATGCAATAGTTATAATAAGAAACCCAGAAAAGAGAATGGATTGGCCACAAGGACTCCAAGAATCAATGGAAAGCCTAATAAAACAATTAATGAAAGAGATAAGGAGGAGAAGAGACCACTTAAAATAGAAACTGGGAAATCTTAGCAAAGTTGTGGAATTCCTGAGGAGGGGGGAATGGAAGAAACAAAACTCAAAAATTCAACTGTGTTAAAGAATATCCCCCCCCCACTTAATAGTATTTTTTTTCAATTACATGTAAATATAGTTTTCAATATTCACTTTTTTTTTAAAAGATTTTGCATTCTAAATTCTTTCCTACCTCCTTCTCCTCCCCTCTCCCCAAATGGCATGCAATCTGATATAGGCTATACATGTACAATCCTATTAGATATATTTCCACATTAGTCATATTGTGAAGGAAGAATCAGGACAGAAGAGAAACACCACAAGAACTGAATTTCCCTTCATCCTATTCCACCCCCCTGTTTATTATATTCTCTCTCTCTCCTTTTACCCTCTTCCTCCTCAAAAATGTTTGCTTCTGATGACCCCCTGCCCTAATCTGCCCTCCCTTCTATCAGTCTACCCTCCATCTTCTCTTATCCCCTTCTCTACTTCCTTTCCCGAAGGGTAAGATAAATTTCTATGCCCAATTGCATGTATATGTTATTTCCTCTTTGAGACAATTCCGATGAGAGTAAGGTTCACTCATTCCCCTTCATATTCCCTCTTCTTCACCTCCACTGCAAAAGCTCTTTCTTGCCCCTTTTATGTGAGATAATTTACCCTATCCTGCCTTTCCCTTTCTCTTTCTCCCAGTACATTACTCTTTCAACCTTTAATTTTATTTTTTTTAGATATCATCCCTTCATACATATACTCCCTCTAACTACCCTAATACTCTGATCTTTCCATCAAGAATGCTTGAAAGTCCTCTATCTTATTGAACATACATTTTTTTCCCTTGAAGGATTATACTCAGTTTTTCTGGGTAGGTGATTCTTGGTCGTAATCCTAGCTCTTTTGCCCTCTAGAATATCATATTCCAAGCCCTCTGATCCTTTAAGGTAGAAGCTGCTAAACCTTGTGTTATCCTGACTGTCATACTTGAATTGTTTCTTTCTGGCTGCTCACAATATTTTCTCCTTGACCTTGGAACTTTAGAATTTGCAATGTTCCTGGCAGTTTTCATTTTGGTATCTCTTTCAGGAGGTAATGGGTGGATTCCTTCCATTTCCATTTTACCTGCTGGATCTACAATATCAGGGCAGTTTTCCTTGATAATTTCTTGCAAGGTGATGTCTAAGCTCTTTTATTAATTGTGTTTTTCAGGTAGTCCGATATTTTAAAATTATTTCTCCTCGATCTGTTTCCTAGGTCATTTGTTTCTCCAATGAGATATTTCACATTGTTTTCTACTTTTTTTTAAAAAAAATCTTTTTGTTTTGTTTTATTGTGTCTTGATTTCTCACAAACTCATTAACTTCCATTTTCTCCATTCTAATTTTTGAAGAATTATTTTCTTCAGTGAGCTTTTGGACCTCCTTTTCCATTTGGCCAATTCTGCTTTTAAGGCATTCTTCTCCTCATTGGCTTTTTGGAGCTCTTTTGCCACTTGGGTTAGTTTATTTTTTAAGGTGTTATTTTCTTCGGAATTTTTTTGTGTCTCCTTTACCAAGCTGTTAATTCATTTTTCATGATTTTCTTATATCACTCTCATTTCTCTTTCCAAGTTTTCCTCTACCTCTCTTACTTGATTTTCAAAATCCTTTTTGAGCTCTTCAATCGCCTGCAACCAATTCACATTTTTCTTGGAGGCTTTTGATGTATGAGATTTGACTTTGCTTCGGCGTGTGTGTTTTGATCGTCCTTGTCACCATAATAACTTTCTATAGTCAGAACTTTTTTTTTCCTGTTGTTTACTCATTTTCCCAGTTTATTATTTAACTTTTACTGTTTGTTAAAGTAGAGCTCTGCTTCCAGGGTAGAGGGCATACAAGCTTCAGGGGTTCTGTGTAGCTGTTTTCAGGGATACTTTTAGGGACCTATAAGTTTTCACTTCTTCCAAGGTGGTATGATCTATGAAGAGGTGCTTAGTACTCTCATGGCCTGTGCTCTGGTCTGTGAGTGATCACAAGCACTCTTTTCTGTCCTGGAACTTTGAGGAGGGTTCCCCCCTCCTCTGTGGCCACAAGCTCTTCTATGCTAATGCTCTTCAGCACCCTGGGACTGTAGCCCAGGACTGTGACTCAGATCTGAGTATGGGCAAAGCAACAGAGTCCTGCCTCAGTGCTAGCAAAGGGACCCCTGTAATTTCCTTCTGACTCCTTACTGTCTGCGGGCTGAGAGTTTCAGAAGCAGCCGCGCTTCCACTGCTGCTTGCATTGACAATTCAGTGGCTCCCAAGGCCTGCTCCTGGTTTGTTGTGGCTGGGGCTGTGCTGACACGGCTTATACTGGACTGTGTTCCACCCTCACCCAGGTGTGACAGACCTTTCCTGCTGACTTTCTAAGTTGTCTTTGGTGTCTATGGACTGTGAGGTCTGGAAACCACCACTGCTGCCAGTGATTCAGTCACAACAAAGCCTGCTCTGGGTTTGCTGGGGCCCAGCCTGTACAGGTGAGGCCTGCCCTGGATTGTACTCCTCTCTCACTCTGGTGCAACAGGCCTTTCCTGATGACCTGCCAAATTGTCTTGGGTTGAGAATTTGTTTCACTCTGTCTTTTTTGGGTTCTGCTGCTCTAGAATTCGTTTAATCATTTTTAGAGGTATTTGGAGGCATTTGGGGGAGAGCTCTGGCAAGTCACTGCCTTTACTCCACCATCTTGGTTCCACCTTCTCTGAGAGAGTTGTAAAGTAAAATGGTCAACCCTGTTTGAGAGAGTCTGATTGAGGGATCAATAGGAGCTGAATGTCCAATACACGAAGTCCATATATTTCTTCAGAGATGGCAGATTCAATATCTGATTTTTTTTTCTAGTATATAGGTTCTGGTTCTTTCTGAAAGGACACACTGGTACTCTGGGCCAGAGTGTCAGCAGATCTGGAGTCAGTGTTGCCTGTGATCAAATAATGAAACAGGATTCAGAAGTTCCTAATGGAGTATAGCATGTAATCAAAGTGTAAAATTTTTGATTCAAGAATTCTTTGATCATGAATTCTTTCCAATGACAATTTGCATATTTATGGGATAATGTATCTCAGAGATTTTTTTGAGGGGAAAGTTTTCTTGCTCCCATTCCTAATACGCTTTTCTTTTTAGTAAATGCCTTTGAGCTAATTTTGTCCTTTGGGTGTACCATTAAAAAAAAGTTGTAATATCATGTTTGAGTAGTCTCCAGATGGAGCCATTTTTAATTGGATACCTTTCATCAATACAAATCAAATCTGCACAATGGAGATGTCATTTGATAGCTAAATAAATTGATCTAGGATACATTTATTGGAATCTCATGAAAGAGCTTTTCTGTTAGGGACCCAGAAAATGCTAACTCCACATCAATCATTCCAGACTCCCATGATGGCATTACACATGGCTTTGTATCATTTTGTGTGCTTGCCCTAGGTACCAACAAGTGATAAAATCCCCAGGGGCATCCCATTATTGATCATAGTCATAGCTACTACCTTTACCATCTATGTGCTTTATGATGTTATTTATTTAACTGTCACTTGCCCTCAAGTCCTTCTTCTTTTCCTTCCCATCTTTCTTGCTAACTTATACCCACTCTTATTTCCCCAATATCTATCCCTAGGTTATCTGGACTAGTCATTTAGAGTAGCCTGATAGCATACATACATACACACATGTACATATATGCATGTATATGTAGGTGTATACACATATATGTACACATGTACATATATACATATATATGTCTATATCTATATCTATATCTATATATATGTATATACATACTTGCATATGCACACATTTCTTCTTTTGGGTCTCCCTGGCCCTGCTGATAACATTTGACATTCCTAATTGCAATTGTTCTTTTTTCCAAATTATGTGTGTCAATAATAGAAGGGGAAGAGAGAACTTCCTTTAATTGGCATAGGCGGCAATTATTGTCAATTACATTTGGAGTGCCTTCGTGTACTTCAAACTGTGCGAGATGTAATTGGTCCTATTCGGTCCTGGAGAACACTACAAGGAGGGGATTTTTCCTGCTGCCATCACAACTTTATGAAAAGTAAAGAAACACAGCTGGACCAGCAAGAGAAGCACTGAAAAAAAATGCCAGCATCAAGAAGAAAATTGTTCCCTCTTTTGAGAAAGAACATGAATCTCATATCTTGAGTTATACCTTTGTTCAATGGTAAGAGCTAGCCCAATAAGATTTAAATCCATTTTTTTGTTTCATTAAAAGTCAAATAATCAAGTGCTTTAAAACAATCATGCTATTTCAGATATATCTTGATGCTCTTGATGGCTGCTTTCAGATGCCATTACAAAGCCTGGGTTCATTCCTGACCCTACCTGAAACCTTCCAGAGGCCCAAACTTGGCTATACTGATTGACCAGGTCACTCTTCCATCTGTCGTTTTAATTTCTAGAGCATAATTAGTTATTTGTTCACTCATTATATTTTGCCACAGTCCAATTATCTCTTCAACTCAAAGCTTAGGTATAGGAAGAGGGACTCAGCCAGTCAGGATTTGACTGTCATTCGATTATTCCAAATCCCATTGCCTCTGAGAACCATATCTTAGGTCTGGTCCTTCACAGTCCTCATCTCACCATCCCAACAGCCAAGGAATCCTGGACCAACTTGGGTCAAGCTGAGGGAATGGCTAGCAGAGTTCATGCCATGGCCAGACAGTGCACATGTATATTGAAGGGAGGTGAGGAACTTGCATTTTGAATAATTATAAAGCATTTTCCCTACCCTGAGTACATACTTGAGCTGGCTGTGTTTCTCCATTTAACTGAGTAACATGCTGTTTCTACACTGTCACATAGCAAATCCATGCTACTCTGCTGGTCTCTGTTGTTTCATTTGCTCTGTTAGCTGTCAAGCTGTTCCAGAACAGCTGGAAAAACAGCAGGGAAAACAGATTATTGCAGAGGAGCAAACACTGGATCAGTAAGACAAGTATGTTTCATATTAAAGGAGCAGAGGGATGGTCACCTTGCATTCCTTCTATTCATAGGCTCAGCTTTCATCCGGAGCCTATATGCAATTGCTTTCATTTCACAATTTGGCCAACAAATATAATAAATACAGCTATTTATTTAAAGGTAGGCAAACTCAGAATTAAGTATTCAGTAATTATATTCCCTCATGCCATCAGTAATATATGCAGTGTGAATCTTTGACATTTAGAGGAAAAGATCTCTAAGTGCTTTCCTACCTTCAATTGCCACTGCCAATATCTCCAGGTAACAAGCAGTATATGAGAGTTGGCACTGTACTAGTATGTCAAATAGGCAAGCTCAAGTTTAGGCAGAAAAAAAGACCATCTAATTTTTCAGTTAGCGGCTAAATGAATTAGTGGTAAATGAATGTTAGTGTAGTAGCAGATTATAAATGGGAGGTATGGTTTCATGTTCCCTTTCTTTCCTCGAATTTTGCATTCAAACATTTATTCCTGACATATAGGAGTATGTTTCCAGACCAAAACCTCCTACTGAGATGTCATAGAAGCACTCACAGTAAGATTCACAAGCAAAACATTAACACTGTGTCTTAATGTAAGCAACAATGAGTGTAGAAGACAAACTAGGGGCCAACTATGCCTACATACATGATATATGTACATACATATGTACACATATGGCACATATATATGTGTATACACATACACATAATTTTATTTATTCATGGGATATTTGTTTTCTGAAGACATGGCCAACGATTTCACAGATCACAAGTAGATTTCAGAAAAGGAGAAAAGGCCATGCATCCCATCACAGTGGCTTCCATTATCAAATTTCCTTGGTCCGTTTATAAAACATGAGTTCAGTGATAGCTTGCTACATGCCGCATGCTGCACTGGACATTAGGATGGTGATTAGATTAAAAAAAGGTAAAATGTTATCCTAGTCTTTCTTGAACTTACATTCTATATGGGGACCTTTAAGTAGGGAGGAATGCAAAATAAACTTGCAAAGAAACCTCCAACAAAATATATTTACTTCTAAACATATAAGCAAACAAAACAAAAGAAAAAAAAAACCAAAATATTTAAAAAGTAACTTAAACTGACCATTCTTTATTTTTTCAAAAATGAAAGTTACGTGCTTTAACTCTGGTGTATTAACATCAAGGCTGTCCATTGTTTTTGACTTATGTTTTGGTACCTTTTAATATTTTTAGCATATTTTTTTGGCAAAATGTGATAGAAATGAAATGGTTATTTCCTTTCATATTTAAGTAAAACAATAAAACTAAATGTCAAACATTTAAATTTACTTAGACAATGGACTTTTACTCATGTGAATGCAAATGAGTACTAAAGATATTGTTACATAATATTCTGATCATAACACTGCACATCTGACTTGGTGAACATTCAATAAACCAGAAGTCTCATTATTATCCCTTATTTTTAGGCTTCACTAGGGGAATGGTAATCTGAGCTGTAAGTAGCCTGGAATTACCAAGGTTTTGTTTTAGGGTGGTAAATTTAGATGCTGCAACAATTTAAAACACACACTCCTTCAGCAAAGTAGAAAAAAAGTAAGGGCAAGTAAGTTTAGATGCTGGCTGAGGAGAAGGAAAAAGAATTTTCAGGGTTTGGTGACTAGGCACGTTCTACCTCCAATCTGAGTGTTTTTCCTTTCACTCCTTCCTTTCCATGTGGATCTAACCACATTCTATACCATACCACCCCTATAAATAGCAATACCTCCTCTTTCACTTCACCCCAAGGAATAATTCCAGTATTACCTCCCTTCCAAATTGTATGGGAAGGAAGGATCCTCTCTAATGGAATAAAAAGAACAGGGGATAACGGTCTTGCAGTCTGGACTAAATCAACCACAAGAGGTCCCTTCCAACTCTCACCTTCTACTCCCTAAACAATCATAGTAACAAATTCTCCCTTTCAAATGAATTTGTCTTAATTACTTCTTGTATCATTTTCATATCACAAATTACAAAGTTGGTTTGAGGGCACATCCCATGCTGTTTGTCCAATTTGATACTGCTTGCTCCTCTAGGTCCTAAAATTTCTAATTACTAGCTCTGATGGTAATTGGTGTTTGTAATGATGACCTGAGGTGGTTCAAAAATCAGAATAAATAAAGCAACTTTGCTATAGTTAACATTAGTAATTTTACTGTATCATATTCTAATTCTAACTGGTAATTTGTTAATGATGTATGTAGTAACTATATTAACTAAAACAATCCATTCCCAAGACTACATAGGGTTGGTAAGTTTATGATTTAAGGCAGAAAGTGTATAATGAAAAGCCTTTACCAAATGGATTTTTTTGCTTTTTTTTTTCTTTACAAATTAATCCCTTTAGTTAAAGTAATACAGTTTAAGGGGATAATCCATGATATTTCACATGTATAATTTTGTGGATCAAAAAGAACTAGAGATACAGAACAATTTGGCATCATGTATTTTTAAAGCTTTTGTATTTTGGAACAAATTTTGCTTTTCCTTATCTTCCTATATCTAAAAATACCTTTTACTTCTGGCTTAGCTTACAACCTAGATACCTTTCTACATTTGTAGATGAGAATTACAATCCCTTTATTGGCCATTACAAGTCAACTTCTACTCAAGTAATTTTCCTGATATACTCGCAGACTTTTATATTACATGAATACTTTAAATAGCATGTTTTAATGCCATTGGCCTCACTGTGATATGTTCATAGAAATTTGTTTTATTCTAATATCTGGTAAGGTCTCTACTAAAGCCCCACTTCAATGTGTCATCATGGTGTGGAGGTGAGTCTGGATCCTCAAAAAGTATACCAGTGGAATGCAAGCTCTGATAAGTCCCACCAAATGAGAAACACTTTAAGAAGGGACCCAGCAAGGGGCTTTGTACATGTTCTCTGAAGACCAGTCCAACTAAATTCATAGCGGCTCATTATTGGAATATTATCTACTAGGTATTAGAATGTTAGACCAAAATAAATCATGGACATAGTCTATCAAGAATGAAGTGGTTGTAGCTTCACTGGAAGGAACATGTCTACCAATGAAGTAACAGGTCTTTGATTTACTGAAATATCTGGTAACTCTTTCTGCAAGTTTTAATATTGCTAATATTTCCTGGGAGGGTTGGTGCTTCTTAGGTATAATGACAATATAATATAATGGTAACAGTTCTTCAAAATTATCTTGACCTGATATTGTTAAGTAGTATTTTCTTGACACCACTTTGCAATTTTATTATAAGAAAAAAGAATATTATCCTCCATAACATCTTCCACAAATGTATTTTTCCTTTTGTTTGCAAAATTGAAACTTTATAACCAATGATGTAAAAAATAGTTTAATATGACATCTAGCATGAGTCATGTGTATGCCAGCAGAGTGTTATTCTTCGGTAAACATCCAAGGGGTTTTGTCTTTCCTATTTCCTAGTGTTGGGTATAATAAGAATATAATGCTATCAAAGGCACTTCCCTTAATTTCATCCTGATTATTGGATGACATCATTTAGTGGGTTGAATAAGAGATGAAGAACTAAGAACTCAAAAGCTCTGAAAGCTTTCTTAATTAACAGTCACTGGGAAAATCACTCATCTTTATATGAATACTTTCATCCTTCATTTATAAAAGGGCATTGCCAAAAAGTTCTACGAAAACAATTAAGCTTCATTTTTTTTGCTTTGGAGTTGAAAAATATTCTTACTCTAACAATACCTCTATACATTGGTCCCTTCTAAATTACCATGAAACTATTACATGTTCATAGTCTTGGGTTATATCTATATAACCAGCATGTAGATATGGCAGAATAGTTCCCAAGACAATCAATACCAATATGGTGGATCCTAATAACCAGATGATATTAGTATTTCCAATTTCTATCATCATGCTAGCAAACCATTATAAGGTATTTATTTAAATGTTGTTTCTAACATAAAAGTTTTGGTTTATTCCCTTTCCTTCATCTCTTATACTTCTGCAAACATTCTCACTTCCCTCCCTTTTCTATTCACATTGCCAATACTATGGAATGGGTCTTAGCTACCTGTACCATTGAAAGAACCTCCTAAAAAATCTTCCTGCCCCTTTCTTTTCTCTTCTCTAATTTATCCTTGATATAATTGCCAGAATAATTTTTCTCATCCACTGACAGGTCCATGTTACTGCTCTGTTCAAAAATCTACAGTAGATATGTCCTTCTTCTTAGGTAAAATTTGTGCTCTTTTGCCTGATATTCAAGACTTTTTCAATCTATTCCGATCCCTGCTATTTCATCTTTATTTCATATTACTTCCATTTGGAATCCTAAGTTTCAAGTAAATTCTTTGCTTTTTACCACTTACCTGGTACTTTCCCAACTTAGTGTATTTCTCGCTATGTGCACTGTGGCTGGAATGTTTTATTCTTTCTTTTATCTAATGAATTTTCTCCATTTTTTTAAAGTCTGTCTTAAATGCTATTTACTCTATGATGCCTTCTAAGTTTCCCCAATGACAATGACATTCTGTCTGCAACAACACATAGTATTTTGTTTTGTACCTCTCTGATGAACTTTTTATGTATTATTGTGCACTGTATTATAATTGCTTGTATTCGTATTTGATTCCCCTAATAGAATCTAAAGTCAATGGCTCATGATTTGAACTTTGTATTTCTGTAGAGTTTAACACAGTACTCCATGCTTTTAATGTACAGAAAAAAATTTATGAAATGAATGATTGAGTAAATACTCATTTGAAATATTTTGGGAAATTAGTCTAAAAAGTCACTTCCTATAATATATAGCCCTTTTAATATCAAAGAGTCCAATGGCCAATTAAATTTTATCCTTGTCAAGGCATGAGATTATACAGAATTAATCTTGGTGTTGGATTCCTGAAATATCATAAACAATATACATTATTTTTGAAAGTAAAATTTGTGAGAATGTCTTATTAATATTTAAAATAATCAGATCATATCCACTTTTTAGATAAGATATGATGTGATAAAAAAATTTATATCCTTTTTGCAGCTAGGTGGCATACTAGATAACTGGGCCTGGAGTCAGGAAGACCTGAATTCATGTCTGGGCCTCAGACAGTTACTAGCTGTGTGACCTTGGGTAAGTCACTTAACCCTGTTTACCTTGATTTCCTCTGCTGTAAAGTGAGCTGGAAAAGGACATAGGAGACACTGTAGCATCTTTGCTAGGAAAACCCCCAAAAAGAGTCACAAAGTCAGACATGACTGAAAATGACTAGCAATGACAAGTCCATTTTGTTTCCATCTTCCAAGAATTCAGTAATTCTATTGGAACATAGTTTGATATGATTTGTTCTATTCTATGTTTGGCTTGCGATGCCATTATATTCTAAATGAACAAATTAAACATATTGAATTTAAAAGTTTTAAATGAAAAAACAGTTAACAAAACAATCCTCCTTTGATTTATACTTCGTCTTAGAAATAAGAGTATAATAGTGTGTTCTACCACATATAGCTCATCACAGAACATAAGCAACTATGAATATTTTATCATAACCACTTATGAAGAAACAGCAGGGCTCCTATTATGTGGACTATACCAAATTCATCTATGAAGCTATAAATACAGTCTTTTCAGAGAAACAACAAGTAAGAAAAAAGTGAGTCTAATGTTGTTCACAGAAGACACCGAATTTATTGTCTTCACAGAAGAAGGCTTTTCTTGATTAAGCTTATTTTTACATATGCAGCGATAGGACATTTACAGAAGGATTCCAGCAGGCACTTTCAGTTCTACCAATCATCATAAGACTCTCGTGCACAATAACAAAGTATAACAGATACCCAGAAATATCGGTGATTGTTGATATTACTGTCATGTAGATATATAGGCCAGAGGTGACTAATTCAACCAAAAACCTCAATCAGCATATCTTATAGTTTCTGCTGTTCTCTCCCTCTCTCTCTCTCTCTCTCTCTCTCTCTCTCTCTCTCTCTCTCTCTCTCTCTCTCTCTCTCTCTCTCTGCATCTATCTATCTATCTATCTATCTATCTATCTATCTATCTATCTATCTATCTATCGTTCTACTGCATCTATCTGGGTTAGAGACACATAAATTTTCCTAATAATGAAAACACTATTTTATGTGCAAAGTTAATTTTTATATACTTTAGTTACTTGACATTGGCAAAATAGCTAATAACGATAATAGCTAACATTTGTATGTTGGGGTGTCAGTCATTTCTGACTCTTTGTGATCCTACTTGGGGTTTTCTTGCAAAGGTACTTGGAATGGTTGGCCATTTCCTTTTGTAGCTCATTTTACAGATGAAGCAACTGAAGCAAACTGAAGCAAACACGGTTGAGCGACTTGTCCAGGCTCCCACAGCTACTAAATGTCTGAGTCTTGATTTAAACTTAAGAAGATGAGTCTTCCTGATACCAAGCCCAGTACTCTACCCACTATACCAGCTAGCACCCCCTCAACATTTATATAGCAATTATTATATGCCAGTCTGAGTGCTGTATCTCAAATGCTTTACCGTTATTATCTCATCTGAGCCTCACAACAAACTTAGGAGGGAATTATTATTATGCCATTTTACTGAGGAAGAAAATTACTTTCCCAGGGTCATAGAGCTAGTAAATGTTTAAGGTTGGATCTGAAAAGAGGTCTTCCTGACTCTAGACTGCCACTCTATCCACTGTACCACCCAGTGGCTCCATACATATATACATAGATATCTACAGAAAGTGTATAAAAACTTTCCTGGTGGTCATCTTCTTCGTCTTCGTCGTCATCTTCTTCTTCTTATTCATCATCTTCTTTGTCTTCTTCTTCTTCCTCGTCATAGTCTTCTTCATCTTCATCTTCTCCATCTTCTTCATCATCATCGTTGTTGTCATCATCTTCTTCTTCTATAAAGGTATATGAAGTACGCTATGCCATCAATAAGTGGACAAGCTTTTATTAAAACAACTACATGCCAACCACTGAGCTGGAAGTTGGGGGTACAAAGACAAAAACGATAGTTCTTGCCTTCAAGTACTTTGTATGTGAGGGGTGGTATCCATTTAAAAAAAATCAGATCTGGAATTGTATCACTATAGTGAGTTCTAGGTAAGGATATATCTACCAGTGAAGATTGGCACTGCTCTGCCACTTACTGCTCCATGCCTGGGATACTTTCCCTTCTCTGCCTGTTGCCCTCCCTGACTTCCTTTAAGTCTCAGCTAAAATCCTATTTCAATAGGAAACCTTTCTCAACTCCTCTTATTTATTGTGCCTCCTCTTTCTTAATTGTTTCCTATTTATCTTGTCTATAACTTATTTGTACATGCTTCTTGTCTGCCCCATTAGACTGTCAGCATCTTGAGGGCAGAGACTGTCTTTTACCTCTTTTTTTTCCTTTTAGGTGTGCGTGTGTCTGTGTGTGTGTCTGTGTGTGTATCTGTGTATCCCCAGTGCTTAGCACAGTACTGACACATAATAGATTTGAAAAAGGTCTACTGACTATTGACCATTGAATCCTCAGTGTTCATGAGATTAAGTTTTGAAAAGTAAAAGGCTCTGACCTCTATGTGCTAAGAATCTGATTACAGATAAAAAGTGCAAGATGCAAAACTTATTTTTTTTTCTTTTTTAAAGTCTGACTGGTGTTTGTAAGTGCAGTAGTTGTAATAGAAAGGATTTGGATAGAGAAAAGGAATAGCTAAGGAGAATTGGAATTGGCTCCCTAATGTGGCTCATCCTGGGTGGTTCTTAGTGTACTGCCATGCTTAATTGATGTTTAGTTTAACTGAGAAATTATAAGATGATCTCAAACGCCCCCAGGGCTGGACTCAAACATCCCAATTTTCTCAACACTAGAACAAGGCCAACAGAATGCTTTAATGATAGCTCAGGACTTGAGCCAGAGCTGTGCTGTGCTTGGGCCATGTTAACATTGTACTTACTGTTTTCCCTCTTCTGCAGAATATTGTGATGTGTTGAAGCCAGGTGACTGGTAGTCACAAACATCTTTGCTCTCAAAAAAACCCAGAATATCCTCTTCATAGAGTAAATCATATTAATGCATAGTCTTATGGTTCTGAGATTCATTAATTGAATTAATTAGAGAGAATGACATTCACTTATGAAGAATGATTTTTTAAAAAGGAAGAAAAAAAAACCCTACACTGTGGCATCTGGCTTTACTAGAGTAGGGCCCCTGAGAGGGATTAAATGGTGGCTTCCCATAATTCAGTACTAATAAAACTAAGCCATCCTCCAAAGTCATTCAATATAGTAATTTAGACAATTCATAAAAATGAACTTTTATTAAAATATGGGCTATGTAACTTCCTAGGGCTGTCTATGTAACTTATATAAGAATCAAGATAAAAATACCATCATACCATAAAACTGAAGTGTTAGTGAAATTAAGAGCTTGTTTCAGTCTGATTAAGGATGTGTTGGTTTGCAGCTCTCCTAGAGAATTATGGGAATACATTGATGAAGCAGGTTGAGAGCCTCTCCAGAATCACACACACAGAAATAAGAGGATATATTTTAACTTGTCATTTGAATGACAAGACTATGTCAAGTTCTGGCCTCATTAAAGTTGTCGAAAGATTGGAGGTATGAAGATTTTTAGGGGCTAGCTTGGATAGAAGCACAATCTAGGGTTCATAAAAGTAAAAAAAGGAGATAACTGAATTTTAATAGAATTATTTTCTTTGTAATCCTATGTATTTTCTTCGATGTATTTAAAAACATTTTGCTAAGAAAGGGTCTAAATGTTTCATGAGACTGTCAAGGGGGTCTATCCTACATAAACAAAATGACAACCACAGTAGCTAGCATTTATATATCTCTTTAAGGTTAGTGAAGCACTTTGCAAACATCTTATTTGATCCTCATAACAACCCTGAGTAGTAAGCGTTATTTTTATCCCTATTTTATAGATCAGGAAACCGAAGCAGGCAGAGATTAAGTGACTTGTGACCCTGTCTGCATCAGTTCTTTATCTGTGAAATGAGTTAGAGAAGGAAATGGCAAACCACTCCAGTATCTTTGCCAAGAATACCCCAAATGGGGTTATGAAGAGTCAGACATCGCTGAAATGACTCAACAAAAACAACAACCTAGCGCAGTGCCTTGCGATAAATGTTTGATGAATGAATATATGATGAAAATATGATTGAAGAGACTGATAATGTTTAGCTTAGAGCAAAGAAGGCTAATGGAAGACTTGTTAATTGCCTTTAAATATTTTAAGGGCAGTCACATTATTTTATCTCGGTTATACTATATTTAGACTATTTTGTTCAATTCTGGATAGCGTATTTTAGGAAGGACTTCAATAAACTGAATTAATTAACAAAAACTCCACAAGAATTTATTAAATACTTAAGGTTTTATTTGGGGATTTAAAAAGAAAGAATGAAGGAATGTCTTTTCTCAAGGAGCTTGTCTTTTATTCCAGTGAGAGAACTTGTACAAATACAAGCATATAAAATAAATATATACGGAATAAATACAAGCTAGTTAGAAGCAAGGAAACTAGCAGTTGTAGGGATCAGGGAAAGTTTCACATAGAATATAGTGCTTCAACTATATATTATAGAAAGAGAGGGATTCAGTGAAGCAGAAGTGAAAAGGAAATACATTCCAGGCATGTGGGATAATAAGTATAAAGGTATGGAACTGGAAGTTGGACTACCAGGTGTAAGGAAGAGTGAGAAGGCCGTTGCTACTGGACTGGAAGGGAATAATATATAAAGAGTCTGGAAAGGTAAATTGGAGCTGGATTACGGAGGACTTTAAAAGCTAAATAGTGGAGTTTATATTTTAATGAGAATTGGGGGTGACATGGTCATAAATATGCTTAAGGAAAAAGATTGCCAACTTGTGAGGGCTGGATCTGAGTGGGGAGAAGCTTGAGTCAGGGAGGCTGTCACAATAGTCTAGGTAAGAGATGATGAGTATCTAAACTAAGTTCTGGAGGAGGGCAATCAGGATACTGAAGAGCCTCAAGTTCAGATAATATGAAGATCTTTTAAAGAAAATGGGAAAGTTTAGCCTTGAGGAGAAGACAGTTAAGTAAAATCAACAGACACAGTGACCAAGTTGATGCAACATTTCATATCCATAGTCCATTGACTCTCTACAGAGAAGAATGCAAAGGAATTATAAATTTTTATCCAACAATGAGGTGGATTGCTTCATAAGTTAATGAACTTCTTAGCATCAGGCAATTCAGAGCCTGGATTATCCTCTATCAAACACACTGTAAAAGGGACTCCTGAATTGACAGAAGATTTTGTTCTTCCTTCTTTCCCATAATGGAATTCTTCATCTAGATGACAGCAAGATAGCTGCTCAGCTATCTATCTATCTATCTATCTATCTATCTATCTATCTATCTATCTATCTATCTGTCTGTCTGTCTATCTATCTATCCATCTAATCTCCACCCATCCATCCATTTGTCTACTTAAATATAGACAGGGGTGTGCCAGTAAATGTTTAACAACCACCTATCCAAAAACACATGACTCACTTTTTAGATTAATCTATATCATTAGCATTTTCTCCATCGTTTTTTAAAGTTTAGACAACCACCAAAACAATAAATCAAACCATGACTTGAAGCATTTGCTAATATCCAAGGTATAAATGCTCATGCCAAAAATTGAACAATCACCTCTTATGAGCCTTTATGAGTTGACCCCAGCAAAATTCTGAATCTGATACAGCTAAAGAAATAAAATAATAACTAATATTTATATAGGGCTTGCTGTTGCTAGACATTGTACTAAGCTCTCTTTGCAAATATTATTTGTATGATCCTCATAACCTGGAGAGGTAGGCATTGTTATTTTTTTTTTAATTTTTTTTTTGGCAGGGGAAGGCAGGGCCATTGGGATTAAGTGACTTAACCAAGGTCACACAGCTAGTAAGTATGTCAAGTGTCTGAGGCCTCATTTGAGCTCAGGTCCTCCTGACTCCAGAGCCATTGCTTTACTCATTGCACCACCTAGCTGCCCCATGATAGGCACTATTATTTTGTCCAATTTACTGAGCCTGAAACTAAAGCTGAAACCCAGGATTACCCAGTTAGTTAAGTGTCTAAGGGTAAAATTTGAACTCAGGTCTTCTTGGCTCCAGATCCAGTGTTCTATCACTGCACCACCTACCTGTCCTTCGCTATTTCTTCCTCCTCTACTCCCTCTTTCTCTTCCTTTTTCTTTTTTCTCTTACATAGCTACATAAAAATATGTAAATACAGATTATACAGAAAAAGACATGGATAAATAGATTTATATAGATTTCTATATGTACACGCAGAAACACAAACACACACACGTCTTCACACTCCAGACAACTTACAGTGAACTACCTAATTGGTCTGTAGGCAAACCTTTATTGAGTTGTTTAATATTTGTTTCTAGATAAAACAACTGTTTGATCTCTAGAAAAACTATTCTACTCAACTTAGCCAGCTATCTTGCTAATTCATGTTGCTGGTTAGGAAATCTGTGTGTGAATGATCAGTTTAGCAAGTGGAGTGTCATACATACTAATTACAGCAGGTATCCTTTCACTCTGTGGCTGAGGTCATGAACATCCATAATTTAGTTTGTGGATATGTCCGTGCCCTTTTACTTTTAGCTCTAGAAAAAAAATAATTGGGGCAGGGAGCAGTGAGTATTAAAAAAGAGTGATGAATTTGTAGTCAACGGATATGGATTCACTTTCTAGCTCTGATATTTGATAGTTGTGTGATTCTGACTTGCCACATGACTTAACTAATCTTGGCCTTAATTTCCTCCCTTGTAAAATGAGAAGGTTGTACTAGATGACTCCTAAGTTCTGTCCCAGCTATGATCTTATGAAATTTGACTTAATCATGGATCAGAAGACTAGTTATTGAGGCCCTTGTTATAAGATCACTTTTCTCCAAATATTAGAATTTTAGGCAACAAGTATAATTAAAATTTGCCATGAAGGTCAGCGTGTCAGATAGAGTAATAGCACTGTTATCATATTCATATTATTCACCATAAACTCTGTATTTTTCTCTCTCTAAGTATTTGTATCCCCACTAAGGTCCTACCTATTGTTTGAGGAAGGTAATCGTGGATTACCATGGTTTATGACCACAGAATAAAAACTGTCAGGTACTCTCAAGCTGTAAAAGTTCTATATTGAGGCCCAGTGATAGGCTGCATTTTTCAGGTTTATCACCAGGTTGTAAGATAGGTAGTGACATTTTCATCTAAAGCAATCTATCTATCTATCTATCTATCTATCTATCTATCTATCTATCTATCTATCTCATTAAGTCAAATTATGTCCTGGGTATTGGAAATACATAGGCAAAAAGAAAATCGGCCCTGCTCTCAAGTTGCTTACAATCTATCAGGGAAAACCACATGTACATATATAAATATATAAAAAACTCACGGAAATCAGACATAAGGTAATCTTAGACGGGAGCATGTAAGCAGCTGAGGGAAATAGGAAAACTCTCTTACAAAGGGTATTATTTGATCTAAGCTTTAAAGGAAATCAGGGATTCCAGTAGGACTTCGCCTAAACTATAGAAGAGTTTCAGTCTACCCTGGTGGCTGTCAAAGTGACAGATCCTCAAAGCACGCAGGGAATAAGCATTTGTCTCGGTAGATATGCAAACTGCCAAAATGGTGGTATATTGCATTAGATGAAAAGAATATCACCAAGATTGGTTTGAGAGAGGAAATGATCTAATTACAAAGATAATAACTCACTTATGGTTTGGAAGACTTTGTACCTGATTCTGGGTATACAAAAACAATGAATGAAAAAATCACTTTTCTCCAGAAGCTTGCCTTTTACTCAGGGGAGACAACTTATACATATATAAAATAAATATATACAGAATAAATACAAGCTAGTTAGAAGGCAGGACACTAGCAGTCGTAGAGAGCAGGAAAAGGATCACATGTGCTTCACTTATATCTTATAGGACAAGAGAGATTCAATGAAACAGGAGTGAGAAAAGAGTACATTCCAGGCATATGAGATTACATTACTCAGAAGAGAGAATGCTTTGGAAGAAAATGGCTACAGATCAATTTTCCATGAATGATCCGTTAGTGAACAATATTTCATTCTTTTGAAGGGGAAGGTTTTATGGCACTGAGTAATCATCCCACGTTTTCCAACATAGCAATGTTTTCATTTGTAAAAGCAGTGTTTTGTAGTAATGACAACTAGGTAAAGTATGTGTAGAAGAGTTCCCAGAAAGAACAAATACAGATTATTCACAAAATGGGATACTGCTTGATTTATATTTATAGACTTGGGGGCAAATTCATGTCTTCTATTTGAAAAGTAAAAGCAAAAGGCTTTTCGTGATGTTGCCTTGATTGCTTTGGACACTTCGGTGTACCTTGATTCCAGCCACTCAATGTTGGGTCCTTAGTTATTTGAACCTCGGTCACCTAGCTCTTCAAGAGTTTGATGCAGAGGTCTCATTTTCTTGCAAATGTAACACCTGTTTGGAAGTAATACAAGGCCGGTTATTTAATGTACAGGGAAAACTGATGAGGCTCCAGAAATCTCAAACTTTGAATAAAATGGCACTATCTGCTTTAGAGACTGAGGGCAGTCATTCTATGAAGGAATCCATGCTGTACTGTGAAAGCCCAAAATAATCTTCAGGATCAATACATATGGTAAATGTTCACACTTAGTAATGTGGGAAAGACAGCAGCCATTCCTAACAAACACCTTGTGCAAATCAATTGGACAGTCCCAGAAACACCTTCTGCTTATTCATGGCAAGGTGCCAGAGTGCTTATCCTTCCTGATATTTCCCTGCTCTCTTCCATAATAGACACAGTCATACACCAGACACATGTAGGCAGCTTCCTGTCACAGAGACTTTAATGTATGTGCTAAGTAAACTGTAAGATTCAGTTAGGGAACCATTGTCTTGGACAGATGTCTGTTTTGTCTATGCTTAAAATGTCATTTAGGTTTCATATACTTGCTTCACAAAAAGGAAAAGGATGAGAGAATAGAGTAAATGCATGAAGTGGTAATTTTTACTTTATTTTTGGTTTCTGGTGGTAGGATGAAAGCATTATCATGCAGTAGGGAAAAATATAATTAAATTTTTCATACGCTTTGACCCAGAAATCCCACTACTAAGTGTATATCTGAAAATGGTCAAAGACAGAAAGAAAAACTACAAATGTATCACAATATTCCTAGTAGCACTTTTGTAATAGAAAAAAAAAAAGGGAAAAAAAGGAAAGAAAACAAAACGGAGATTCAGAGACCAGGAATAGTTGAAGAAATCATTTTATGTGTGTATACACATAAATGTACACATTTATACACACATGTACATGTACAAATATAAAATGTAGTAAATGGAATATTATTATACTATAAGGAAGAAACAATATAAAGAGTTCAGATAAATGAGAAAAGACTTATCTGAGATACAATATGAAATAAACAGACCACAAAGGAAATGAACACTAAAATCAATTTGAATTTTGAGTAAATGACCAATCTTGTCCATGGAGAACATGACCTTGCAGAAGCCAGTTGGGGTCTGTGGGTGCAGAAAGTTGCCAAAACTATCAGATTAACTCAGTGTCTATTGTTACAATGAAATATGTTTGTTTGTTTAAAATTAGGGCTCATTAGATGATGGTAATATATATTTGTAAATGACTGATGGAAAAAAAAACAAAAGTCATAAACAAAACTTATTATTTAAAAATAAGACATTGCTGGTAAAATATTATCCTTATGCATGGGGTAACTAATGCTAACTATTAATAAGTATGCTAACAAATGTGAAATATGGATTTCTTAAATATTTTTTATTAACTGATTCTTTGTAAAGGCAGAACATGACTTCTAAAGTCATGGTTGCTTGTATTTAGATTTAGTTCAGACAAAAGCACACACACATACACATATACAAACATATAAATGTACTTTATAAAACGAATATTATTGTACTGTAAGGAAGAAGGAACATAAAGATTCAGTATTATTTATGTGTCTTGAAGAAATTAATTTTACAGTGAATTAAAACAAAGCTATTGAAATTGAAATTATTTGGCATTAAGGTTTGGTGTGGCTAGAAATGAGAATTTTTTTAAAGGGGCCCTGTGCTATACATCTACTACTCAGTATTTTTGTTTTTTAAAGGGAAGAAAAAAGTTCTCAAGCTCCCTGGTAATTTTCCCTCCAGGTGGGCCACAAGGCAAATGTTCAAGTCCCCAAAAGTTGCCAGTATTATGTACTAGTCAGAGTGGAAGTTGGAGGAGTGAGGGAGGGGAGAGAAGCAAATATTATATATAGTTCTTTTTGCTGGTTTGATCGATGAAGGGGACAAAAATACTAAGGAGTAAAATATTAAAAATCAGAACTGCATGCTCAGCTGGCTAGTTTTTTAAGAAATGAGTTAGCATTCAAAACTAGTTTTCAAAAGAGAGATGTGTTGCTTTTTTCTTCATTAATGAGTAAAACTACACAGGTAGTACATTCCACCCTACTTAATGCTTTCTCCTGTGTTTAAATTAGTTACTTGTAGCATTTAGAAAGTGATGAAATCATGTTAGTATGAAAATCTTTTGAGGTGAGGAGAATCCTTCTTGAAGGTGCTTCTCATGCTTTGTCCAAGCATGCTATATACAGCAGAAAAACAAATTATACCATTATAAAAAAAAGCCTTACGTAAAAAGGCAAACAAATATACAACCTAAAAAATCAGAAGTCATGTCACTCTTTTTAAAATCAGAGAATATACATGTATGTATATGTATATAACAGCAATAATGAGATTCCATATTTTTGGGAAGAAATGGTATGCAATACTAGATAAAACTAAAAATAGGAGAAAATTAACAAATTCAGAAATCCAAATCCAAAAGAGAAATACTAAAAATCAAATGAGATTTCAAGTATTGAAAAGAAAATAAACAAATAAAATTAAGACCTTTTAAAAATAACAAAACAAACCATTATATGATATGATTAAAAATGAGAAAAGGGAAAACCAAATTACCAATATCAAAAATGAAAGAGGAGAATTCACAACAAATGAATAAGTAATAAAGGATGTTACCAGAAACAATCTTGCCCAAATATATCCCAATAAAACAAACAAAAAATAAATGAGATGAAGTAAAAACTAAAGAATCCAAAAAGAGCAGGGATGAGGTTGGTGACAAATTCCCTGAGGAATTTCAAATGGACAGGACATAAAGTCCAAGAGGAAAGATCTCTCAAAGAATTAGATAACTAGATAAACTCTAAGGAACATTCCTACTCTAAATTTAAATTTAACTGACTTGTTATACCAAAGCATGACAAGGTTGACTTTTTTAATACAAAAATATAAACCACCTAAATTAATAGAACAAGAATTTAAATAACCCTGTTTCAGAGGAAGTAAACAAGCTATGAATGAATATTCAAAGGAAAAAATCAACAATTAGATAGGTTAACAAGTGAATTCAATCAAATATCTAAAAAACAAAAAATCTCAATATTGTATAACTTTTTGCAAATGTAGTTTAAAAAGAAATCGTAACAAATTCCTTTTATGACACAGATATGGTCTTTATATTCAAACCAGGAAAGGTCAAAACTGAAAAAGAAAATTATAGACCAATACTCTCTAATGAGTATGATACAAAAAATGCAAATAATTTATGAGCAAAAAGCAAGGCATAACACTATTATAAGTGGGGTCTATACTCTCCTCAATTTTCTCTCCATCATAAAGGTGCAGAGCCAAGAGAAAGCTCATTCTGATTTCTCTTGAGACTTACTTAATTACTTGAGTTTCTCCAGGTAGTCCCTCCTTGTTCAGCTCCTGTCCTTGGGTAAAAAGAGCAGAAGTTAGCCTCAAGGAGCTGCCTTCTCACTCTTTTGTAGATCAGAGCTGTAGGTCCATTGATGTAGGGAGATTTCCAGTGCAGAATTTCCTTTCCCAGTACAGATCATCATGGTCTGATGTACCACATCTCCAATCAGCTCATTCTTTTAAGGGCAATGTAAATGAACCCAGAGTTTTAGGGTTCAAAATTTAGGGTTCTGCTTGAGATAATTAAAAATAATTTATAATACTAAACTGACTGGTGTTTTAACTTTTTGTGAGAACACTGGAGTCCTAACTTATTCTGTAAAATACAAAACCCTCATGGCTATCCCTTTCCCCCTCCCTATGGATACTCTACTTTCCAGTAATGACATGCCAGCACACAAGGGGAATAAACTCATGAATAAAAGAGAATCTAGCTTACAAACCATTATTAGCTATCTGAGATAGCACAAGACAATATGTTTCAGCTTTACCTAAAGTTTATAGACATAAGGAGAAGGGGAGTAGTGGAGGGGGAAGAAACAATACACCCCTAAATGACTTAGCTTTACCGTTGAGGTAGGTAGAAAGAAATGAAAAGTGACTCAATTCAATAGGTCCAGGAATATTTAGCCAAACAGCAAGTACTGTCCAGCAAGTTCTTTCCTGGATGAATGAGACATACAAGGCTCTACATGCTTATTCTTATTTTGAATCTATGGTCCAGTTGGGTAGCAGAGCCCTTCATTCTCCATTGACTCCATCATTCTATTACATCACTACCTGTTGGGCATCTGCATCCCCTTCATTTATACCCCTACTCCTACAAAGCTCTATTTTCCTAGTTATAATCTCTGCCTAGTTGAAAAAAAAAAACTATACAGTGAAGGACTACATAGGGTAAAGTATAATGCAAAGCGGGAGAGATGGGGACAAAGCACAGAGCTAGAAAAAAGGGTTCTAGGAAGGAAGGAATTTTTGAAGAGGGAGAAAACATTTTTAGCTAATGATGGAGATCAAGGAATGCAACACAGGGAAGACTGTGGATCAGCAGAGTCCCGAAGGAATAAAGGGACTTTGAAATGTGGGGATTGAAGAGAGAATGAATTCCTGGCATGGAGAAAGGCCTGTAAAAAATGAGACATAGAGGCAAACTCTTGCTCTTCACTATAGATAATTTAGTCCTCTCTTATTTATCTGACTTTTTTCCGCAGGATAAATACTAACTGATCATCTCCAGTTTCATGGAAAGGTGGGGGGCAAAAGGCAAATTTCTGGGGTTTAAAAAGGGAATAGTGAAGAAGAGGCAGTAGTTGTTAGCCACTCACAGAGAGCAAAGGAGTAGTTCTAAGATAAAGTGTATTTTTTTCCAGGATTTTGGAAGGCAGAAATGAAGAAGCTATCAGAGAAGGAAAAACTAAAGAATCCAAAAAGAGCAGGGATGAGGTTGGTGACAAATTCTCTGAGGAATTTCAAATGGACAAGACATAAGGTCCAAGAGGAAAGATCTCTCAAAGAACTAGATAAATACAAAAACTCTAAGGACCACTGCTACTCTAAATTTAAAGTTGACTTGTTATACAAAACCATGGCGAGGTTGACTTTATTCTTAGTCATATTGTCATATGACATGCACTCACCACAATTTTGCCACATGCTTTCTGATAAAAAGTGGTTTTCATTCTCACTGTATTCTCCAAAGTGTTCTCAAATATTCATTATCAAGCACAAACTCTAAGCAGGCTGGTGCCAACTATTCTCATGCATGTTTCATGCAAGAGAAGCACTCTACAATGCAGCAACTGGTTTTACTGACATTTTCATCAAATTGACTTCTGTACAAAATAAGCCTAAGGAAAATACAGAACGGGCTGATCCGGGCTCAATGTGAAATAGGAAAGACTCACCAGACCTAGCAATAGGCTTAACATAGAGCCAAGTGAACAATACCCAAAAGCCAATAGGAAAAATTTGTTCAAATTGTGAGGTGCTCCTTGGTGAAGAGGGATTTTTTCAATGAACTGCGATTAATTGTGGTTTTTTGTTCAGCACTTTATGCACTTTTATTTTGAAGAGCTAGAAAGAATACCTACTCATAGTGTTCCAATTATCCTGCATAAATCTGGTTTTACTAGAAATAGCTAACATTTATGTAGTACTTTAAAGTTTGCAAAGCAATATACATATATAATATATGTATATTTATATGTGTATATAATATATGTGCATATATAATTGTGTGTATATACAATACATGTATATATAATACAAGTATATATATATTTTATATATGTATATATAATACAAGTATATTTAAAATATTTAAGTAAGCTTTACAAATCACTTTCACAAATATTGTCTCATTTGATCCTCACAATGATCCAGGGAGGTAGGTGCTGTACTATCCCTACGCTACAGTGCAGGTGAAGAAATTAAGGCAGACAGTATGTACACACACATACATTTATATGTATGTGCGTACTCTCATCTGGTCTTCATAAAAACACTGCGAAGCATTATACCCAGTCTGAAGATAGACATCGAGTCTGGTAGAAGTTAAGTGACTTGCCTGGGGTCACACATCTAGTAAGTGCTTAAGACAGGATTCAAACTCATGCTTTACAGAATCCAAGTCTCCTGCTCTATGCACTATGCCATCTAGCTGCCAGCAGAAAAGCAGGGCAGCCAAATGAATTGTAAAGTGAATCTAGGTGTTGAATTCCTAGTCCTTTGTTGTTGTACTTATATTTTGGAGTGACATTAGAATGTGAAAGAGCTGGGATAGTAGGAGGACATTGGAGTTAGGAAGATGGAGTTAGGAAGATTTGGGTGCAAGTCTGGCTTCTCATACATGCTACATGTGTGAACATGGGATAAGTCACAGCCTTTCAGCACCACAGGCAACTTCCTATGATTCTAAGTGTATAGAGAGTAGCTGACTTGCCTCATTGGAGAGAAATTTTGCTCCGGGGAGCTCCCCACATTGATGGAATAACAAGAATGTTCCCCCATCATGCTGTTGTTGCTGAGTCATTTTAGTTGTGTCTGACCTGTGATCCAATTTGTTTTTTTCTCACCAGAGATACTGGAGTGGTTTGCCATTTCCTTCTCCAGCTCATTTTACAAATGAGGAAACTGAGGCAAACAGGGTGAAGTGACTTGCCCAGGGTCACACAGCTAGTAAGTGTCTGGGGCCAGATTTGAACTCAGGAAGAGGATTCTTCCTGACTCAAGGCTAGCACTCTATTCACTCTGTCACCTAGATGCCCCACTGTAAATCCCCAACTCCCCCAAAAAACAACAATGTCAAACTTATACTTTGATTCATCACACACACGCACACATTTTACAACTCTTCTCTACTGTCTTATCCAATGAGATTTTTCTTGTTTATGTGTCAAATACTGTGATTAGGGCAATACAGCAGAAAAAGCACTGGCTCTGGAATCAGTGGTCCTAAATTTAAATCTCACCTCAGACATCTATTATCTATATGACCTTGGTCAAGTCAGTTAACTTTGATGGGCCTCAATTCTTCCATCTTTAAAACGGGGATAGGCGAAATAGACCCTATACCTCTGGCATGCCAGCTAGCCCTAAATCTACAATCCATGAAGAGTTTCACCCAAGAACCTGGACATCTTCTTCTGGTTCATTCAATATTTCATGAACACCGTTGATATGCAGTGAGACTTGTAATCTATCTATATCTACTAATCTATCTATATACCAAGTAATCTATACATATCTAATAATCTGTCTATATACCAAGTAATCTATCCATATTTACTAATCTATCTATATACCAAGTAATCTATACATATCTAATAATCTGTCTATATACCAAGTAATCTATCCATATTTACTAATCTATCTATATACCAAGTAATCTATCCATATCTAATAATCTGTCTATATACCAAGTAAT
>CM053626.1:110960936-110985090 GCA_028646595.1 Phalanger gymnotis | reverse complement strand
TCTATAACTAATATATGTATATGTGCAGGTATCTGAGTAGAATAATGGATAGATCATTGGTCCTGGAGTCAGGATTTGCCTGGGTTAAAAAATTTTTGGTCACTATTTGGCTGTGTGACCTTGGGCAAGTCTCTTAACTGCTGCTTGCCTCAGTTTCTTAATCTGTACAATAGGGATACAAATATCATCTATCTCCCAAAGTTGTTGTGAGGACAAAATGAGATAAAACACTTTGTAAATCTTAAGGTGCTATGTAAATGCTTTTGTTATAATTATTATACAGTAGAATATAAGCTCTTTGAGGACGGGGCCTGTTGCATTTTTGTTATTTTATCCTCATAAATGAGCAGCGCCCCAGACACAAGAGGAAATTAAATGCTTGAGGAAATGAATTGAATTCAGCTGACAGCTGTGAATATGGCAGTATTTTTCTTTATTAATGAAAGTCTTATCTTATGAATTAATTAATTAATGAGCCCACTTTGAAATATCAAGTGCTTTTCAAATGTATATTAGCATTGTAATACTGCTCATGCAAGAAGATGTCTAAGCTTAAAACAATGAGGAGTCAGTAGTTTCTTGAGTTTTGCCTTTACAATAGTATGCTCATTTACCTATTAACTACAATTATCATTCTCTCTAATTGAGAATAATAATTAAATTAAAAAATAAAACCTTTGCAGGCTGTCAGGCATTATCGGGTGTTTCCTACCCCTCATTAGAATAAAAATGCAGAAAGTACTGAACCAGAAACCAGCAACACAATTAAGAATAATTCATTGCAAACTCCTTTGCAGCGGAGAAGAGCCTTGACAAGTCCAACCAATTTTTCTCATTTACAAGATATCTTTGCTTTTGAAAGACTGCTCACTTTTGGTTTTTACATGCAAATAATACTTTCTGCTCCAAAGAAATGTACAATTTCCTGCACTGAGCACAAGCTTTTCTGGGAAATTTTTTTAGAGAGCAGCAAATACAGATGAATTTTATCAGGTAGAAAAGCTGGGGACCTAAATAAGCTCCATTTCGGTATTTCTTAATAGATGCCATCTAACCCCAATGATAACAAAGTGCCCAGGATTGACAACCTAGAGATTTACAACTTTTTAAAAAAAATCTAATCTGTCAAGGAAGGCATTGTGCAAACTATCTTGTAAGAATATCACAAATTTAAATGTTCTGTACTTATTTGGTTGTATAGTTTCTGAACCATTGGACTGTAAGCTCTTTGAGGGCAGGGGTTGGGTTTTATTTTTCAGCTTTGTATTTCTAGGTCTCAGCACACACAAGGCCTCACGTGTTTATTTTCCAAATCTGATTTCTTTCCTACATAATGAAATTTTGGTGAAGAACTTCAACCAATGCAAATCAGAAACTGTTCTGTAAAATATTATCTTAGAGAGTTGTCTAAGGGCGTCATGGGGTTAAGTTACTTGCCCAGCATGGTTACACCAACAGTACCTGTCAGAAGCAGGACCTGAACCCTGTTCTTCCCTGACTCTGAGACCAGTTGTCTATCTACTTTTACCATAGTTCCTCTAAGCTTGGGCATAATTGAATTACACAAAGTACTTTCTCATCTCTAAAGTGAAATGCAGCATGAAGTAACTGTACTTCCTCAGACTCCACCTGAGAAGTACCCAAGTGACACCTCAAAAAGGCTGCCACATCTATAAGGTAGGTCCCTAGCCTCAACAACATTATGGGAGGTTAGCGTGTACATAATTTTTTTCCTTCCATATAATTAATAATTTCAACTATTACCTCTGTGGAAGTGACTCCAAAATCTTTATCTCCAGTCCTTATATTTCCCTGAGCTTCAGCTCTGTCTCCTTTCTCTCTTTTGACTCCCCACTGTCATCTTAAACTCAATTTATCTAAAATTCAACTCAAAATCATCATCCCACCAGCCCTCCTCCTAATTTTTGGACTTTTGCTATTGTCCCAGTTACCCAAACAAAAAAAGTGAGGGCTCCATCACCCAGTCAATCACTCGATAAGCATTTATTAAATGCCTTGTAGAGGCCTAGTGCCTTACTAGCTCTGATATGAGATGAAAGAAAACAAAGATTTAATGCCTATTGAGGAGCTGGACTCAGGGGTGGGGACCTAATAGAGGCTTCTCGTTTAGTTAAGATCAGAAGCAAAATTTCAGATCCTAGCCATACTCTGCCAGGATATTCTCGTGACATCTTCAGGGAAGGTGACCATAAAGGATAAATATCAGATATCAGTGTTGTTGTGGGAAAGATTGCCTGGTTTATTGGAGGAAGAAAATGATAAAAAAGCAAGATGGGATATGGAGATGGAACGAAATAGAAACCAGGAATAAACGAAGTGGAATGAGGGGCTGGGCAGGTCTGAAAGAAAGGGAGACATAGTGAAGATAGAACCCCCAGGGGTTAATATGGAAGCAGAAGACATGATTGACACTTTGAAGAAAAGATGGCCACTTTACCTCTCCAAGTAAAGAAGGAGAGAGAAATCTTTGAGAGACAGAGGAAGTTGAAACTAGCCAGAAACTAAAGGAGAAAGGTCATCTTTGTCATAGTCCTCTTTGGTCCCTGGTCTCCAAACCCCCACATTCCATTCCATCAGCCTATAAAATTGTGTCTATATAGCAGAAAGAAGATTGGGCTTAGAATAAGAAGGTCTGATTTCACATTCTGGTCCTTACATTTATTAGTTATGTGAGCTTTATTTTATTATTATTTTTTTAGGGGGGTGGTAAGTTGCATCAACTTTCAGGGCCTTGGTTTAATCACAAAATAAGATCTTACCTGTATTTGAGTTGGATTGAATCAGCTCCATACCTAATATTCTATGACTCTATAAATCTGTAATTCCCTAGTAATGACACTCTTCACTACCACAATTTCAGGATGCCATCACCTCATATATTGCAAAAATCTCCTAAATATTTTTGGCTCTAGCCTTTCTCACTTACACAAAACAAAGAAACAAACAAAACCATTGACTCAGGACACAAGAGAAAGAATTCTAGGAAGACAAGATCTTGTTTTGTTTTGAATCTCAGTTCTGTGATTTTCTAACCACCTGGGTAAAAGCATTTCATCTTTGCAAGCTTTAGTTTCATTATCAGCAAAACAGAGACAATAGTAGTTGCAGAATTTTTGTTATCAGTGTGAGGAAAGTGTAAATTGTGAAGCACAATATAAATTATTTTTATTATCGACTTTATTATGGGTTAGCGGGTAGAGATCTGGTCTTAGAGCCAAGATCTGAGTTCCAGTCCTACCTCTTACACACACACACACACACACACACACACACACGCTCGTGCATGCGCATGTGCACACACATTATGTGACCCTAGGTAAATCACTTAACATCTTAGTATTTTAGACCATTCTCTAAGACTATATGTGGAAAAGAAGTTGCCCACCTGCATTGGTAGAGATTTGGGCATTGCTTCATTTAGAGTGAGCACTTGAAATGACGTTAGCTTAAAACTGCCAAGGTCTCTCACTGCATCCTCCAGTCATCTTGATCAATCTCTGGCCACTGGACCCAGATGGCTCTGGAGGAAAGAGTGAGGCTGGTGACTTGGACAACCCTCCCTCTCTCAAATAAAAGTCAATTGCAAATCACGTCATTATCTCTATGATGTCATGGACCTCTTTGAGAACAAAGGACAAACCACACAACCACATGTCAATCTGTGAGTTTCCTACACCAGTGAAAATATGGACTCAGTCCCTATATCTGTTTCACCATGTTAAGGATCAAGTTGAAACTCTAACTTTACATTCATGGCCTCAAATTCTGATCCCTAAACTACTTTTCAAATCTGCTTTCCCATAATACCCAAGCATGTTGCCTACTTTCCAGGAGGATTGGTCTATGCCATGCTAATCATACTTCCTGCATTTTTGTATATATATATTTTTTCTGATTCTATGCCATCTACCTAGAATAAATTTTCCCCACATTTGATCTGACTCTTGCCCATCCTTCAAAGCTCAGTTCTACTTTTGTCATCTCAGTGAAACCTTTGATGACAACTCCATTCCACAAAGATCTTTTCTTCTTGTGAACTCATAAACCACGGTCTTGAATTGAAACTTTTCATTTGACAATATTTTGTACACTTGGGTCTTGTTTCCTTATCTTGACTGTAAGTTCCTGGGATAAGAAACCATACTTTTTTTTTTATCCTGCCTAGTGTCTAAAACAATCTTTTGTATGTAGTTTATTTTATTTTTACCAGATCTGTGAAGAGCACATTTAAGAAATGCCTCAATTGATTAAGATCATTTTCACTGCATCTTATGATCAAAGACAGCTGCTTTCTGCATGGAGAAGCTTAATGACTTATGCAGGGTTATTCAGCTAGTATGTGTCAATGATAGGACTCTAACCCAGGTCTTCCTGAGTCTGAGGCCAGCTTTCTATTGGCTTCAAAAGACCCATAATAATTACTTATTAATAGACTTATAGAAATATAATAATATATTTAATTAATCTATGTAGAATCATTCCCTCAAAGTATTTTCATATGGATTATTTGATTTTATTCTCATAACATTCCTATGAGGTTGGCTTAAATGGGTATCATGATACCATGGAGGTATAAAATGAACAAAAATCACAGTGCTGGACCAGGTGGCTGCTGACTTTCTAACTCTACATCCATGATGATATGATCTTAAGATCAGCTAAAATGTGTTGCAGCATGCTCTCTTTGTGTATATTTTTAATCATAACTATTAAATAAAGTAGAGGTACTCGGCAGAGAAAGACACTCATAGAAAGTGAATAACTGGCTAAAAATAATGGTAACAGAAAGTAAGATTAGCATTTGGGAACCCTGGCATAAAATATAAGAATGATGGGCTCTTAGCAAGGGATGGAGTGTATTTAACAAGGGCCTGTAAAAGCGTGTTTTCTTAAAGTTGTATACAATCAAGAGATTAAACTGAAAATGAAAGGAGATAATATTATTCACCAGTCTGGTACCACAGAGATAGTAGTCACAACATTGTAGGAATACTCCAGTAATTCTTTAGAAGTACTAATCATTGATACATAGATAAAAGCTGCATACATACAAAATATGGGTAATCAACCTAATGCAAGGGGTGGGGGGCAAATTTGACCTTACAGATCTCATCAATACTTAGTTGGTTGGAAATGATGAGTGCAACTTGGTTCTGGAAGGGTATACCTTAACCAAAAGTAGCAGAAGAGATAAAGAGAGTGATGATGCTTTATATATTAAGCCTAAATACTCATCTGAGAATATCCAGGTAAATGAGACTTTAGAAATAATACTTGATTAAAGATGAATAGAATAAAAACAGAGCAAAATAATATTGTAAGGGCATGCTACATCCAGTAATTAAAGAGGAATTAGATGAGTCGGGACACAGGAGAACACAGACCCACGTCTTTCTCTGATTCCAAGTTGTATACTCTCTCATATAATATTAGGAGACTTCAACTAACTAGATATTCACAGATATATTCTTTATCAAAAGAAGAATGGTGCATAAATGTAAGAATTACATTGTCACACTCCTCAATAATCTTTAATGGTTCCCAATTGCCTCAAAGATAAAATACAAATTCCCCATCTTGGTATTTAAAGCCCTTCAAAGTCTGGCTCTACCATATATTTCTAATAATTTCAGATTGTATAATTTTATTATCTTATGGCATAGTGATAAAATGCCAGATTTGGAGTTAAGAAGGCCTGGGTTAGAATTGTAACATAATGCACTGACCACTGGCATGTTATATAACCATGTAGTGCCTTAATTTCCATATATGTGAAATGGGCATCCTGGTAGCATATAGTTAACAGGATTGTTACAAGGTAAAATGGAATAACATACATACAACTTTGCAAAACTTAAAGTGCTATATAAACACTACTGTTAGTGCATCTACTATATACAATTACATATCATATCTATTATTAGCATGTCTACTGTCATTATACAAAATATGTGACAGCGAAAATAATATCTGGTATTGGAGAAAACTATAAAAAAGGTGAGACTTGGCATAAAAACTGGGGGAAAGATGTAGAGACTATACAGCCACAGATCTCCTTGAATATTTGCAAAGAGAATAGAGTGCCAAAGTACTTGTCTTGCAAAGTCATTGGCATAAAACTTGGCTGGTTGCCAGAGATTCCCTGAGAATCCCTCCTCCTGGTGAAACCCTCTGCAACAGGGAAAAGAGAAAAGAGGGTGTATTGCAAGACCTTTCCCCAAGGCTGGTCTTGTTTCTTCTGTATTTTCTTTCAGAAATCTCAATTCTGTTTTCACAAACAGTTTTTATTAATGTATAGGACAGAAAGTATCGACTTGAGAAGATCTAGCCCTTCTGGCAAGACTGTTGAATAAATAATGCTATTTTTTACTTCTTGCCACTTTCATCTGTGAATCTGCAAAGCACTTTAAGAATACTAGTTAAAACTCAGAACACCTCTGTGCTATGCTATAGGGGTTCTTATTTTTAAGTTTGCTCAAGGGCAAACTGGTGGTTCATGGGTTGCATAGCAAGTTACCAGCATAATGTGGATCAAACCAAGGAGTACTGTCCCTGCCATAAAAAGCAGACACTGCTACCTGGAACTACAAGGATAAATAGAAGAAAGGTTGTTCTCTTACATGGAGATGCAGTTGAAGTCAATCTTTGAAGGAATGAAAGGACAGTCGGAAGGAGAAGCTAGGTGATGGCGGATAGAAAAGGCAAGGACAGACTACTCTAGAGGAGTGGTATCAAACTCAAAAAACAAATGGAACCAGAGGAGTACTAAATGGTGAGGATCTCTGGGGGCTGCATATTGATTTAGAAAATGATATATTAACATTATCTATGTTCAATTGTATTTGAATTACTTTTGTTAATTTTCCAAATACGTTTTAATCTGGGGTTGTGTTTGACACCTCTGCTCTAGAGGAAAATGGATTTTTTGCTTGACATCTTTAGAAAAAAAGGCAATGAAATTTTTTTTTTCACTTTCCAAAGGGACAAAGTTCCCATAGCCTTTGTCAGTACTCCTTAGTAGCTTGACATCACCAGGCTTTGACTGAATAGAGGAATGAATAGAGTACTATATCTAGATGGGACAGGTCAGGAAGGCCTAAATTTAAATCGTGTCTCAGATACTTACTAGCTTCATCATTCTGGGTAAATCACTTAACCTCTGTCAGCCTCAGGTTCCTTATCTATAAAATGGAGCAACTAATAGGACCTATTTAATAGCGCTATTGTGACTATGAAATCAAATGAGATACCTCAAACACCCACATATACATATAGTTTGGATGAGCTGATATATGTCCATGTGTACGCACATGTGTACACACATGTGTATATCAAACATACACATACATAACGTGTACTGCGTTTTTGAATATGTATATTAATATACCTATGTAGAAAAGCATATTGTTCCTCACAAACTTCAAAGACTATTTCAACAGCTATGATTACAGCTGCTGTCATTAACTGATCATCTTTATGGAATAAGGCCACTTCTTGGAGATATTACATGGAGGAGAGGAGTAAATCAATTCAACAAACATTTATTTATTGCTTACTATATGTAAGACGGTATTCTATGAAGGTGGAAAAACGAATTTGTGACGGTATGATAGATGAGATATAAATGATGGAGTCATCAGAAATCACAGGCTGACTATGTGACATGGTACAGGGAACAGTATACTGGTTTTAGATCTGAGGGCCTAAATTCACCTCATGGCTTGACTACTACCTGTGTGGCCCTGGGTATTCACTAAACCTTTCAAGACTCCAGTTCCTAATCTGTACAACAATATGGTTAGACTAGATGTCATCTAAGGTTTTCCATTCTAAAGTGGTGATTCTAATCTGCCATCTTGGCCTGTTACTAAAAAAGGTAGAAAGATACTTGTTCAATTATTCAGTCATTTCTGACTCTGTGACACCTTTTGCAAAGATCCTGGAGCAGTTTACCATCTCCTTCTCAGCTCATTTTACAGATGAAGAAATTGAGGCAAACAAGGTTAAGTGACTTGCCCAGGGACACACAGCTACTAAGTGTCTGAGGCCGGATTTGAATTCAGGAAGATGTCTTCCCAACTCCAGGGCCAGCACTCTATTCCCTGTGCCACTTAGCTGCCCTAGAACAAACCAACCACAGTATGAATTGAAGATGTGGGAAATACCACTTTATTATAGTTAAAATAAACCTAGATTTAATGGTGATATGCCCAGTTTAATACTTACATTTGTTTTTAAAGGAGAGAAGAAACTGGAAGAACCCCAGAGTCAAAATTCCCCTCTAGTTCTATATAGCTTTAGGATTTTAATGATGAGTTGAAAGAAGTTTTAAACCAAGAAAAAAAAAAAGTTTCACTTGCCTTTAGTCAGTGTACTTTCCTCCCCACCCTATAAAAAAATGAAGGGACTGGGAAGAAAAGCCAGTGTGTTTTAGGAATTTGGGAGTGATTAACAGGTGAAAAGAGTCAAGCAACCTGGGCAGAAGAAGGGAATCTAAGAAGGATATCCAGCTCCAGAAATCTAAGATCAAAGAGAATAAACACTAACAGTCTTAAGTACTGAAGCCAGAAATCCAGGAGGGTAAGAGAGATTGAGGTGACAGGGCAGGAGAATGTGGTCTGATTCCAGAAACAACAGGTCTAAAGCCAAGGGGTCTGCACAGAGCAAAATCCAGAAAATAACACAAGCAGGGAAGCGCAGGGCTTAAGAACTAATTATTTGTTTCACATAAAGAACTTGCCACATCCTCACTCAGCTGGAATGAGCTGCAGCTGTGGGCTCAGACAATATGGAATTTTATAGAAAGTTGAGTAGGAAATGTTTATAATGTACATTCTGTGTCTTGAAGACCATAAATATTTAATCGAAAGCTTTATTTCCTCTTGGGGTTGACTGTGAATGAAATGGTCTCATGTACTTAGTACAAGTGCCAACCATAATCTGACTGACCTACTAGGGGACAAGAATGTGAGTGGTACAGTGCCTCCTGCCATCATTAAAAGGATCAGTATTCTATGCATATGCACAATTTACAAAGGCCATTCTTTAAATATATACTATTTCTACTGGGTGACATTGAATTTGGAATTCAGGACCAGGAACATCTGGGTTCAAATCCTCCTGCCTAACTAATTATGTGACCGTGTACAAGTCACTTATATGTCCTGAACACTGGTATCATTATCCGTAGGATGGGCTACCTACGACACAGGGTTATGAGTATCAAAACAAATAAACAAGCCATAGGTAAGGAACAAGTGTTTATTATATGTCTACTATACACCAGGTACTGTGCTAAGCACTGGTGACACAAATTAAACACACTGGAAGTTCTCAAGCACTATCTAAAAGCAACTGTGGCTCTTGTTGAGAAATATTTAGAAGTCTTCCAATACAAGAATAGTCAGGATATGGATTACAGAGCAACCTATATACTTCAGAATTTGCCTCAGAAATTAGAATCAATTCCTCAAGGTAATCATTTTGGTTAGGATTTGTTGTTGGTAGTGGTGTAGTTGGTGGTGGTAGTAGTAGTAGTAAAGAATCCTGATTTCATCAGTGTAGTAACTCCTGGTATGGAAATTCACTTTACTGATACAGATCATCTGTAACTTGTAGCCTTAGAGTCAGGCTCTTAATCTGCCCTTCATGGACCCCTCTCAAGGGTCTATGGGTAGGTTTTAGGAGTTCTGTGAACTTGGACAGGAAAAAAAATCATACTTTTATTTTCGCTAAACTTGTTTTTTGACTAAATGTAATTAAAATCTAGCATTTATTTCTAATATAATTTTGTAAATACATATTATCCTATGAAGAATTACAGGCTGTTCACCATATTGACAACGAGTTCTGTCACACACACACACACGCAAACCCTTAAAAACCCTGTGTTAGTTTACTGGGAGTACTGAGAGGTTAAGGATTTCCCTTTAGCCACTGAGCTTATAGATTGATAGATAGACAGACAGATAGATAGATGGATGGATGAATATATATATATATATACATATATGCTATATATGTATGTATATGTATTGTATACATACACATATATGTTGAGTCTTTGTCCTACTAGCTTCAAGTCGAATCTTCTATCCAATAAACTCACAGTGCCTTTCAAGATTTCTTTAAATATCCATAATTATACAAATTTTCCTGGCCTGTGGAATATAAAATCCACCATAGTAATGAAGTTTTCCTTAAAATACCTTGCTTCAATGCCTTTTCATAGTATGGAGGGAGGTGACAATTAGGTTTCTTAAAAGCCATATAAATGATGGTTAAGTTCTGAAAACTTCAGTCAGTCTGGAAAGCTTTCTTATACTGTCCTGGTGAAAAGTGTTATTTGAGAACCTCTTATCTGTGTCAAGAGAGGTCCATTGCAAGAAGGTTGGTAACAGGAAAGGAAATGATTTTTGTTTATTCATTCATCTATCTATCTCTCTATCTCTATCTATCTATCTATCTATCTATCTATCTATCTATCTATCTATCTATCTATCTATCTACCATTGCAATTCATTTCATCATCTGTAATATAGAGTTTTCAAAGACAAAGCCCTGCTGCATGGGGGCCACAGCACTTCTGAGTGCACTAAACCAGATTCAAATGTAATTGGGAACTATTTAACAAATAAAGATACAATAAAACAGATAAAATTATATTTTAAAGCTAAGTCAATATGGGGCTCAAAAGGGATCCTTACGCATGGAGGAGTGGCCCCCATTTCTATCTGAGTTTGAGTTTGATTTATAAAATAAGTGGGTTAGACAAGATGGCTTCTGAGGTCTCTTCTAGCTCCAGATCTGTGGTGCTATAATCTTTTAAGCCATGAAGACACTTGACAGAGGTGCAGAGTATTCATAACCACAAAATTACTCATTTTTCAAAGTAAAATGAAGTACTAGAATATAAGTTTAACTTGACTGATATTTATCAACATATCCTGTATGAATGATTCCTCAAAAACTGTAACAGAGATGACCTTGGATCATAATTACCAGGCAAGACATATAATAGTATGGTGTTCGCCAAAGGTATTTGCTAATGTGATGGAGGAAATCCAACAATGAGTCTTGGTTAAAGACCAATTCCCTATGGATGGTGAAGTACTGAACATGCTTCTGCTTACAAATGACCTTCAACTGATTGGATTAAGCCCAAGAACATTGCAGAGCCTCATTGAAGTGATTCATAACCATGCAAAAGACTTTTGCCTAATCATCCATGCAGGAAAACAAGATGAAGGCTCTTCCCAGATTTTGACATAGGTATAGGACAACTAATGGAGCTTATCTATTTGTGCATATGTATATATACACATACACATATACATGTATATGTAGCCGTTTGTGACAGTTGTGAAAGATAATAGATATGTATATATGTATATGTTAGGCGATGGTGCATATAGGTATACATGTGTGTATATATCTTCATATATACATGCATGCATGTGTGTGTGTGTGTACATATTCCTAGGGATATGATTTCATTGATATGAGGAAATGTCTGATGACTACCACTGCAAGTTAGCACTTTATTTGCAACTTACAGTCTTAGAAAGTTGCCTAGAACATTGAGGTTCAATGTCATCACCAGGATTGCACGGAATATATGTGTCAGAGTTAAGAATGAAACAGATCTTACTGAATTCAAGGTCAACAATGCTGGGCCTGCAGCCATGAAGACTTGAGATCAGATTCCACACAGATGCTTATTAGCTGTGTGACCTGGGCAAGTCATTTAAACTCTACCTCAGTTTCCTCACCTGGAAAATGAGGATAATAATAACTTCCACCTCCTAAGGTTGTTGAGAGGATCTGATGAGCTAATGAGATGATATTTGTAAAGTGCTTACCACAGTGCATGGCACATAGGTACTTAATAAATACTTGTTTCCCTTTCTTCCCATAATCATGCTGCCTATAGACACACACAGACACACATGTTCTCTGTCTTTCTGCTCACAAACACATACATACATGCACATATGCCATATATTAACATGTAGAGAGATATGCATATATGTGGGTATGTTTGTATACATACATAGATGATAAATACTTCAAATTAATGAGTTGGGCCAGGAGGAAGAACATGTGCTGAATTGTGTTGTAGAGAATTTCAAAACTTCTTGAATTACCTCAAAATTCTCATACAAATAAAGGCCCATCTTTTCAATACCAATATTATACTGATGAAATCATATGACTAGATGTCGTGGAACATTGCAGTCTCTGAAGAATTAAAAATCCATATTGTTTGAAGGGTGATAGCAGGCGCATTATCTGTATGAGCAGACTATAACATATAACAAATAAGGAACTTTAAAGAAGAACTGAGTAAAATACATCATGACTGAGAAAGAAGGTGGGCTTGCTTGTCTCGTGGCAAGAGGGAGGTGACTGGGTGCATTGTACCACTTGTGTGGTTGTAGTTTCTCCTTCATTCTCAAAAAGGACCACGACATCAGGGAGATGATGACATGGCTTGCAATTGACTTTGATTTGAATGAGGGACGGTTGTGCAAAATCACCAGCCTCACTTTCTCCTCCAGAGTCATCTGGGTCCAGTGGCCAGATATTGAGCAGGATGACTGGAGATGGCCAGGATGCAATGGAGGCCTTGACACATTTAAGCTAAGGTCTTTTCAGGTTCTCACTTTGAGTGAAGCAACTCCCATTTAGTGAATAGGCCTCTTTAAGAAGTGAGTCTAGAAATGGACTCTTTAATTAAAAAAAAAGCAAACTGGGAGGGGAAGGCCCTCAGGGTTGCTGGCCAAAAGAGAAAGAGTTACTATTTACATTCATTCTGAGCTGGAGAGGGGTGTGAGGGCAAATAACCATGAAGTGGTGCTTGGGAAAGGACCTATTCGCCATGCAATGTCAGGAAAAAGTGAGGAAGGCCAACAACAACTTGGGCAAATCCCACGAAGTGAACTTATGAGAGGGTTTGGAAGGGTTGAAATCCACATTGTATGAGAAACTTCCCAGTCTCCAAAAGGAGATTAGAGATCTATTTCCATATATAAATATTCTGTCTGAAGTAATATTACAGCTCTTTTTTTTTCAACTTTTAGGAAAAGATTTGCATTAGGTTATAATATTGCCCTTTTCGAGGAAGTATCCTTAAAGAAACTCTAAGCATCTGACAAATTAATACATGATTTCACTTGCAGCATCAGCAGTTATTGATTCACAAACCATTCATCTTCTCTTATATTCCCCAACTCCACTGAATCTATATTATTTCAAGTGAAATTAGATACTGATTGAAAAACTTTTGAAGCATTCTAAATTAATCTTGGGAATAACAAGGGACTTTGGGTCAAGTTTTTAAACCATTTGTAATGGACCAGAAAAATGGATAAATGTGCAAAATATATGTGTGTGTATAAACCTTGATTTTTAATGAAGAAAAAATGCTCTATATCATTAATAACAACGACAACAATAATAGCTATAATTGCATTTACATAGCTTTTGAAGATTTTCAAAGTGCTTTACAGCTATTATTTCTTTTTATCCTCACAACAACCCAGGGAGGTAGGTACTGCTATTATTTCCATTTTATGGATGAAAAAATTGAAATAAAGAGTGGTTAAATGACTTGCCAGAGTCACATGAAAAAAGTTGTTTCTAAAGTCATATTTTATCTCAGGTCTTCCTGATTCCAGGTTCAGTGTTCTAACCATTGAACCACTTAGCTGCTTCTTGTAGTTTTCATCTTTCAATGCCAGAAATAGTATTTTTTGCTTATTCAGCAAGTGAAAATGGAAAAAAAAGGAACATTTTCAGACATGGTCTAAAATTTTTGAAAGACATGTCAACAATCCCAGGAAATTTCAACACCAATTATTCTTTCATTTAAAATAAAATACAAATCACAAAGTGACAGGATTGAATTTGGCTCTCCATTGATCAATATTGTGACCCATTCTATTGCAGTGTCACATATTCCCTCTAAATATATTAGAGAGATGGTTTGAAATAATCAAAAGATCCCTAGAACTGAACTCAGGAGATCTGGATTCTAACTAAAAACTGGAGTTTTAAATTTGCTGCTTAGTAGATCTGTGACTTTAGGCAGGTTATATAATCCATTTGGCCTTCAGTTTTCTAATGGCCATGATAATGATAATTCCTTTTTTGTAACAGTGTTGTAAGGACAGTCTCTTTGTAAGCTATAAAGCACTATACAAATATGATATATGATTAATAAATAGCTTAATTCTCAAAATGTATTGTTATGTATGGTCAGAAGAAATTATATGCCATTTTAAAAACATAACGGAGTTTGAATCTTATATATAGAAAGAGAAATTCATAAAAATGTAGGGTGACCCCAAAGTTTTAGTGGAGTTTGAGACAAAGAAGCTTAAAATTTCTCTAAGACTTTTGGACTACCTTGTATATTCACCTAAGCTGTTAAATATCAAAATGCTTTTCTATTGCTCTTTGATTCTTACATGAAAAGAGAAATGTTAACTGTAGGGGAGAAAGAAAAACAGAAAATGAAAAGAGTATTAAACAGACAAATGAAATAAAGTTTTTTTTTTTAAATAACCAATAAAATTGATTAACCATTTTCTAATTTTACCCTTTTAGGATAATATAATGAAAAATATTTTGGTAGAAGAAAATGACATCAAGAAAGTTAAAAAAAAAAGAGAGAATTCACAATGAATAGAGAAGAAATAAAGAAAAACATCATAGATAAGCTCAATTATATGACAACAAAACAATACATAAAACAAAAGGAATATTTTTTTAAAAAAACACAAGAAATATGTTGGTTCCATTTAAGATCATAATGTACATTAAATACCTTACAGTTAATTTGTCTAAACACACTTAGAATTTAAAGCAAAATAATTCCAAAACTATTTTTCCAGAGATAAATGAAAACTTAATCATTTGAAAATATACTTAATGCCCATAAATAAAAAAATTCAGTAGTAAAGTAAAATTTATATTGTCCAAATAATATTATATAGTTTTAATACTGTACCATTCAAATTATCAAAGAGATACTCATAAAACTTTGCAAAACAGTAACTAAATTAATTTGGAGTAATAAAAAGTAGTAGGTACCATGCAGATAATTAAACAACATCAAGAAAGGAAGGGTGGTGATACCCTATCAGAAAATCTACCACAAAGTAGTAATTATGAAACATATCTGCTACTGGATTTAAAAAAAAAAAACAGATGAGTACAATAGGCCAAGTAAGAACAGCTTAGAAATAAATGTACACTGTCATCTAATGTTTGATAAACCCAGCCTAGAAACCACTATGGAAATAATACTTCATATGACAAGAACTGCCAGGAAAAGTGGACAGCAGTTTGGTAAAATATATTCACAATTTTATAAGATCAAGAGCCATTTCCCAAATCTAGTGTAGTCAGAGAACATAAGCAAATGGTTTTCAAAAGGAAAAAAAAAAGTAATCAATAAATAATTGAATATGTTCAAAATTATTAATAATGGGTGAAATTAAAATTATTCTGCAGTGCCACCTCATACCCATTCAATCGGAAAACCTACTAAATGATGGGAAAGTTTACTATGGAAGAGGCTTTAGCTTGACTCAGAGAACAACACCCTCAGCATTATAAATTAAGAAAGTTATTTACTCAGGGAGAAGATCCATATGTACAAAAAAAAATCAAAGCTGTATTGAGTTTGATAACCTAAAGCTGGATACAAAATATATACCCAGTGATTGGGAAAAGGTGACAAAAAGTACAGTATATAAATCTAATGGACTGTTATCCATAAGGAAAGAATAAAGCAAATAAATATGGAAAGACCTAAAATGAAACAGAATAAAGAAGAATCAAATGAACGCCATACACCAGATTTGAAACTATACAAACGTAATATTAAGTACATGTAAATAATGTAATTTACATAAAATTTAAATTCAAAATGATGAGGTCCACAATTGATCTGATCAATTAATTGCAATTATTGTAAAAGCTACAAAGACACAGCCATCCTTTCTGTTAATAATTTTGTTTCTGTTTTTAGAGTTAACTTTGTAAAGAATAACTAGGTATTTGTTGGGAAGCATCTATTATATCCAAGCAAAATAAATCTACCTATTCATATTTTAAAGCTCAATATCTCTTTGCCAAAAGATGTTCAAGCATATAGGTATGCAAAAAAGGAGGAAGAGGGAGGTTGAAAGAAAATGAAGGAAACCAAAGCCTAAAGGAAACAATTTCAAAGAAAAATGTTACAGCAAATATCATTTATAGGGCTGAGCAATACTTCAAACAATTCTCAAGTCTGCTTAAAAAGGCATATATGCTTAAGAAATTATTTCTGGGTTGAATTTCATGTCTCTCTGTATTTTTAGACTCTAGTACAGAAATGTACTAGAAAGAATCCCATGAAGTTAAAAAAATATAGTTTCATATCAAGTACAAAAAAATTGCAGTATTTTTTGGAACTATATGCATAAATGTATAAAAATTGCCCTTGGCAATGATTTTCTTTCCTGAGGGACCCAACTCTCTGCAATTCCACCCAAAACACACTTTCCTGCAGCCTCCAGAAAACTCACACAACTTGGCCTTCAGGCAAAACAAACATTTTCCACAGGCGTTTTGACACCTTAAAATTTCTAAAGCTAGAAAGTACTTTAGGGACCATCAGACTGAACTTTCTTACTTTACAGGTGAGGAAGGTAAGACTTAAAAATTTACCCCTAAATCATATGATGAATAAATGGCAATGCCAAGGTACCTCCCCCTACTCCCCAATTTTTCAGTTTAATGCTCATTGAACTATACTTTTCTGCCTGTCCTTTTTAAAGAGTTTAGCTATCAACTTAGAATTCACCTTTGTTGAATTCTGCATCCTCTTTAACCATAAAATGATTTGAAAATAAATTCAGGTAGGGCAGAAAATATGTTAATCTTAAATTTCTTGTGACCTTGTGGTCTTGAGGGGCTTTAGGCAGAAACATAGGCAAAACCATTTAAAGGAAGGAAAAGGTTACTTATTGGGCACTTTCTATGTTCCAGGCTCTGTGGTAAGCCTTTTACCGATGTTTAATTTAATCCTCACTACAATCGTGGGGGTGGCGGGGGACAAAATGCTATTATTATCTGCATTTTACAGTTGAGGAAACTGAGGCAGACAGATTTTAAGTGACTGGTCCATGGTTTCTTTGCTACTAAATGAGTCTGGATTTGAACTCAGGTCTTCATGACTCCAGGCCAAGCATACTATCCAATGTGCTACCTAGATCTCTTAAAAAAACAAACAAACAAAAAAAAAACTACTGAAATGTTATATGTAATTGAATCACTTCTATTCTGGTGAAAATATTACCTCAGTACCCCCAAACTTGTGCAAATATAACTGTTTTGTTTGTACAATGTGTGAGGGGCAAAGATAAATTTTTCTAGTCCTGTTATTCTTGGAAGAAGTTCCAAAATTCTGTATTAGAAATGTTGGTACATGTTGATAAAATTGGTGATGCTGTGAAAGAGAATTGGCTCTCATGCGGGGTCCAAATATCATTTCTAATGCTTGCTATTTGAGCAAACTTAGGCAAGTCACTTATTACCTTGTTTCTCATTTTTAAAATAGAGGAGTTGGTATTAGCTGACCTTTGAAGTCCTGTACAGATCCAAATGTACAACCTTATGAACTCTGAAATCCTAAAATTTGAGTGTGAAAATTCAAAGTGGAGTCATCTTAAAGGTTCCATTTAGAAAGAATGAACGAATAAAGAAAGAGGGAGAGATTAAAGGCGAGAGAGAGAGAGAACATGGAAGGAAGGAAGGAAGGAAGGAAGGAAGGAAGGAAGGAAGGAAGGAAGGAAGGAAGGAAGGAAGGAAGGAAGGAAGGGAGGGAGGGAGGAAGGAAAGAAGGAAGGAAGGAAAGAAGGAAGGAAGGAAGGGAGGGAGGGAGGGAGGAAGGAAAGAAGGAAGGAAGGAAAGAAGGAAGGAAGGAAGGAAGGAAGGAAGGAAGGAAAAAGAGAAAGAAAGGCAGACCTTGTTGAAAGGTGAGAAAGAACTCTCCTATCCCCTTTTAATGTCAAAGACAGAGTCATGTCCTAAAAACTCCATCTGATGAAACTTTAGGAGGATAAATTTAAAAGGTTTTAAGGAAACAGTTTAGCATTGTATTTTCTACACATATGACTCTCTCTTGTTGAACCTGCTCTGTCTTGAGAAGTAGCAGCCAATCAGTCCTCATGGTATTGCTTAACACAGCACCCATAAGGGAAGTTTGAAGTCCAGTAACCAGGTTTACAGGGAAATGCTTGTGGTATATAATTGGAATTGCTCTAGTCTACTTCACTTTTTTCCTAGTGAATTCTGGATAAGATTGGAATTATTTTTAAATGGAATTGATGGAATTCTTTCATTCTACTTAGGCAATGGAGTCAATATGAATGATAAATTGAAACTTTTTGTGTTCAGTTTTTCTAAACAATCTCTGTATAAAAAGCATTGAAGGGAATGATTAGAGTTGATTTTTAATTTCAGTCACATTCTTGTCATCTATCAGAGCATCTTTCAATCTCTTTCTATGTAACTGAAATACACTCATATACTAGATATGTAAGAAATAATGTTGATATGAAATACTATCACAGTTCACATATATAATAAATACACACATATCACATAAAACATATACATATATATGTACATATAATACACAAATGCTTTTTTCCTGTTAATAGCAAGATGTTTGTGTCTTCAATTAAAAAAAAAAACTTGATATAATCCATTAGGAAAAACAAATGAAAACTGTTAAAAACAAAAATTACCAGATATTATTCTTGTGTAATTTTAACCTAGTTTTTACATTTCCATAATGTGTTCTACAGTCTATCCTCTTTAGTAAAGGCTAAGGTGGATTGCTAATCATTGGATTCTATGCATAGTTTCAACACAATAACAAACTTCTTAGAGACATAGAATGTTAAACTGGAAAAGATCTTAAAATTAATCTAGTTGCGAATTGTTCAGTGGAAGGAGCATTAGATTGCAGGTTGGAAGATCTGGGTCCAGATTCTATTGAGTCATTTACTAATTGTGTGACCCCGGTTCTTCAGTTACTTTGCATTTGTGAATTGTGTACTAGGTACCAGGCATTGGTGCTAAGTGCTGGGGACACAAAGAAAGGCAAAATACAGTGCCTTCTTTCAAGGAGCTTCCAATCAAATAGAAATCACTTTAACTCTCTAGGCCAGTTTGCCCATCTGTAAAGTGGGTTGTTGGACAGGATACTCTGTAAGGTCCCTTTTTACTTGAAATCTATGAATTGTCTCAACTTAGATTTGAAGAAACTGAGGCCTAGAGATGTAATGTGGATTTTCCAAAGTCCTCCAAACTTCACGTAAAGCATTATAAAAGCATTCAGGACAAAGCTTGAAAATCTACTTCATCCATTAATCAATTCATACTAAGTAGAAAGCCTGTGAAATGTTATCTTAAAATAATGAAATAAATTAGTTTCTAATATTTCATACTCAGAATCAAGAATTTAATTAGTAGAATTGAGAACCTAGAATAAGTATTTAATTTTTTAAAAGATTATCAAAGTAATATCACATCTTTCTAATTCAGATTTGCACAACTTGGCAGTGGGTGGGCACCAACATTAACACAGGTTAAGCTTCTTCAGGCTGCAGATAGATTAGACTAGAGACAGACAGATAATGGTTGCTGTGGGTCACGTGACAAACAGGAGCATACGCAGTGGCAGCCTTACATTTTTCACTGGGCACCCAAAATCCTTTGGCGGGCCACAGGCTAGATGTTGTGCAGACCTGGTCTAATTCCAGCTCCAATAAGCACAGGCATTTGTTTTTATGAGCATGCAGGTTCACACACTCTTACTTTCTATAGTGTGTTATGTGGAATTGTATATGAGAAGCTGCATTTACACTTACAGCAGAAAAGTAATCAGCTAAGCCTGCTCCACATAATGTGTGCTTATACTTCAGGGATTTAGGGAAAATATTGGAGTTATATGTCACCTTGCTTCTGAAATACTGCTACAATAGGATTGGAGGGGAAAGAAACACACACTGAGGCAAATTTTCAATATGTTGTATAAAGGGATTTGGTCTATCCCTCTTTACACAGCTTTAAAAAGTCACCACACTGTTTATTTGCCACCACTTCACGTCTATACACTTAAACTTGGCATAGAAGCCAATGAGTCAGATTTTCCCTGCTTTACACAGTGTCCACATCAAACAAGCTGATTTTGTTGGAGCTTTTTGATATAGCATCAATTGAAAATTATGGTATCCAACCAGTGCCACAGATAGAAACTTCTGGAATAATTATTCATAACAAAAATGATCCAACCAACTCATGACAGATGGACTAGATCAACTTTTGATCCCAAGTCTGGTTGGGTTTTCTGATAAAGCTAGAGTCTTAGTAACAATAAAGAAGGCATCGTGGTCCTAGCTGAAGGAATAATGGATTAGGTTCTGTGGATAATTATGTGTTCATCTTTATGCAAGGCACTTTATCTCCTGAGTCTCCATTTCTGGATCTGTGAAAAGAGAACAATTCCTGCCCTGTTCCCCTCAAAGAAGTGTTTTAAGTATCAAACAAAACAATGACCAAGAACATTCTGTGCTTATTGTAGCATCATTATTATCAATAACTGTTTCAGGTTCATAGATTAAAATTATATATTTCACATTACAGCCTTTGGTTCATGTATTGTATTTTGAAATCTTTGAGTCTGGTTGGGTTTCCCATGAGCCAACTAAAAAACATTGGCTGAAAAAAATAAATAGACCTTCCTTTGTGGAAGACTAGAAATTGGGCTGTGGCCAAAGTATGAGGACCTTAAAAGACAGACTTAGGAGTCTAGGATGCACCTTGATATGCAATATTTTTAAAAGAATGAAAGTAACAATAAAAAAGATCTGGCATTTATGTAGCTCTTTGAGGTTTACACACCCTTTTACCTATAATATCTTCCATTAAAGGCACAGTTTAAGAAGTTTATTATAGCAACAGTGTATAGGTTTGATTAGAGAAGGGCAAAACCAGAATCAAGGAAAATTGTTACAAGAACATAATCCAATAAGCCGGGCAATAAATAATATGGATCTGGGATAGGAGGATTATCATGAGAATGGAAAGGAAAGGGTGGTTAAAAAATGCATTGCTGGAGTATAATGAACAGGAATGAGTAACTGATAAGATATGGGGACTGAAACACTGGGAAAAGTCAAAGATAAGACTGAGATTTTGAACCTGAGTGACTGGGAAAATGGCAGGTCCATTAACAGAAATCAAGAGATCAGGTGAAAAAGCAGGTTTTGAGAGAAAAAAAAGATTAGTTTGGCTTTAGGCAGGTTGCATTTGAGATACTATCAAGATGTCCAGTTGGAAATATGGCAGTTAAGATTTGTGGAAGAAGACCAAGTTGTTTTAGTTTGTTGAATTACGGAAATGGTGAGTAAGGATTGGCTTTTTTTTCCCCAGGACTATAGGCAATTAGACTGATATGTATTATTGCTGGGATGATGTCATCATTATTTCTGGATTAACTTATGCTACCCTAATAATGTTGTTGAGTTATTATTTTAATGTTAAAATTCCATTATTTGTTGGAAGAACATAAAGAAGAGACATTTTGAATTTCTGTACTAATGAACATCTGGGCTTCAGATGTTTGTGTATTTTAATTGCAAAATATTCTTTTTTCAAATGTCAAGGGGAATAAAGATTAAAGTTGGGTTGTAATGAGATATTTGGGATTTGGGTGGACGTCTGCATTCTGGTGTTAATGAACACATACTCATAAGCTACACTTCTCCATTTATACAGAAGATTTCAGCCAGCAGGAGCTTCTTGCTAGTTCCCTTGTCATCACATCATCATCACAGACCTTAAAATATCTTGTGTCTTTATTCTCTCCTCAGAGAAAGAAAGATCTTTCTTCCTTTTCAAGGCTAACCCCTCCACCTCTGTTTTTCATCCCATCTTAATAGACGACTCAGCTCCATCAATTATCCTGTTCCTCTTTTTTCATCTTCAATTTCTTTCTCTCCCCTCTGATTCTCCGATTCTTGAAAATATGTCTCTTCAATCTTAACAACAACCACAACAACAAAAAACCCTCTCCTTGTTGCCTCTCTTCTTTAGTGCTATTCTCCCATCTCCTGCTTTCCTTTCATGCCTGTTGTCTCTCTCCCTCTAATCCATTTGGCAGACCAATAGAATAATCTCAAAGTACCATTTTAGTTGCTTTATTCCCCTACCCAGAAAACTCCATTGTCAAAAACCTCATTTTTGCTTTACATTTTTGCTGCCTTTCAAAGTCCTCTATCATTTGGCTCCAACTTACTGTTCAAAGATTATCTCTTGCTAATTCTCTACACAAATGCCATGCTTCGAACAATGTGAATTGTGCACTGTTCTCTGAACAAGTACTCTGTTTTTCTGATGCCTTACTCATGCTCTATGCACAAGACAGGCAGCTTCATGGCAGAATAGATAGAACACTGACCCTGGAGTCAGGAAGACCTGAGTTTACCTCTGGCAATGTGACCTTGAGCAAGGCACTTAACTTCTATTTTCCCCAGTTTTTTCAACTGTAAAATAAGGATAATTAATATCACCTATCTCTCAAGGTTTTGTGAGTCTAAAATGAGATAATATTTGTAAATCATTTAGCATAGAACAGCAGGTGCTAAATAAATGCTTCTTCATCATCATGATCATGATCATTCTCCTCTCTCTCTCTCTCTCTCTTTTTATACATATATACATACATATATGCATATATGTATATATATGTATGTATTCCAATTACATGCAAAATATGTTAACATTTATTCTTAAAAAAATTTGAGTTCCTAGAATAGGCAAAGAAGAAACAAAGCTATCACTCTTTCCCAATGATATGATGCTATGCTTAGAGAATCAAGTGAAAAAACTACTTGAAATAATAAACAACTTTAGCAAAGTTGCAGGATATAAAATAAAACTACATAAATCATCAGCATTTCTATGTGTTACTAACAAAGCCCAACTGCAAGAGACAGAAAGAGAAATTCCATTTAAAATTACTATAGACATCATGAAATATTTGGAAGTCTACCTGCTAAAACAAACCTAGAAACTATATGAACAATTACAAAACACTTTTCACACAAATTGAGTCAGAGCAGAATAATTGGAAAAAACATCAGTTTTTCATGGGTAAGCTGGGCTAATATAATAAAAATGACTATTCTACCTAAATTAATTTATTTATTCAGTGCCACACCAATCAAACTGCCAAGAATTTACAACCAGTGTCTCTGATAAAAGCCTCATTTCTAAAATATATAGAGAACTGAGTCAAATTTATGAGACTACAAGTCATTTCCCAATTGATAAATGGTCAAAGGATATGGAAAGGCAGTTTTCAGATGAAGAAATTAAAGATATCTATAGTCACATGAAAAACGATCTAAATCACTATTGATTAGAGAAATACAAATCAAAACAACTCTAAGGTATCACATCACACCTATTAGATTGGCTAACACGACAAAACAGGAAAGTGATAAATGTTGGAGAAAATGTGGGAAAGTTGGAACACTAATGCATTGTTGATAGAGTTGTAAATTGATTCAACCATTCTGGGGTTGAAATTACAGCACAAGGACTATAAAATTGTGCATACCCTTTGACCCAGCAATACCACTGCTAGGTCTGTATCTCAAAGAGGTCATAAAAATGAGAAAAGGTACCACATGTACAAAAATATTTATGGCAGCTCTTTTTATTGTCACCAAGAATTGAAAATTGAGGAGATGTGCATCAGTCGGGGAATGGCTGAACAAATTGTGGTATACGAATATAATGGAATACTATTGTGCTATAAGAAATAATGAGCAGGCAGACTTCAGAAAAACCTGGAAAGACTTATATGAACTGATTGTGCCAGTAAGGCAAAATGGGCTTAGTTTAACGGGTGCCCTTGAGGAGTTTGGCTTTTGTTTACCATGAAAGTACTTTCACCTGTTAAATGCTAAGCCCCAGGCCCAAAGCCCTATCAGGTGTGAAACCTGTGTGGGCGTAGATTGATGATTTAAGAGGGGCCAACTCGGGAACCAATTGGTCTCTGGTC
>CM053626.1:110902500-110943745 GCA_028646595.1 Phalanger gymnotis | reverse complement strand
GGTAAACAAAAGTCAAACTCCTCAAGGACACCCGTTAAACTAAGCCCATTTTGCCTTACTGGCACAGCACCACAGGTATCTAGGTGGTACAGTAGATAGAGTTCAGCTTCTGTAGTCAGGAAGACCTAATTTCAAATCTGGCCACAAAAAAATAACTACCTATTTTAGCCTGAGAAAGTCACTTAAGCTCCTTCTGCCTTCATATGTAAAATGGGGGAAATAATAGCATTTACTTCCAAAGGTTGTTTTGAGGATAAAATGAAATAATATTTGTAAAACACTTTACACAGCTTAACATGCTATATAAATGCTAGTTAGTATCACCATCATCATCATCATCACCTGCTTATGGGCCTACAAAATCATTAGATATCATGGTCTGGTAAGGAAACAAAGCCTCCATTTTGGGGGAAGGAGCTTAAAACTCAGTGTTTTAGAATAGTTTTAGTGAGTGGTCTCATCAGGTCCATTAAAACTAGTCAAAACTCAGTTTCATTATGAAATAGTTATCTATAACATATTTCTACTATGGATCCTCAAAATCTAATTCAAATCCTGCCTATATCTTGTTTCCTTCAGTCACTGGAAATTTGCTCCATGGTTGATTTGGGAGTAAAGGTGTCCTATTGGGGTCTTATAGGGCTTGGACATTCCATTGTACCTTAATATCAGATGTTGGCATTGAATGCTTTGCCTTAACTGTGAATGAGAAATGTTAAACTTGTTTTAGGATCCATTATACATCTGGGACAGGAGAAAGCACCTGAGTCTTAATTTTCCATTTTTCATTTAATCTACACTTAATCTCACCTTATAAATATTCTTTTTATTCTCTGGTACTTTTAAAGACTATTTTTCACTCTGATATTTAATTTGTAATGGAAATCAAGAAATTAATAGGTCATTATTTTGGAGATATGATGAATGTGAAGAGGAAAATTTTTAATGGGCAATTTCTTACATTTTGACTCTGCTTATCCTCTTGATTTTATATTAATGATATCATTGCCACTTATGAATGATGATTTCTTTTGCATTATATCTCAGAATATCATTAGCGATCTCTTTCATTCAGCTTATCATCTACCAGTGAACTCAACGATACAGATAAAGCAGTTGTTTTATGTGACAAGGAAATTTCTGACACATTAACTTTGACTAATGTTAATTTAGCAATAGTTTTGTTTGCTTTTTTACATTTTGCAGTAGCAGGCATCATTACTTAATATACCATTGCTAGCAACAACAAGAAAGCAAAACACCTAATCATGGCACCATATTTTGCTTTTTTTAATACTTTTTCTTTTAGTGAATGTTCATCACTATAGACATTTGAAATGTTACCAGTAAACAATCCAGATTCTATAAAAAGATAGTTACAATTCATGCTGTTCTCTGGTTAATATATCAGAGAAAATGTATTGGGTTTTTTTTTTAAAAAATTACTTTCAATGGTATCGCTTTTGAATTCGGAAATATCCCACTAAATAAACATGATAAATTATATCATGATTCAAGGGAATCAAATATTGGACAATGAAGAAATAGTATGGACCATCCTGTGGGAAGATTTTGTTGCCACACTTGTCATCTTCAAATGTTGGTGACATCTTCCTTTCCCTTTATGAATTCATATATTTATATATACATTTATTTCAATTTTTTTGATGTTATAATAACAATGTACTCATCTTGAAGCTGGATTTCTGCCAGATTTCACCATCTAAGACATTGCTGTGAATGTAAAAATAAGAAAGTAGAGTCCTCTTCAGTGGCCTTGCACTGAAGCTTATACACATTACTTCATAGAAGAGGCATCAATGATAGTGTTATTCATTGACTTATTCCAAAAATATTTATTAAATATCTACAAGCAATGGACTTCCTTGGACACTGAAAAAAAATGTAATGATAAAGAAGAGAGAATTCCCAATCTCAACTTAGTAGGGATGATAAGGTTTTTTGTACACATCAGCTGAATACTTATTAGAGCAAGATAAGTATAAGAAGCTGTAAGATCAGATGAGAGAGATATTGCTTTACCTGGAGGGGGAAAAGACATGTAAAATTATAGATATCTAACAAAATTAATCATCTGGCTTCTCAATAGACAACTGTTGGAAATACCAAAGTGAAGAAGAAGAGGGAATTGTTTGAAACAGGTGTGCTCTAGGTCACAAGATGGGACTTTCTCACAGTTAGCATAGTAGGACAACAGAAGAGAGAAAACCATGAAGCCCATACAAATTTGCATTGGAATACCCAGTCTAATGAACCTCAAGGTTATCAACAAAGTACACCTGATGCTAATGACAGTGATGCTAAGCTATCAATGAAAATGTTTCATTATATCTAGTTTTCTGCTTATGAAAGCAGGGAAATATATGCTACATTCTAAGAAAAGTCATTTTTGAATAGTTTGTTAGTCAATAAGCATTTATAAAGCACCAGTGCTCTGCTAAGCACTGGAGATAAAAAAAAAAGGCAAAAGATACATCCTGCTCTCAAGAAGCTTACAGTCTAATGCAATAAATGTGTTGTTTGCACAACACGCAAATAATTATGTAAAAACTATAGATAGGATTAATTGGAGCCAATGAAAAGAGGGAAGGTACTAGTGTTGATGGGGGCTTGGGAAAAGCTGCTTACGGAAGGTAAGATTTTAGGTGGGATTTGAAGGAAACCAAGGAAGCCAGAAGATATAGAGAAGAGTGAGAGTATTCCAGGCATGGTGGAAAGCAGGTAATAAAAGTAGTCTGGTGATGGAGTGCTTTGTTTTAGGAATAGCAAGAAGACCAATATTACTGGATGATAGGGTATATGGTGGGGAGTAAGGCGTAAAGAATACTGGAAATGTTGATGGCAGGGCTTTCAATGCCAGAGGATTTCACTTCTGACCATGAATGATTACTGTAGCAAGTTTTGGTTATCTGGAAAATTCACAGGACGAGGCAAAGCTCATTCTCCTACTGCAGTTCTGGATAAATAATGTGCAGCTAGAGTGTTTTCATTTTCATTCTGAACCACCTATTGGAGTAATGAGTTCTCAATTTATTTTGCATGTATACATCTATAATTTCATAAGTATTAATTTTTTTGAGGAAAGATGACCATATTTTCCCAAAGAAAGAGAATATTTTTTATAAATCAAGGTGTCTTGCATGACCTTGATGTGATAGAATCAAAAGAAAATATCTCTACAGAGCCAAAAAGATATAATCTGTTTAACTTTCCATGCAATAGCATCAGAATGATGAAATATATAGAGAAATACATAATCTTGATCAAGCAAGATTAAGGGTGGCATAAAAACTGACAGTGAAAAGATAAGCACTTGCTGTTATGAGATAGAAGCTGGAATACTGAATCAAACAGATAATTAACTTTTAAAGGAAACTACTATTAAGGTGCTTATATTGCTCATTTAAAAATGGCAAAATTCTGTAGCTCAAGATGCTAATCTTAAGCAATGTCTGAGTTTATTCAAGAGAATCACAATTGTACTGGGTTAACTGATACTGTCCACTCATCATATGTATGGCCTAAGGGAAAGTATGGATTAAATATAGGGGAAGATTTAAGTAAAAATGCAATTTGCTAGCTATAATTCTTTTATGAATGCTTTAGCTTGTAAATTTGATTTCCCCATTTGTGAATGACTGACATCAGCTTTACCTTAAATCTTAATATTACAACCTGGTATGATGGATAGGGAATAAATTTTAGGAACAAGAAGAGCTGGGTTCAAGTTTTGCCTTTCACATATATGGGTTGCATGATACCTTTGCAAGTCACATAATCTTTTCATAAACTCCCTGAAACTTTAATAAATATATTCAATAAAAATATAGTAATATTTTAAAACATGGAGTAATTTACATTGGAAGAAGGTATTTCTGCACCTGGAATTCCCAAAAAAAGAATAAAATCAAAGCTCTGGTCCTACAAAAACATAGACTATACATGTTTATGCATGTCTAGTATACATGTATTACACATGTGTATATGTAAATGTGTGTACACATATATGCATACATATGTGACCTCTATATATACATATTTCTGAATATGCACATATACACACAAGGCAAATTGTTTTTGCTTTTTTGAGAGCACTTGGAGGTTCCAAAAATTCTAAGTAAAGCAGGTCACAGTTGTTTGTGCAAAGATTTTTAAAATTTATTTTAAGTATATTTTATTTATTTTGTTAAATATTGCCCAATTATATATAAATTTTTTTACCATTTTTAAAAATTTTGAGTTCCAAATTCCATTTCTTACTTTGCCCTTTTCTCCTCCTTGAGAAAGCAAGCAATTTAATATTAGATATGTGAAGTCATGCAAAACATATTTCCTTATTAGCCATGTTGCAAAAGAAAACAGCACCATCCCCTAATCCCCCCCAAAAAAGGATGCCTCAGTCTGAATTCAGAGTTCATTCTTTCTCTGGAGATGGCTAGAGTTTTTCTTCATGGGTCCTTTGGAATTGTCATGGATCATTGTCTCAATCACAGTGACTAAGTCTTTCAAAATTGACATCTCTATAATATTGCTGTTCCAGTGCTATAATGTCCTCTTGGTTCTGCTCATTTTATCTTTCATGAGTTCAAATGAGTCTTCCCAGGTTTTTCTGAAATCATTCTGCTCATAATTTCTTAAGCACAATAATATTCCATAAGAATTATATACCACAACTTGTTGAGCCTTTCCCAGTTGATGAGCATCAACTCAATTTCCAATACTTTATCAACATAAAAAGAACTGTTACAAATATTTTTGTACAAATAGGTCTTTTTATCTCTTCTTTGATCAACTTGGCATACAGACCTAATAGTGGTATTGCGGGGTCAAAATGTATGCAGTTTTATAGCTCTTAGGTATAACATAGTTCCACTTATTCTTTACGATTAGATTTACTTAAATAAGTGGCTTATTGTTGTTTGCTCATTAGATTTGATATTATTTAATATAAATTTTATCGCAATATAGTCTGGAAAAGGTACATTTAGTATTTCTGCTTTTCTGTATTTGATTGTGAGGTTTTTATGCCTCAATAGAGGTATGGGGAATCCGTGGCCTCAAGGCCACATGTGACCCTCTAGGTCCTCAAGTGTGGCCCTTTGACTGAATCCAAACAGAACAAATCCCCGGAAGCTGCAGGTCCCTACCACCACCCCTCAACGCCACCCCAGGCCTAATGGTTGTTTTTTATAAAGATACAATTTGCAGTTGGGAAAATGGTATATTCCTTTCTATTTCTATTCAGTTTCCTCCAGAAGTCTAACATATCTAACTTTTTTAGATGCTACTCACATTTTTGAATTCTTTCTTATTTATTTTATGATTAATTTATCTAGCTCTGGAAGGAGAAATTTGAGGTTCCTTGCTAGTATAGTTTTACTGTCTTTTTTCCCCTATAATGCATTTAACTTTTCCTTTAACAATTTGAATGCTACACTATTTGTTGCAGGTATATTTAGTATTGCTATTACTCCTTTGTCTATTGTTCTCTTTAGTAATCTGTAGTTTCACTGCTTATCACTTTTAATGGGGTCTTTTTTTTTTGTTTTTGCCTTGTCTGAAATCATGACTGCCCTTTTTTCTTCATCTGAAGCATAATAGATGCTGGTCCAGCCCCTTATTTTAATTCTCTGTGTGTGTGCCTTTGTTTCAAGTGTGTTTCTTGTAAACAATATATTGTTGGATTCTGGTTTTTAATCCTTTCTGCTATCCACTTGAGTTTTATGGGCAAGTTCATCCCAATTCACACTCACAGTTATGATTACTGACTGTGCACTTTCCTCCATACTATTTTTTTCTGTTTATCCTTCTCTCTTTTTACCCTGTCCCTCCTGTAAAATCTGTTTTTCTTCTGACCACTGCCTTCTTTTATCTGCCTTCCCATTTATCACTCTCTTCCCCTTTCCTGTATCTCTTTCCCTTCCAACCTCCCTGTTGAGTAAGAAAGATTTCTTTCACCATTTGACCATGTATATATATATATATATATATTATCCCTTTTGGAACCAATTTAGATGTGAGCAAAGTTCAATCATTGCCTGCCCACCCATCAACCATTTTCCACTATAAAAGCTCTTCCATGTGTACCTCTTTAATACAATTTATAATTATAATTTTATATAATTTATAATTATAATTAAATTACAATTTTCACTATTCTTCCTATCCCTCTCCCCTTTGCCCATCCTCCTAACATAATTGGCTCACTTCCATACCCTTTTTCTATGTAGAACTATCCATCTGCCCTAATAACAATAAGGTTCTTAAAAGTTACATTTATCATTTTCCCCATATAGAAAGGGAAATGTTTAACTGTATTGAATTCCTCATTATTTCTCTTTCATGTTTGCCTTTTTACATGTCTCCTATTTTTCATGAATGTGTTCCTTTTTGTTTCTGGAGTTCTTTCTTGGGTATTTGCTAATTCTACATATTCTTGAACATTATAGTGTCTATTTAGAGAATGACTTCACTCTCCTTCCCAGAAAAAAAAAAGAAACATTAAAGTGAGAAAGAAAAGCATAAACATTTGCCACCATTTGAATGATCATTGAGAAACTGGTTATCTTCTCATTACACAGCTATATAATTCTCTTCTATTACTAGATGGTAGGCTCTAGCTCTAGGGCCTTGAGTGCTTTACAGATTAGCATTGTTCACCACACCTAAGTTTCCCCAGATTCACCCATGGTCTGTTTTCATCATCTTTCTGCCAAGGTGCTCCTTGTGTATTCTACTCACCTTTATACCTTTTTCTCTTGCAACAGTAATCGATTTAACACCACTATGCCTAGAAAAGCCTGTCACTCAATTGACCTCTGATTCCACTTACCATCCCTGTGACTTCTCACAATAAATCACTGCTGTCTAGCCACCAGCTCTCCTGTGTGTGTTGTATTGCCCTATTAGAAGGGAAACTTCTTGAAGGTTGAGGCTGTCCTGCTGCTGTTCTTGGTCAATTATTTCCAACTCTTCTTGACCCCATTTGGGGTTTTCTTGGCAAAGATACTGGAATGGTTTACTGTTTCCTTGCCCAGCTCATTTTACAGATGAGGAACTGAGATAAACAGAATTAAGTGATTTGCCCAGGGTCACACAGCTAATAAGTGTCTGAGGCCAGATTTGAACTCATGAAGATGTGTCTTTCACATTTCAAGCCCAGTGCTCTATCCACTGCACCACCCTTCCATATTATTTTGTATCATTAGATTGTGAGCTCATTGAGGGCAGAAACTATCTGGCTCACAGTAAGCACTTAACAATTTTTTTTATTGATTGATTGATATTTTTTATCATTATGCTTAGTATAGTTTCTAAGTATTTACAAAGCATTTACTATATTCCAGGAATTATGCTAGGCACTGTGGATAGAAACAAAACAAAGGAAACAATCCTTACTTACAAGAGGCCTATGTTTTAATTGGAGAGAAAACAGGTACATCCATATAAATATAAAGACAATAAATGCAAGGTATTTTTTGTTTCTTTGTTTTGTGAGGGAACAGCCAAGGAAGGCTTCATGTAGAAGGTAGTGCTTGAGTTGTGTCTTAAAGGAGGAAAGGAATTCTATAAAGAGACACAAGTAATAGGCATCACAAATGAAATTCTCTGTGTCTGACTTAGGTCACTTTCAGCTCTAAATCTGTGATCAAAAAATTATTTTAATCTATGAATCCAGGTCCTTTCACTCCAGATTCAGAGCTTTTTATTTACTATTTCACAAGATGAAGTATGGAGACATGTCCAACTACCATATTATTTGCCTATTGTGAAAATATCAGGGTTTATTTTTTTCCTGTAATGAGTCACCCAAAATGGTTTTGATTGACATATTTGAATTGGTGGCCTTCTGTGGACAAATTTCATGTCAAAAATGAGCAACGTATTGGGGAAAGAAGAAGCCTTGATTCTAGTCTAGCATATAATACTAAATTATTGTTTGGCCTTGGGCAAGTCATTTAATTTTGCTGGGTCCAAGTTTCCGCATATGTTAAATAAAGGATTTAAAATAGATGATCTTTGAATCTGATTCTGGATGCAACTACTATTCAATTATAAGCTATTGCATGGACTTCATTTCTTCCTATTGTGTAAAATACAGACTTTTGGATGACCCAATTCAAATATTGTCATAACAAGGGATTATTAAAATCACTTTCTAACACTAGAATTTTATTTCTTTCATTACTGATTTAAAGTTATCTGTAGTTTCAAGCTATGTTGAACAATCAGGAACTGAATTATATTTTGTATTCTTTGTATTCCAAAAAATCATAAACTTCTTGAGAACAGTGATTATAACTTTCTATCCTTTACATATTGCAGAGTGACTAACAGAAGACTGAATGCATGATGGGTCATTGCAATTATGTATGGATGGATGTTACTGTTTCCTTCTTTATAATACTCCATCATATATTCAATTGTTACTCTTCCTGCAGTTTCTTCTTCAATCCTTAGGATTTTAATTTCTCTTTAATCCTCCTATTACTTTTTAAGGTTATACACATATGATCATATTAATCATATTTCCACATTAGTTATGTTGTGAAAGAAGAATCAGAACAAAGGGAAAAAACATGAGAAAGAAAAAATAGTGAAAATTGTATGCTTCAACCTGTATTTGGAGTCCATAGTTCTTTATCTGGATGTGGATAGCATTTTCCATTGTCTTGGATCATTGCATCGCGCAGAAGAGCTAACCCTACTATAGTTGATCATCACACAATGTTGCTGTTATGTTTTACATTACTCTCCTGGTTCTGCTCACTGCACTCAGCATCAGTTCATTGTAAGTCTTTCCAGGCTTTTCTGAAATGTGCTTGCTTATCATTTCTTATAGTACAATAGTATTCCATTACATTCATATACCTCAACTTGTTTAGCCATTCCCCAATTGGTGAGCATCCCCAAAATTTCCAATTCCTTGCCACCATAAAAGGAGAGGCTATAAATATTTTTGTACATGTGGTTTCTTTTTTATGATCTCTTTGGCATATAGACCTAATAAGGGTATTGCTAGATCAAAGGGTATGCATAGTTTTTATAGCCTTTTGAGCATAGTCACAAATTGCTCTCTAGAATGATTGAATCATTTCACCACTCCACTAACAATGCATTAATGTTCCTATTTTCCTACATCTTCTCCAACATTTATCATTTTCCTTTTTTGTCGTATTAGCTACTCTGATAGGTATCAGGTGGTCCCTCAGAGTTGTTTTAATTTGCATTTCTCTAATTAATAATGGTTTTGAAAAAAAATATAAACAGCCTTAGTTTCTTTATCTGAAAACTGCCTGTTTATATTCTTTGATCTTTTATCAATTGGGGAATGACTTGTATTATAAATTTGACTCAGTTCTCTATATATTTAAGAAATGAAGTCTTTGTCATGGACATTGGCTGTAAAATTTGTTTCCCAGCTTTCTACTTCCCTTGTAACATTGCTTGCATTGTACAAAACCTTCTTAATTTAATGTAATCGAAATCATCCATTTTGCATTTCATGATGTTCTCTATCTCTTGTTCTTCCTATTACTTTTATATCCTCTGATTAAATTCCCAAATTTTTGTACCATATTCCATACATTATCTTCAAGTTTTTCACTGAATTACCTAAAATTTACTTGTTTGGATATTTCTACCACCTCTCTTGATAATACACAATAATAAATAAAATAAAAGTTGACATACTATAAAGAATATCATGTGCTCAAAGTCAAGATTTTCACTCTATAAGTGTAATACTCTGGTGATGAATAATTTATGATATTTTATTTATGTATATATGAAGAATACACAAACCTGAACACATGTATAATGTATATGCAGTGCAATATCAAGCAGAATGTCTTGAATATAAAAAGTGTAGATAAACAAATATGGAGCAATATCATTCATTTAACTTTGCCCTTCACTCAGGTATATAACATCAAAACTAGAGCCAGTGGGGATATAAGAGGAGCATATTGCCATAAGGCTTCACTGCATGAAGGAGAGTAAAAGGTGGAGAATGTAGTGCTGGAATCCATAATTATAATTCTTAACATGTTTCCTGTAATGACAGTGTGATAATGTTAGGTTCTAAAAGAGGCAAGATAGTAGATAGAGAATTGGATTTGGAATCAAGAAGATATAGGTTCAAATTCAACCTCTGATATTTCATAGCTACGTGAACATAGAGAAGTGACTTAATTTCTCTAATCTCATCTATAAAAATCAGGACACTGGACTAGAAGGACATTAAAAAATTATTCAACCTTTAAACCTATGATCTTTTATTGATTATTTATACTTACTTTCTATTACTTATATTATTATATTTATAATAGTTCTGGTCTATGTTATAAAGGCTTATATAGGCAGGTCAAATATCTAAATATCTTTTGTTATTTGTATTCCTTCTAAAAGAAAATATCTTCTAAATATCAAACAAGTAATTTAAAAATTAACTTTAAGAACATACTGAAGAATGGCCACTCACATCAACACAAAAAGTGACAGTTAATTGAAATATTATTACTCATATCCTATATTCTAGATTTAGCACAGATGTTCTTTAGATTTGAAATGAGGGACATCTCTCGTGGCACAAATAGGTGTATATTATGCATGGTTTACAGTGCTTTAAAGAGAAGCTTTATCTCAAACATATGCATTAATACATTTAACTTGCTAATGGATAATGAAAAATTTTGTAACATAGCAACAACAAATAGCTCTACTGACTTTTAAGGCAAAGAATTGAAGGTAGAAAGAAGACTTGGTAGGAAAGTAGCCTGTTATAAATAGCTGATATGTATGTATAGGTGTGTATGTGTGTGCATGTGTAACATATATATGAAAACTTTATATATGCTATGTATACTTTATGTGTTACATATATTTCGTATACTTAAAATATCATATATTTATATAATATAGATACAAATATATATTTGCAACTATATGAATATACATCTACACATGTAAGTGTATATAAATCTTTACAAAGAAAACAAATTAGTTAAATGAAGGCTGCCAAATAAAAATCCACATCATAATTAAGTGTTCAGATTTCAGTATATTTTTTATCAATTTCAAATATACAAATGGGTATATGTACATGTACATATTTATGCTCATATACACATACAAACATACATATATACACACACACATATACATATATACACGTACTCTCAAAACTATTGTTCAGAGGGGAAATCTATGTCCTAGCTATATAAGTTACAGCTACCATATTGAACAAGTAATTATTGATATTATTTCAGAAATTACACAGGAGGATGGACTGTCTTTGTTTAGAGAACTAGGTATTGCCATTCAAATCCAAAAAGATAAAGTCTACCTTCTATATTTCTTCTATTACATTTGAAATGACTTGAAATGTCATTCTTTTTATAAGCTAAATATCTGGCCTCATGACAAAAAGAGTTTGTTTGTATGCCTTTGGTGCTAGAGTGGTACTTGGAAGAAAAATGGAAGGCCTGGTTTTTATGCTTAGTGAGAAATTTGAATACTAAGGAAATAATAAGTTATAATTTAGAAAACTGGATTATGAAGTGGATTTTATTTGGTCTTCATTTAATTAGTTTGCTTGCTCTGAAAAAAATTGATGATTCTTAAACTGAGGATCTACCCCAAATTGCTGTGACCACTGAACCAAATTGACCAAGTCACTTCTTGGTTTCGATCAAAGAAACTCTTAAGATTGTAGGAATAAGTGTTGGAAGGGACCTTAAATGTCATCTAGTTTAATTTCCTTAGTTTACAGAAGAGGACACCAAGACTCTGAGAGGTGAAGAGATTTGTCCAAGAGGACACAGGCAGTAAGTAAGTTGGGATCCCATGGCTTAAACTAATAGGAAACGAGATATAGAAAGAACAACAGAAAATAAATGATTTTAGTCACGTGTTTTATAAACATGTTTTACACAAAAAAAAATCTAAAATGAATGGGAAGGCAGTTAACTAAGAGAAAATATTTGAAGCAAGTTGTTCTGATAAAGGTCTCATTTACAAAGTACTTAAGAAATTGATTCAAATGTACATTCAAATTTGAAATTTATATTCAAATCTATACTTAAATTCACCATGCCTATTTTATTTTTAAGGGTTTTATTTATTTTTGTCCCATTGGGGGAGTGAGGGAAAGAAAAATATGTTATTATCGTTGTTTCATAATTTAAAAGTAAAAATAGGTTGAAAATGAAGAAAAAAAATCTCAAGACTAAGAGCTATTCCTCATTTGATAAATGGTCCAAGGACTAAGCTATATTCAAAGGAAGAATGCTACTCTATGAAGAGATACATTAAAAAAAAAATACCTACAAATCACTACCAATTAGAGAAATGCAGGATAAAACAATTCTAAGATGGCTGGTGGCTCTTGGGGGAGGATGAGTGCTGCTAGGACAGAGCCTGGGGTGACAGTGGAGTAGAAGTAGCTCTGAAAACAGCAGTGCTTGGACCCTAAAGCTTGCGACAAAGTACTCTCTATGCGGCAAGCAGTCATATCCTGATCAAAAGCTCAAGGGTCAAGTAGTTGGCTGGGAACATGAACAGGCAGCAAAAAATAGATTCAGACTCAAACTCAAACTCTAGGTGCCATTTTTGGTGACAAAGAAGATCAAATCATACAGCAGAAGAAGTCAACAAAGTCAAAGAACCTACATCAAAAGCCTCCAAGAAAGATATGAATTGGGCCCAGGCCATGGAAGAGCTCAAAAAGCATTGGGAAAAGTAAGTAATAGAAGTAGAGGAAAAATTGTAAAGAGAAATGAAAGTGATGTGAGAAAACCACGAAAAACAAGTCAATGACTTACTAAAGGAGACCTCAAAAAATACTGAAGAAAATAACACCTTAAAGAATAGAATAACCCAAATGGCAGAAGAGCTCCAAAAAGCCAATGAGGAGAAGAATGCCTTGAAAGGCAGAATTAGCCAAATGGAAAAGGAGGTGCAAAAGACCACTGAAGAAAATACCACCTTAGAAATTAGATTGGAGCAAGTAGATGCTAGTGACTTTATGAGAAACCAAGATATTATAAAACAGAACCAGAAGAATGAAAAAATGGAAGACAGTGTAAAATATCTCATTGGAAAAAACACTGACCTGGAGAATAGATCCAGGAGAGATAATTTAAAAATTATTGGACTAACTGAAAGCCATGATCAAAAAAAAAAGAGCCTAGACATCATCTTTCAAGAAATTATCAAGGAAAACTTCCCTGATACTCTAGAACCAGAGGGTAAAATAGAAATTGAAAGAATCCACTGATCGCTTCCTGAAAAAGATCCCAAAAAGAAAACTCCTAGGAATATTGTCACCAAACTCCAGAGTTCTCAGGTCAAGGAGAAAATACTGCAAGCAGCCTGAAAGAAAGTATTTGAATATTGTGGAAAGACAATCAGAATAACACTAGATCTAGCAACTTCTGCATTAAGGGATCGAAGAGCTTGGAATATGATATTCTGGAGGTCAAAGGAGCTAGGATTAAAACTAAGAATCACCTCCCAGCAAAACTGAGTATAATGCTCCAAGGCAAAATATGGATTTTCAATAAAATAGAGGACTTTCAAGCTTTCTACACGAAAAGACCAGAGCTGAATAGAAAATTTGACTTTCAAATACAAGAATCAAGAGAAGCATGAAAAGATAAACAAGAAAGAGAAATCATAAGAGACCTAGTAAAGTTGAACTGTTTTGTTTACATTCCTACATGGAAAGATGATGTGTGTAATTCATGAGACCTTTCTCAGTATTAGGGCAGTTGAAGGGAATATAGACAGAGGGCACAGGGTGAGTTGAATATGAAAGGATGATATCTAAAAAATGAAATAAATTTAAGGGGTGAGAGAGGAATATATTGAGAGAGGGAGATAGGGAGAGATAGAATGGGGTAAATTATCTCGCATAAAAGTGCCAAGAAAAAGCAGTTCTGTTGGAAGGGAAGAGGGGGCAGGTGAGGGGGAATGAGTGAATCTTACTTTCATTGGATTCAGCTTGAGGAGGAAATAACATACACACTCAATTGGGTATCTTACTCTACAGGAAAGTAAGGGCAAAGAGATAAAAAAAAAAGAGGGGATGATAGAAGGGAGGGCAGATGGGGGGAGGAGGTAATCCAAAGCAAACACCTTTGAAAAGGGACAAGGTCAAGGGAGAAAATTGAATAAAGTGGGACAGGATAGGATGGAAGGAAATATACTTAGCCTTTCATAACATGAGCATTGTGAAAATGTTTTGCATAATGATACATGTGTGATCTATGTTGAATTGTTTGCCTTCCTAGGGAGGGTGGGTGAGAAGGGAAGAGGGGAGAGAATTTGGAACTCAAAGTTTTAAAAGCAGGTGCTTAAAAAATTAAAAAAAAATTTACATGCAGCTGGGAAACAAGATATATAGGGAATGGGGCATAGAAATCTATCCTGCCCTACAAGAAAGTAAGGGGAAAGGGGTCGGGGGGGAATGGGGCAAAAGAGGGGAGGGCTGACTGAGGACCAAGGCAATTAGAATATATAACATCTTGGAATGGGGTGAGGGTAGAAAAAGGGAGAAAATTCATAATCCAACATCTTGTGGAAATCAATGTTGAAAACTAAAATATTAAATAAAATATATACAGAAAAAAAACAATTCTAAGATTCCAATGCATACTCATCAGATTGTCAAAAAAGACAAAAAGAGGAAAATGATAAATATTGGATAGACTGTAGGAAACAGAAACATTAATGCACTCAAAGAAGCTGTAAGTTGGCACAGCCATCCTGGAATACAATTTAGAACCACGAGCAAAAAAAGTTATCCTTAGATTCAGTGTTGCCACTGTTAGGCCTAGAACCCAAAGAAATGAAAGAAAGATGGAAAGGATTCATATATAAATATATATTAATAGCATCTCTTTTTGTAGTGTCAAAGAATGGGAAAGTATGCAAATGACCATCAAATGATAATATATTAACACTATTGTGTAGTAATAAATGACAAGAGGACCAGTTTCAGAGAAGCTCAGGAATGCATATTAATTGATGAAGAATAAAGTAAGCAGAATTAGAAGGATAATATATACAATAATAAGAATATCAGAAAGACAAACGTTAAAGGGCTTTAAAGAGGTAAGAACTCTGATCATGCAAAGCCCAGCCACAATTCTGGAAGATCAATGATTAGTATACTACACACCTCCTACAAAAGAGATGAGGGGCCCAGGATGTAGAATTCAATATACATTCTGGGGAATAACAGAGGGGAATTTTATTTGATAATTTATATTTGTTACATGTTTTCTGATACAAAGATTTAAAGAGAGAGTAGTAAACCACCTCCCTTCTTATCCTAGATCAGAGATTCTTAGCCTGGGATTAGTGAACTTTATGTACACACACACACACATATACAAATATATATATAAAACTGTATTTCAGTATAATTCATTTACTTTGTAATTTTGTTTTTATGGCTTTAAAAACATTATTCTGGAAAGGGTCCATATGTTAAAGGCTTTCATGAAAAAAATGGTTATTTTGAGGTAGTTGGAATACAGGACATCATTGGTCCATTCAGGCATTACGCTTCTCTGTACATGGCAGTCCTTAGAGCAGTCCCTAGAGCAGTATACATCTTCCAGCCCAAGTAGAGTGCATAAAACCAGAGCACAAGCCAAATGAACTATCTTAAGATAAAAGGTCATGCCTCCATTGTATGATTATACTGAGTGACCCAAAGATGCCAAGAATCTATTCACAGCTTCCCTGTTTGAATTCAATTTTCTATTGGTTCCCACATTCACCATTTGAACTCTCATGCAATGCCTATAAACTGAGACTTTGCTTTTGCTTGTGCCTTCTCGTCTTATCTGGATCACTATGTGCTAACCTTATATTATCTCTTCTAAACCTGCACTTTGACACTTTTACACAGTTGTCCTAACACAACCAAATTTAAATTAACCTTTTTCTGGATTCATAATATACAGAAGTTCTCTCTTTTCATAGAAATTGATTCTTCCAAGATAGGAACACTTAGCTTCACCATTTATAGCCTTTCAATCTGTCATAACTTGTAGTCATAGTCCCTTTTAATTTGCCCGGTTCCATTGTCCTCCAGACCTCTCAGCAAACGGTTCTATTTTCAGATAGATTTTGGTCCTGAAAAGAAATATGATTAAATAATTTGTGCTAAGATGTAAGCTGAAAATGGGTGTAGGTTGATTTTATGGAAATGGAGTCAGAGACACAATGCATGGCTCCCTGAAATGAATTTTATTTTTAGACAGTGAAAGATGCTTTGAGGATAGAGCATTTTTAGAGAACACCACAAATCACCCATATGGATTGCCACCTACTCTTTCTATGTGAAAGTGTGGTTCTATTCACTTAAATGAGCATCCCAGCTTCACTGTTGCTGTTATTAGAAATACTCTTTTCTTTATAGATGCAACATAGTGGATAGTAGTATGAGTGGACAGGAGAGCTGACCTTGAACCAAGTCTTAGCCTCTCATTGTTCTAGGTGACTCCTTAGATTGTAAATTGCTGAGAAGATAACAGTCTAAATTGTTAGAAAGAGCTTCCTCTTCTAAGAGTTCCTGATATTAGTAATATTACAGATGAAATCTCTATAGCTTCCTGTTGTCTTGGGATACCAAACATGACGAAAATGCGGTTATAATAATGGAGATAAAAGTTTTTCATCTTTAGAACACTGTGCTATGTTATAGTAATAGTAACATATTTCCATGAATTTTAACTTTCTTTATGAATTAAAATAAATTAGTGAGTTTTTTTTAAACATCAGTGTTTTATTTATCTCCTCTATCCCCCATGAAACTTTTACTTGTAATAAAAAATAAGCAAAGTAACAATTTACTCCTCTGTAAAATGAGGAGGTTAGGCAAGTTGAAATCCAGTGTCCCTTGTAGCTCTATATTTGTGATCTTTATAAAAAGCAACATTCCGTAAATATAGTCTCCCACCTCTTTATGGAGAAGTGGAAAGTATTATTTCATCATCTGTCCTTAGGGATCAGTATTGGTCACCAATTATTTCTTCTTTACTAATTTAAAAATAATAATAATCTGGTAGGGCAAAGGGAATATATCCTCCACAATCAGTTCCTTATCATTAATAAAGTTTTGTTCTAGTACATCCTTTCAGTTTCTTTGTCAACGACAACAAAAATAATGAGAATGAGTCATAGAACTGAAGACGTTTAGACTTTTAAAGCTGCAAGTAATCCTGGAAATCATGTAGTCCAACTGCTTTATTTTGTAGATGAAGATATTGAAACCAAAAGAAAGTAAATGATTTGATCCAGGTTACATAATGTTGGAGTAAAACTAAAAGAAGCTAGATCTCTTGTTTCAGTCCAGGGAGTAGATTGGATGTCTGTTGAGATCCTTTCCTCTCAAATTCTTTGATTCTGATGATCTGACTTCTTTTATACCATTTCAACTTTTTTATGATAAATTTGACTTTGTTTTAGAGGTGAAAAGGCAAGGCAATTGGGTTAAGTGACTTTCCCAAGGTCACACAGCTTGCAAATGTCAAATGTCAAATGACTGAGGCCGGATTTGAATTCAGGTACTCCTGACTCCAGGGCTGGTGCTCTATTCACTGTACCACCTAGCTGTCCTTAGGTTGATTTTCTAAGTTTCCTTCCAAGAAATGCCACAACTTAGGAGAGACCATAGCTAACATTAGGAAAAAAAAAAAGAAAAGGTTAAATTTGTTATGCAATTTCTTTTTTTTTTTCCTTTTGTTGGTGCATTTAAATTTATTAAGTCGTAAGCTGGCTTGGACAATTTAAAATTTCCATAGACTAGGTTTCATTTGTACATACTTAAGTATAAAATTAAAAATTTATGGATATTAACATGATTTATAAATTATGCTGTATTTATCACACTAGGACTGCTTCCTTGTTAAGTAAAATTGTTCTTTAGACAATTACTTTAGTTTTAGATACTACTTTTAACATTGCCTAAATTTCTTAACATCAGGTTTTTTTTTCAAAAACAGGCAAATGTAGCTTCAGAATTATACCATTTTCCCCTTTTGTATATTTGACTACAAAAATTATACCCTTAGCAACATTTATTACATATCTAAAAGAATAAATACACCACTACATAACTCCTCTCTCTTTCTCAGCTCTCTTTTTACCTTACTGAATGAGAAGTATGAGAATTTCCCTTTGCAAGAAGCAATATCTCTAACATTTGTGATGAAGTACCACTTAAAGGTGAATTAAGTTCTCTAAATGTAAACCTGAGACCAATATGATTTAATCTTTTTAAGGTGGATGATACATTTTGTATATTCATTATATTTCTTGATCAATATCTGATATAAAGAAAAAAAATCCCGTGTAGCCTGTTTTACTTTTCAAAGATTACATAGTCATGGAATTTCCCTTGATAATTTGCAACTTTTTAAAAGTGATGAGGGATGGTTTCAAATTCATTTGGGAATTTATAGAGACATACTTTTTTTTTCCTTTACTTGATTAAAATATGTGTTAATAAACTTTAATTCAAGATAACACTGTTGATTGCCCACTAATTAAATTCACACTCTCAATGGACTCTAATCTATTGGAAGAATTACACCAATAGAGTTTATGATTCCCCTAGCAGGAAGTAATCTCTCCACTTCTGAGCCTGTGTAGGTCCATTGTACCTCTCATTGAATTTCTATGGTATAGCTTGCAGAATGGTATTTTATTTTATTTTTTTATTTTCACTTCTCATTTCTCTCCCTCTACCTCTTGTCGTCCCCACTAAGAAGGTAAGAAATGGGATATATGTTATTTAGTTTATATTTCTTATCTTTTCTGCTCCTCCTTGATGGTAAGAGCTATCTTATTCTCCTTTGTATTAAGAACTATGCTCTGCTCATAGCTGTTGGCTTCATGAAGATAAACTCTTAAGATTTTTTATGAAGAGGAAAGGTCACAATTTATATGACTATTAAATATATCCATAAATATGCCCACCTCCACCTGCAAACAACAGGAAGCAAATGGCCAAGACACATACAAGAGTCATCATGGTGCAGTACAAAAATTGTTACATTTGTAATCAGAATACCTGGATTCATACCCTATTTCTGTGGCTGACCTGCCTAGGTCACTTCCCTTCCTTGTGCTTCTGTTTCCATATCTGTAAAAAAAGGGAGTATTGGACTCCATGACCATTCAGGTCCCTTTTAGTTCTAAATTTCTTATGCTCTAGACAAAAAAAGGGATTTTATTTACCTCAGTTTTTCTATCTAATGTTATGTTAAAACATCGTACTACAAATTAAGAAAGAGGGGAAGAAACCATAACTAATAGTAAAGATTTTAGCATTCAAGGGCAGGTGATGGGCTCAAGTTTTGAAACTGAACAAAAGAGCCTATTCATCAGACTTAAACTTGAGAGTTAAGAAGAAACTTGCTGAAAGGAGACACATTACAGAAAAGAATTACACTCATAAGCAGATGAACAGTGCTTAGAAACAACTTATTTTTTCAGTTTCTTAATTGGAAAATGGTTTCCATTTACTAGCCATACATAATTGAGAATATTTTCTTTCCTGAAACTATGTGTTATTTCACTTTTAGAAAGAAAGCCTGATCCTTTGTATAGGAAAGCAATTTTGATATTTGCATAACAATCAGGCAAAGTTGCTGGTAGATAAAAGAAGCTTCAGTTGAAGAATTGGCAAAAAACAAACCAGCTTTCTCTTACTATCAGAGTTTCATGTTGCCTAAATCTTACTTTTTATCATGTTACACTCTTGGTGGAAACAAAATATGAGTATTTAAAAATACTCATTTTATGGAATGGTTATGAGTAGTTAAGATGGGAAAATGATTGGGAAAAGTTTCTAGGAAGAAAAAGTTGGTACATTAGAAATGCTGGTTGGGCGATTTTATAACGTTCACAGTCATATATACTCCTTTATGATAAAAATATTAATTTATACTTTTAATGACTAATGTTGTTACAAATGTTAACCAAACTGTTGTATAAGGAAACATCAATAAATTTCAAGTAGTTATGTTAAAACCCTATTCTATGTTATGAGGCATTGACAATACAATTGTAGTTATTGGTGCCGTACAAGTATTTAATATAACATTGACAATGAAGTGCAGCACTTCCGAAATCTAAAAAGCACATTGATTGTAGTTTATAATTCATTACAACTAATCTTTACTCCCAATTCCCAGTAAATTAGTTCCCTTAAATATTTTTCTAAATATAAACTGATCAATTTGCCTTTTGCAGAATGAATGATGATATAGAGAATATTTTTTACATTTCCCATTACAAGTGGCAATTGTGATTTAACACAATCATATATTATTTGTTATTGAACCACGAATAGAATGGATTTTGTTCTTGGGCGATGACTGCAATACTAAACATAATCTAAATTTAATATAAATGGCAATGAATATTTTTCTGACATTCAAATTTAAATTTTATTGATATTTAAAAACTGAAAACAAAGGTGTGGATAACTTCATAGGAACATACAATATCCAACTAATGTTTATAATGAATCATTTTTTCCCTTTATCATTTATTTCACAGTAAGCAGCTATGATATAGGACTACACTTACTGTATTGGGAATCAAGACACTTTGACTTACATTTTCTGTCACTTACCAGTTGCATTGCATATGGAAAGAAACTACCTCTTTGTGATTCAATTTACCCTATAAATAAAACCATACCTTTGCACCTCCCAGGATTTTTGTGAGCCCCAAAATACTATATAAAAAGTGTTCTATAAATCATGGAGTATCAGTAGTAATAAATTGTAACTTGATATAACATCAGCGTTTTTCTATTGAACTAACTTATTCAGAACATGGGTATCTAGTTTTTGTGTTCCCTACACAGTATGTTTTGAAAATATTTCTTTTGAATAGCTGAAATGAGATGGTTACTTGTACTTGTTTAAAAAGATGGGTAAAAAAAGTTTGAAAGAAATTTTTATTGCTTCTCAGAAAGGAGTTGAGCAAAAAAAAAAAACTAGCAAGAGAATATAGTGTTGACATTTATTTATGCACATATTTCAATTGTCCTTGCTATTTTAGTTCTCCATCATCTATCCAACCATTCATTCATTCAATCATTCACATGCCTGCTGCTCTGTATAGTTCCATCTAATTACCTGCTAAAGTTTTCTCCCCCAGCTCAAGTATTCCTGGAATCTTTTGTTTTGATTCTCCCTGAACTCTCTGGCTTATATGATTCTCCACCTTTTACTTTTGGTGTACCTCAGTGGTTCCCATTTAGGGACTCGTGAACCCCTTGGTAATTTGGCCTGAAAGATTCATGAAAAAAGTTTTTTAGTGACACTTGAAGAAGGAAATATTTGTAGAACATTTTGAGTAGCATGTTAAATTATCCAGAAAGTTCATAAAACATTTGTTGTTGCTCTTGAAAAGGGTTTTCAGAAAATATTGGCTACCACTGCTTCTAGCTTTCCTCCACAGTAGAAGAATGGGTATATGATGCATCCCCTTGTCTCTGCCACAATCAAATGTAACCTGCAGAAAATGTTTTGTGTCTTTTTATTTTTGTGCCTTTCGCATAATAAGCATTTACTAAAGATTTATTGAATTGAATCCAATCATTTATGAATTCAGCAAATAGTTGGATCTTCACTATCTATTAGGTTCTCTATTATGACTTATGAATAATTGGCTATACATATTTCAGCTTCCATGATTTCTTTATGATGAGAAATAACCAAAAGTAAATTTAAATATGCTGATTATCTCTGTATTCATTACCTTTCATGATACATGTGGGTAATTTTTAAAGCTATATTGTTATGTATTAGCTTACTGCTGGTGAGTTCATTGACTGAGGAAAGACAACTAGATTGTGTTTAGCCTGAAGGAAACATGTTAATAAAATCTTTAAAATGGTCATTTTGTGCAGCATGCTAAATAATTAGGGCATCCAAGGAAGTCTGTTTTAATTTCCAGTTTACTTAATAACAGTCAGAAACAAAAAGGCTGTAGAGGGGCCAAGATTTTATTTCTGATTCCACTGGTTCCCTATTTGCATGACAAGTTTTCATTAATTTCATTGTGGCAAGCACTGTGGGAAGAGTACTTAGTTACTATACATAACTAAAGAGTTACATCCTATTGGCTTTTAAGACTTTGCAAATACTGTGGTGTGCCCTGTGACACTGTCTAAATTTAAACACTCAATGGACACACTTGCCATAGTTTAAGAGGAAACTTCCTAAATCCTAGAGATAGGAGATAAGTTAACTAATGTCATGTCACTGGTAATGACTAGCATTTATATCAATTAGCTATAATAAAAATTAATTTGACATTAAAACATTTGAACTTAGTGGATAAAAGATAGGGACGTGTCTACTATAAGAAAAGAACACAAAATAATGGAAATTACACACATACACACACACACACGCACACACACACACACACAATTTCATGGACTGGGGAGGAAGGTTGGAAACCTGGAGAAAAAAGGAAGGAATTTTGCAGGACCAATGGGGTTGATGATCATGAAGAAAGCAGGGTGTTATATATGTGTCAAAGTAAAGAGTATGAGACATCTAAGACAGAGGAGTTAGAAGGATATAAAAATGAGAATAGGGAGGACCAGGTACTGGAAGTGTAGAAAAGTATCAGAAAAGGACAGGGCTGAAAAATGGGTCATAGACTCACTTCATATTATTGATTTCAGAAAACATTTATAACAACACTCCAGTTTTGGGAATACATTAATTTCCTTTTAATAGTATTTTATTTTTTCCAATTACATGTAAAAACAGTTTTTAACTTTCATTTTTATAAGATTTTGAGTTTCAAATTTTTCTTCCTTCTTCCCTTCCTTGCCCTGTCCCCAAGACAGCAATCTGATACAGGTTATACATTATAATCATGTCAAAACATGTTTCCCTATTAATTGTGTTGTGAAAGAAGAAACAGAACAAAAGAGAAAAACTACAGAAAAAGTGAAAATAGTATACTTTAATCTGCATTCATACTCTATAGATCTTTCTCTGGATGTGAATAGCATTTTCCATCCATGAGTCTTTTGGAATTGTCTTGGATCATTGTATTGCTGAGAAGAGTAGATCATAGTTGATCACCTCACAATGTTGCTGTTATTATGCACAATACTCTCCCCTACTTGTGCTCATTTCACTTTGCATCAGTTCATGTAAGTCTTTCCCAGGTTTTTCTGAAATCTGCTTGCTCATCATTTCTTATATCACAATAGTATTCTATTACATTCATATGCCACAGCTTGTTGAGCCATTCCCTGATTGATGGACATCCCCTTGATTTCCAATATTTTGCTACCATGAAAAGGGCTGCTATAAATATTTTTGCAATGTAGGTCCTTTTCCCTTTTTAATACACATCTAGTAGTAGTATTGCTGGAACAAAGGGTACACACAGTTTTATAGCCCTTTGGGCACAGTTTTAAATTGCTCTCCAGAATGGTTGGATCAGTTCACAACTCCACAAACAATGCATCAGTGTCCCAATTTTCCTACATCTTCTCCAACATTTATCATTTTACTTTTCTGTCATTTTAGTCAATCAGATTGGTGTGAGGTGTAGGTTGCCCAGAGTTACTTTAATTTGCATTTCTCTGATTAATAGTGATTTAGAGCATTTTTTTCATGTCACTATGGATAGCTTTAATTTGTTCATCTGAAAACTGCCTGGATAACATTAATTTCTAGCATTATGTAGTGCCCCTGAAGACATAAGTATATTTGGCTACTTGAAAATTTGTCGAACAAAAGAAACAATAGGAAAGGTACATATGAGAGATAAAACAACCAATAAATAATCAATCTTGTGTTCATCCTTTGTTTTCAAAGAGGACCATGACATCAGGAAAATGATGACATGACTTGCAGTTGACTTTGATTTGAGTGAGGGAGGGAGCCTCATTTTCTCCTCTACAGCCATCTGGGTCCAGTAGCCTGATATTCATCAGGTTGACTGGAGATGGCCCAGGATGCAGTTGGAGACTTTACCCCTTTCAAGCTAAGGCCTTTTCAGGTTCTCACTCTGAGTGAGGTAATGCCCATTTAATGGGCATTACTCTTTAAAAAGTGAGTCAAGGAGTGACCCCTTTAATTAGAAAAAAAATGAAACTGGGAGTGGAAGACCCTCAGGGTTGCTAGCGAAAAGAAAAACAGTTACCATTGACATTCACTCTGAGCCAGGAGGGTCCAAAATGTAGCCATTAAGTAGAGCTTGGGCAGGGAACCATTGTGGTCCAATGCACTTCAGATGGGAAGGAAGGAAGGGAGGGGAGGAATCTAGCCAGTAAAGCCCAAGTTAACTGGGGAGCTGCTTCTGGCCATCAAAATTTACCTCCCTTTAGAGAGAAGGAGAGGTCGAGGTCGAGCTGAGTTATCCAACTGGCCGGGTCCCATTAAGGCAGCTCAGACTACTCACAATTTGTGTTCATCCTTCATTTTTGAAGAGGACCATGACATCAGGAAAATGGGAAACAATCAATCTAATAAACAAACAAATAAATAGGTAATCCAAAAATAGTGTAAGTGTGACTTCAAGATAGTCAGATATTCATAGGATTTCATAGGATTTGAAGCTGAAAGGGACCTTAGAAATCAGCTAGTTCAACCCTCTTACCTCATAGATGAGGAAAGTAAGACATAAAGGGTAACATTTAAATTCACACAGGTGAGAACTGATAGGATCCAGAACTGAATCCAGGTCTGCTATCATATACCAATGCAGACACTGATGCACTTTCTCCTGCTGGATGGTAAAATCAAGTTTCCCTTTGAAATCTGGTTGTACATTCACCAGTGGAATTCAGGTAAAAGGTGGCCCTGGACCTGATTCACTGGTCACAATCAATAACTTGTGAAAATGCAACATTAGATACTGCAAAATTAATTTTATTCGATTACTCAAAACACATGCAATTGAGGTCTCATCATATGGAAAAAAATTAAATTCCCTCCAAGCACTTAAACATTTGTTGAATGTTGAATGGGAAGAAATAGACATTTGTTAAATGTGTAATACATATCTGACATTGTGCTAAACACTATAAAAATTATCTCATTTCATTTTCACAGCAACTCTATGAGGAAGGTACCATTTTTTTTTCATTTTACTGATGAAGAAATGGAGACTCAGGTCTTCCTGATTCCAAGTCCTAGTGCTCTATCCTATCCATTTCATAGCCTTGTTGTCCCATGAAAGAATTGCCTCCATTATTATTCTTGAATACCCAAAGTGTCTGGAGCAATCCACAAGTTAATGCAGATGTGAAGCAACATGGTCCAAGGACTAGAGGGCTAGACTCAGAGTCCAGAAGACCTGGGTTCAAACTCACTTCTGGCACTGCCCGTGTGACTCTGAGGGACTTTAACCTCTCCAAGCCTCAGTTTCTTCAGCTACAAAATGAGCAAGTTGGATCAGATGGCCCCTAATGTCCCTTTTAACTCTAAACCTATGACCCTCTGGCTTAGCCTGATTTCTGTTTACCAATTATTTCCTATATTTTACTACAGACAATATTTTTTCCCTCTGCATATTCAGAACACAATGCAGTCCTAATGAATAAGCATAATGGCTTCTAAGATGTCACTTATGGAGAGGACAACTTACCAAATAAAACTGAAAGCAGGCATTTTAAAAGTAGTGCTCTTTCTTAGTAAAGATGGCTAGCTGAAGACGGTCCATTGATCATTTTCAGTATAAAGTATAAAATATTAACACGTTAAGTTGGTATAAAAGGTACATCAAGCCTTCAGAGTTTTGTGGTCAATCCTAGGTTTGTTAATAAAACCACTGCTCTATTCTGCATAATGGATTTTTTCCAGCCTGTTCTGAATAATCAAAGAATGCCCCTACTGAGAGGAATTAATGTAATGGAAGTCCTGACTAAAGAAACCACGGAATATGTGCTTTAAAATTTCTCAAATAAATTAGCCCATCAGGTAGTCTCACTTGTCAGATGTTATTTTAATCTGATTATTTTCTGACTTCAACGGCCAGTTGAAAGCAAAGTCTCAAGGAAAAAGGACAAAGGATGGGTTAGTTTGGATGAGATATTTAATGGGGAAAGAGGAACTGAAGCACAGGTAGATTGTTTGGTCTAACTAATGATAGTATCACCAGAAAGATAGACCTCAGTGGAAGAAAAGGGAAAGAGTCGTACAAGGTGACACATGAGCTTTGGCCCCTGATGGGATGATGCTGGAACGCCATGAAGACGGGGTAGATTACAAGAAAGAAGATTGGAGACCCAAAGTAGAAGCTATATTTATTTTAAAATTTGGTCTTGGTCTGGCTCTCCCTGTCATTTAACTCTTGTCTGGTAAATATACTATATACCTTAAATCATTTTTTTTATTAAGGAGATAGAGGTTAGAATATGTTCATGGTATAAGGAATAAATTGTATTCCTCCCACACTGAAAACTAAAAGCATATGCCAACAATGCTAATGATAATAAGTAAAATTGGGTATTTGTAGAAAATTAAATAGCAGCAGATAATAGAAAAATCCTTGATTTGCTTTGATTACTAAGAAATGACAGTTTTGATAAATATTGAAATAAAATGATTGTTATTTGTTGTTTAACAACTTTTAGGCTTCCATGAATCCTTTTACACAGTAAATCCTGTTTAATGGCTTAATGGGAAGAAGAAAAAAAGAAAGATTTACTCAGATGTAATATTACTCTTCATGCTTTTTTCAGAAAACAATCTGAAACCCCTTTTTCTTTCTATCGTATGTCACATAAGTTCACATACACTCAGGTATCTATCTTATCCTGACCCAATTATGTTTAAAATAGCTTTGAGCTAAAAAAAATAATAATAAAATATATTCTCTGTGGTATCCAATACCAATGAGCCCACCTTGAAAATCTTTAGAGGCCCTTCTTTGAAGGCTTCAACCTTGCAAACATGCAACTCTAGAACATTTATCACTTGTTCACATTAAAAGAAAACAACAGAGGATCTGGAACCAGAACAAATTCTAAAGAAAGGGCAGCCCTGGCAAGCAGAAAGCCATTTGGCTTCCATAAGATAACACCAATATTTGCTCTTCTGGCCCTGGGATTTTATCAATGAAGGCAGCTTCTGGGTAAACATAAATAATTGAAAAGAAAACTTCCCTTTACCAAAGCAAACTCTTAATTATTCTGTAACTTAGACTCTTAGTTATCTGGGGATTTAAAGAGTTAAGGGACTTGCTCCCAGTCACACAGCAAGCAGGTATCAGAAATAGGCAGGAATTGACATCATCACTTCCTGATTTAGGATGGTTCTCTATCTGCTATGCCAAGCTGCTTTTCAATACCACTAATAACGATGATGGCAGAGCAAGGGGGCACTAGGGCACCCAGCCTGGAGTCAGGAAAACTCATCACCTTGAGTTCAAATCTGGCTTCAGATACTTACTAGCTGTGTGACCCTGGACAAGTCACTTCACCATGTTTGCCTCAGTTTCTTTATTTGTAAAATGAGCTGCAGAAGTGGATGGCAAACCACTCTGGTATATTTGCAAGAAAACTCCAAATGGGGTCACAAAGAATCAGACACAACTGAACAACAACAATAAATAATGGTGACAACAATACTGTATTCACACGGTTTCAGGATTACAAAGAGCTTTACATCTCTTATTAGATCTTTGAAAGAGCCTCAGCCCCTCGGGGAAAGGACTGTGCCATTTTTGCATCTTTGTATAGCCACCTAAGTAGTGCTGTGAATAGAACATTAGGCCTGGTGTAGGAACACTTGAATTCAAATCTAACGTCCATTTACTTAGCTGGATGTGTGTGATGTTGGGGGAGTCCCTCGTTCTCTGTTTGCCCCAATATTCTCAACTGAAAAATGGATAATAGCACCTACCTGGCAAGATATTGTAGGGATCAAATAAGGTAAGAATTGTAAAGTGTTCAGCACAGTGTCTGGTACAGAGTACATGCTATACAAATCTAGCTACTACTACAGTTATTATGAATAATTATTATATCCCCCAGGTTTTTTTAAGTGCCCTGGGAAGTAAGCAAATTCAAACTAAATAAACATATGTGAAGGACAGCATAAGCAGAAAATTATAGTGGATACTAGAGGAAATACAAAGTTTAGAGAAGATATGTCCCTTCTCTATAACCCTCTTCCCTTTTATTTATTTATTTTTTTACAGACAATATAACTGAAGCACAGGGACATTTAAATGACCTGACCAAGGTCATATAACTAATAAATATCAGACTGATATCTTGAACATAGGTCTTTTGATCAATTCTCCTATAAAGGAGTTAAGATTTTTGCAAATATTGACAAAACTTGATTTTAATAAAAAGGCCATTATACTAGTTAAAATAAAATTTAGATGGGTCTGATTTTAGTCAAAGAAAAAAATATTCAAGAAAGATTTCTTCATTACCATTTAAACACTGATAATCTCCTTAACTTTTCCATCTGTCTTCCTAGACTTTGGTCTGAAACTCAGCAGCAGGTCTCAGATGATCCGGCAAGAGAACATATCAAACCTTTGCACATTCATTCACTGGAGAGCAGCTCATTCCTAAGGGCAATAGGGAAAGCACCCACCCCAGGCAGCTTGCCAAGTATTGGGATTAGTGTGGAATGGTTGTTGTGCTTACCTAATGACTAATATTTGTTTTTAGGCTAGAAACCAGGTTTTAAATATTCCTAGTGGACCTGAATTAACTCCCTCTTTTTCCCTACCCTGGCTTTTCCTTCAAATGAAAAACCTGATTTCATAAACACTGTATGATCATTCCAGATCTGCAGATGCCCCCCTGCCTATCTGAGGCAGAAACATGCAGGGCTCTAAGCTACAAGCTTGGGCATTCCCATCATTTTATACAGAAATATTATTCTATGGAAGAAGATAACCAAGGGCCCAGAATTGTATTTCACTGAAAAGCAATGTCGAATTTACATTCTCCCTTTCCCCTCTATGATTATTTCAATCCTTTCTTCATTCTCTCCCTTTCGCCTTTTCATATCACTCTTCTTCCTATCCCTCTTCATCTTCTTCTCCCTCTCCATTTCACTCTCCTTTTCTCCCTTTCTCCTCTTAATTTCCCCTCTTCTCTTTCTTTCCATCTTCATCATTGTCTCACTTTCCTTTCTTCCCCTTTCTCTTTTTCATTCCCCTCTTCCTCTCCATTTTGCTCTCCCACTACTTTTTTCTTTCCCTTTCCTCTCTCTTCTTCTTTGTCTGTTTTCTTTTTCTCTACTCCCTATCTCTTTTACTCTCCCTATTTCATTTCTCCTCTCTTTATTCCTTTTCCAATTCCTTTCTTGTCCCCGCTTAATATCCCCTCTCTAATATGCAAGGAGTACTTCTGAATACTTTACCTATACATTCAAAATTGAGACATACATATACATTTTCTCAGTGTGACTCAGTAGCAGGAACACCAGAAGGGATTAACTTTCTTTTGTTGGCAATGGAAACGAGTTTCAGTATAATGCTCTGCCATTGGCATTAAGGAATATTTAAAGTTGGAGGGGAGACCTGGTTTTGATATTTCCTTTAGCTATGAGTGGAACACATTTAGAGAATATTATTATAGTTTCCTTATAGAAATTTTGAGCTATGTGATTAACTGGGTGGAAGCCGAGTCATAAAACTCTTCAAAAGCATTGACGAGACTTTGGATTAACTGCACTGACCAAAGCAATTGCTTGAGCTCTGTATTTTTGGTCCTTTGAAAGCAGCTGACTGTTTCTTGAATGCTAAAAGGTCCATAAGTGAAACCTGACCAGAAAGTTCATTTTTCTAGTTAGTGATTCTGATTTGGATGCTCAGAGTGCAAAAAATATGTTTTTCCCCTATTTGAAGCACGCCATCAAATTATACTCAAATAAATGCTAAGGTTGTTTTACTTTGAAGCTGATTGTCAATACCGGTATAGTCTAAGGAGTTTGAGTCTAATGTTTTTCTTTCTGAAAGGCATTGATAAAATGCACGCCAAGTTCAGATTGTTGTATCTCGTAGAGCTAGAGAATATAAGGGCTGGAGGGCACGGCAGGTGGGCAAACCTCATTACCTGGACTAGCTCAAGTCCATTACACTTAGCTGGCCTGACCACTAGATTCTTTGTTTTAAGTGTATGTTTTGAATGGTAAAAGGAAGCCAAGTAAATTTTTATTGAGTTAAGACTTCAGGCTGTTCATCTCTTGTACTGTTGCATACAGTAGAAGAGAAAATTATCATAGCTTGAAAGTCAGTGGGCTTTTCTCTAGCTAATGCTAATTATATCAGAGTAACCTGAAATGTCTAGTATTCTTATAGCCTTTTAATGTTTGTAAAGTGCTTTACTATGTCATCTCATTTGATTTATTAATGTGTGTAGAGGAAAAGATAGTGTCATATCTCTTAAAATTATTTTAACTCTTAAAATTATAGAAATTACTAATGTGAAATCTATTTTTATCAATCATTCCACTAGTTTTGCTGACCCATGGGCTCATTTGCTATCAATCTCTCTTCCATTCACATATAGCTTTGCCAAGCCACCGCAACTTTAATCAAAGAAACTGAGAGAACCATACCAAGCCCTATCATTACTCGTTCAGTTTTAGAAGCAGAAAAAAACAAACTAAAACATAGTTAAATAGAGTCTTTGTGGACTCCATAAATTCACTATAGTTGTGGGTGCTCAAACATTTCCCTGATATGTAGAATATCTGAGTTGAAAAGCATCTTTAAGGTCATCTAGTTGAACCCTTCTTTTCATGGATGATAATTCAAAGGCTCAGAAAGGGAAAGTTATTTGTCCAAAGTCACCCAGCTAATCATTGGTGAATCCCAGCCTAGAATGTCTTCCTTTTTATTCCTAACAAAGACAACTAGGACCATGGAGCCAGATGACTTGTATTCAAATCCTGCCCCTGACACTTACTGCCTGTGTGACTACATGCGTGTGTAAACAAGCAGTGTAACCTCTTTAAGACTCAGTTTTCTCATCTCAAAAATGAGGAGGTTGATGTGTACACTTTGACCTAGCAATACCACTGCCAGGTCTGTATCCAAAAAGATATTTAAAAAAAAGGAAAAAGACATATGTGTACAAAAAAATTATAGTAGCTCTTTTCTGGGGGCAAAGAATTGGAAATTGAGGGGATGCCCATCAACTGAGGAATGGCTAAATAAGTTGTGGTATGTGATTACGATGGAATACTACTGTGCTATAAGAAATGCTGGACAGGATGTTCTCGGAAGAAACCTAGAAAGACTTACATGAGCTGATGCAAAGTGAAATGTACTGTGTACAAAGTAGCAGCAGTGTTGTAAGATGATCAGCTGTGAATGAGGCAGCTATTCTCAGCAATACAATGACCCAAGGCAACTCTGAAGGACTTATAATGAAAAATGCTCTCGATCCCCAGAGAAAGAACTGATGATGTCTGAAGAGATTGAAGCATACTTGAAAAAAAAAACTTTCTTGATTTTTTTTGGTCTCAGTTTTCTTTCACAACATGACTATTATGGAAATGTTTTGCGTGACTGCACATGTATAAGCTATATTGAAGTGCTTACCTTCTTAATGGGGGGGTAGGGGGAGGGAAGAAGGAAGGGAGAGAATTTAGAACTCTAAATTTTAAAAATTAATGTTAAAAATTGTTTTTACAGGCAGATGGGGAAAATAAAATACTAAATAAAAAAGAAATAACTGAATAATAAAATTATTAATGGACCATCTAAAATTTAAAAAATAATGAAGTTTGGATAGCTGACCTTTGAAATCTCTTCAGATTTCTAAATCTATGATCCTATGAGCCTAATTCTTTGTGATTTCCATTATATTTTGCCATATTCCTCCTCAATCAGGTTCCTCACAATAGTTTCATCAATCTTACAGATTGCACCTTATACTTTTCTGTAAGAACAACATGAAGAACCATTTTAATTAATCTTCAGACAAACTTTACAATCTGTCAGTGGTCTGTTAGATGATACCGTGTTCTGAATATCACAGATACTTCCTTGTGAGCCCACAGCCTGACTGGAATGGCTGAATTAGGAGATGGAAAGGCAGAATCAACTTGCTAACATATTGACATATCCAAGCAGGACTGAAGTGGGTTCACACATGAAATATTCAAAAAAACCTGAAGCATTTTAGAAGGCAGAATGCACCAGACAAATAAAAGGAACTAACTACTGGTAGTCTGTCTTCTGAACCTGTGCTGATCTCCCTTGTCTAAATCTGAGCTCCATTCTTGAGCTTGCAAACTTCCATCTTAACTTCTTGCATTTTGGGATTGCAAGTCCTGGCTTCTGATCTGTCCTGGCCTCTGGCTTATATCTACTTAGTTCTTTGGACCTACCCATGTTACCAGTTGTTCCTCTACAGGGGATATGGCACTCTTCTATACTAATTTTATAACTATATGGTACGACTACAGTCATTAGATTAAACAAAAATTATAGGGATAATCATTTTTAGGATTAGTATTTTCTATTATTCAATTAGTCAATCGATAAACATTTAATCAGATCTAGTATGTATTGGGAACTGTATTTCAATACACAGCCATGCTTACTATTGCATAGCAAGGTAGAATCACCAGTGATGATATGCAATCCAAGGACACAACTCAGTCTACCACACTAATTGATATAGCATGACTTTTGCTGACATCAGCCTTCCCCATATGACCTCCCCAGGGGACAGAAAAGTAGCCACTGTATACTTAGTTGAAATGAGACAGTTGCAAAGAGGCATTCCTTTTCATTTCAATGAAGGATTTTATGGGTTATTTCAAAGGGGTGGTAAGGAAGCCTACCAAAAAAAGATAAACCCAGATTTTTGTCTTACTAAGGAGTCAACAGTTCATCTAAGAGAATGGACAACTTCCAACTTTGCATGGGGAATTGTCTGACTCCATTTCCCCAAAATCTAAGTGAATGATATCAATTGTTAAAAAAAAGTAGGAGAATTAAAACACACAGTATGCCCTATTCTAATTCATTATACACATGACTGCCAAATGAATCTTCCTAAAATATGGCTATGATTGCATTGTTCCCTTGTTCAAGACTCCTCTTTCCTACAGAATAAAGTTAAAACTCTTCAACCTGGTCTTCCATAGTATATCCCTAAATTATATTGCTCGCCCACCTTCTATCCACCCCTCTTCCGTGTACCCTGTTCTCCATCAAAATGGGATATTTCACTGATATCCAAATATGCCTTACGCCTTTTCTTCCTGTTAGAAGGTTCTCTTCCTCCAATTCTGCCTGAAAAAGCTTGCAGAGCCTTAAGGTACTGTTCAAATTCCTTTTCCTCCATGGAGACAGATGTTGACTCTCATTCTTCAGAAACCTCATAGTGTTTTGTCTATACCCAACACATCACTTCCCATAGTCTCTTTTATACAATAGTTATTCAGGTCCCTACTGCAGCATCCAACTATAGTATAAGTTCTTGGGAGCAGAACTTGTATCTCACTCACCATTAGAGCCCTTGCAGCAGCTAGCAAAATTGCTTTCAGTCTAATTAACAAGTATGTTCCAGGAACTATGACAGGCCTTGGGAATACAAGAACAAAGAATAAAACAATCTTCACTTCTGATGAGCTTACCTCATAATGGGGAAGCTAAGAATACAAAAAAATATGCAGTGAATAAATAGAAATACAAAATTCTTAAATGCAGGTCAATTTGGGAGATTGCACATTAGCAATTGGAGGGATCAGACAAAGTTTCATGAAGTAGATGGTGCTGTGGTTTCATCTTAAAGAGAAGTATGGGGGATAGCCAATACAATGGCAGGGAGATGGGAGATGAAATATGAGAAACAAGATTAGTTGGGCTAGCCACAGAGTATATGAGGAGCTTTGTCTGATGAGGCTACAAAGATAGGCTGTGGGCAAGTTACATAGAGATTTAAAAGCGAAAGATGGGAGGTTATATTTTATCTCTCAGTCAACAGAAGCCACTGGAGTTGATTGAGTTGTAGTCACATATTCAGATCAGTGCTTAAGGAAAATTACTTTTGGGGAGTTGTGTTCAGGACGAACTTCAGTGAGGACACATCTGTGGTAGTGAGACTTCTTAGAAGGCTGTTATAGTAATCTGAGTGAGAAGTGATAAGGGCCTGAACTAAGGTGGTAACTGTGGGAGTGGATCTGATAAAGGGAGAAAAGGTAAGATTTGGCAACTGATTGGATGGCCATGTGCAGGGTAAGCAAGAGAATAGTCCAGGGTAATGCTGAGTTAATGAATCTAGAAAACTAGAAGCTTACTTCCTTTTTTATAACCTTCTTCAAGAAAGTTGGAGGAAAATAAATGATTGCATTTCTGTCAAGGCTTGGGGCTGCAATTTGGACAACTATCCTTATACTTGTGATAATTAAGGGATGAATCGGATAATCAGGACTAAATGGATTCATTGAAATTTACACCTATCCTAGTGATAGGGGAAAAAAAAAAACAAACAAAGCAAAGCAAATACCCTGCTCACTACAAGAATGTCATGCTACATCTGGGGCCCTTCTCTAGAGGAATCTGGGGGTAAGGGACGTAAAATAATAGCTTGAGCATAGCCCTAATACCTTAAAATGGCAGAGGCGGCCTCATTGAGGCCAGGACAGACCTCTCTAGCGGGGATGGGGCTGCCTGGAAAACCCTAGGTCCCATGTTAAAGGGCAATAGCAGCCAAGGATCCTCCATCAGAACAGTATATCTTCCTGCAAGGATGGAAGCAGTCTAGTCTTACGAAGTAGAAGGAACACTGGACTTAGAGTCAGAACACTTGCATGTGAATTGTGGTTTTGCTACTTATTAATTGTATAAAATTAGACATGTCACTTCAACCCTTTGGCCCTTTGTTTTCTTCTGTGAAATCAGGGAGTAGCACTAAACGATCTCTAACACCCTTTCTAGCTCTAAATCTTTCGATCCTAAGATCCCATCTGTCACCTTCAACCTTTTCATAACTCCTCCGTATCTTACCATCATCCCATAACAATAACTAATAAAAGCTCTAATTTAAATAATGTTTTTGGGTTGGCAAAACATATACTTATCTCATTTGATCCTCAAAAGAGCCTTTTAGGGGAGGTGCTATTATTACCCCTGTTTTAGAGATGAGGAAACTGAGAGTGGGAGAAATCAAGTGATTTGCCCAGAGTGACAAGTGTCCTGAGGCAGGACTTCAGTTAGAGTCTTTGTTCACTAAGCCACCTAGCTGCCATGTCCCATCCAGTTCTGACACACCTTGTTGGCCACGCCATTGTCTGTTTTGTCATCTGGCCTCAGTTCCTGCCTTTGATGGTGGCTCTCTACTCCATAACTTTTAAAACTATTCTTGGTCTCTCTCTGACCTCTCATAACCCTGCCCTAATTCACCTGACTTTCTTCCAAAGTGTTGGGTTATTTTCCAAAAATAAATTGTACCCTCTCAAGATGAAGATTTGCTAACACTGAGGATGTTCAAACAAATCTCTCATAGTCCTTCGAGGCAATTCCCAATTACTCTTCCATATAAGATCTGATTTGGCTGTTTAACAATTAGTCTTTTTACCTCATTGCCACACTTCATCAAGTGCAGTAATTCACCATCAGTAGGAACCTTATGAGGCAGCTAAGTGGTACAGTGGATAGACTGTGAGGTCTAAAGTCAGAGTCTTGGGGCAGCTAGGTGGTACAGTGAGTAGAGCACCAGCCCTGGATTCAGGAGTACCTGAGTTCAAATCCAGCCTCAGACACTTGACAGGCTTACTAGCTGTGTGACCTTGGGCAAGTCACTTGACCCCAATTGCCTGCCTTCCCCCCCGCAAAAAAAAAGTCAGTCTTCCTGAGTTCAAATCTAGCCCCAGATACTTTCTAGATCTGTAACCCTGGGCAAATTACTTAACCCTGTTTGCCTCAGTTTCTCATTTGTAAAGATGAGCTAGAGAAGGAAATGGCAAACCACTCTAGTATCTTTGCCAAGAAAACCCCAAATGAGGTCATGACAAATAGGACATGACTGAAAAAACTAAACAACAATGACAAAGGAACCCTCTATTGCTATATTGCTTCATAGAAAGAAAAGGAATATGGTGTTAAAATCTGACTTTCCCTGCCAGGCCCCTTCCAGATTAAAGTATAAACTCTGCTAAAACATGAAGATTTTTCTTAAACTTTGCATCTCCATAGTAGTTAGCACAATGTCATGCACATAGCAGTCACTAAATATTTGTTGAACTCAACTGAATTCTATTCCTTTAAAATTTCAAGGAACCCCCTATTATTTTCAACCCCTCACAGAAGCGGCCTAAAAGGAAGAAAGCATGTAAATACTTTTCAAGTGAGACTTTCAAGCAAAATTAATAAAAGCTAACCATATTTTCCTTACTGGTGTATAAAGAAGTTGATTTTTCAATTTAAGAAAATATATTTGAGTGGCAAAGTTTCAGTTTTCCCTTACTTCCAACACAGTGAGTTACATTTAATCTTGTTTAAGATAACTGCTTTGACTATGACACACCAGCTCCCTTTCCCCTGCTGATTAAATCGCTGATACCGCATTTAATTTTTTTCTTCCTTTTCATGCTCAACTTTTTTTTGGGGGGGGGCGGGAATTCCAACTAAACTTTCCTTTCTCTTGTTGTCCTAACAGTATATTTTCCCAAACTTAGCACATGCAGCTGCTCATTTATTTTTCAAGCCTCTGATGTAGAAATGGTTCAAAGGGATAAATTATAGGCAGAATTCTAATTTCACTATTTGCAAAGTACCACTGTTTTGCCAAAACTGATTGAACTTCAAAGCCTGCCTAGAACACCATACATAATTTATTTTAAAGGGAAAAACACAATAAAATTCAGAGTAGTGCTGGAACAATGGCCTTTTAAAAAATAAATAAAACAAACTATAGTGACATGCAAAGTCTTTGCCAAAAAAGGAATAAAGTTTTCAGCTGGCAAAACTAACTCCAGTTTTCTAAATCCGATCATCAGCATTCCCTTTTACTGGTTAATGCTGTTCAGAGCTTCTTCACCCAGTATCAAAAAGCATAGATCTGAAGTCTAAATTTTGCTGCTTCCATTCTGCTTTTTAAGCTATGCATTTAATTGCTGTCTAATCATATATTCCAGTCACAATCTTTTAATTGGTTTTTGACCTACATACCATCATGGGTTGATTAACAATTCTCTAATCAAGGTTGCAAAGCAGTCTTGTGTGTGTTCAATAATTCAGAGCTATGCCTGGGAAATGTCCTGGGGCTCATGGTGCTGTTGGCATTTAGTGAATGTTGTAAGGACCCAGAATACTTTTTGTCTTGAATAGACTTACATTCCTTGATGAAAAACCACCAAGGTTCCTTATAACATTGTTTTCTCCACAAAACAAAGCAAAACACTAACAAAGCTATTTATGTAGATGAATAGTTAACTAGAGAAAAGAGACTTTGTTTTTGCCTGCTAACAGCAATATTTTCATTGTGTTGCAAATATTGGGGATGCAACCTTGGGTAAATCAATTAGTTTCTTTGAACCTCAGTTTGCTTATCAGTAAAATGGGAATATGTATATATATATTTAATTTGTGTGTATTTAATTTAATGTGTATATGTATATATATACATATATGCACACACATATACACACACACACACACATATTAAATTTTTTGCTGTGTATTTGTCAGAAAAGTGATTGCTGAAAATTAAGGCTCTATGTACACGTGAAATCTTACTATTTGTAGAAATTCCTTTAAAACAGATTAAGTTCATCTCACAGGGTTAGTGCTGGCTGTGTTCTATGATAAAGCTAACAAAAATAGCTTTTAAAAACCATTAAGATTACAGTTCTTTTGGTTTGCAGTTCTTAGACCTCAGGCAATCTGGTAAAAACAACAATAACTAAAAGATGACTCTCTTGCAGAATGTTTTAACATACATTGAAAAAGCAAAAATAGACATAATTAAAAGGCATAAGGAAGTAAACTACATTTTGCTAAAAGGTCCCATAGACAAGGAAGCAATATTAATACTAAGCATATATGCACCAAATAGTATAACATCTAAATTCTTAAAGAAGAAGCTAAGTAAGTTACTGGAAGAAATAGATGACAAAACTATACTAATGGGGGAACCTCAATACTCCTCTCTTAGAACTTGATAAATACAACCAAAAACTAAGCAAGAAAGAAATTAAGGAGGTAAATAGAATATTACAAAAAGATATGAAAGACCTTTGACATGATTTAGACATAAAGGGTGACACCATAAGCAAATTAGAAGAGCAAGAAATGGTCTACCTGTTAGATCTATGGGGAGGGGAAGAATTCATAACCAAATAAGAGATAAAAAGCATTACAAAATGTAATGTATATATTTTTGATTATCTTAAATTAAAAAGCTTTTGTACAAACAAAACCAACGCAACCTAGATTAGAAGGGAAACAGAAAGATGGGAAACAATTTTTACAGTGACTCTAATAAAGGCCTCATTTCTCAAATATATAGAGAACTGAGTCAAATTTACAAGAATAGAAGCCATTTTCTGGTTGATAAATGGTCAAAGGATATAATGAAAACTATTTATATGCATATGAAGAAGTGCTCTAAAACACTTTTGATTAGAGAAATGCAAATTAAAATAACTCTCAGGTACCATCATATACTTATGAGATTGGCTAATACAACAGAAAAGGAAAATGATAAATGCTGAAGAAGATGTGGGAAAATACATTGTTGGTGGGGTTGTGAACTGATCCAATCATTCTGGTGAGCAATTTGGAAGTATGACTGAAGGACTGTAAAACTGTGCATATCCTTTGATCAGCAGTACCACTACTCATTTTGTATCCCAAAGAGATCATAAAAAGGAAAAGGTCCTACATGTGCAAAAAATATATATAGCAGCCCTTTTCATGGTGGCAAAATATTGGAAATTGAAGGGATGCCCATCAATTGGGGAATGGCTGAACAAGCTATAGTATATGAATGTAATGGAATATTATTGTGGAATAAGAAATCACGAACGGGCAGATTTCAGAAAAACCTGGAAACATTCATACGAACTGATATAAAGTGAAATGAGCAGAACCAGGAGACATTGTACAAAGTATCAGCAACATTGTGTGATGATCAACCATGAATGACTCAGCTCTGCTCAGCAACACAATGATCCAAGACAATTCCAAAGGACTCATGGAGGAAAATGCTATTCACATCCAGATAAAGAACCGATGAACTCTGAATGCTGATCAAAGTCTATTTTTTTCACTTACTTTATTCTTTCTTGTGTTTTTTTTTTCCTTTTTGATCTGTTTCTTCTTTCACAACTGTAACTGATGTAGATGTATTTTTATAAGATAGAACATGTGTAAACTATATCAAACTGCCTACCATTTTCAGAAGAGGGGAGGGGAGGGAGAAAATTTGGAACTCAAAATCTTGTAAAAATGAATGCTAAAGGCTCTTTCCTTCTCAAGAGGGAGAGTTTGGGTATAGGTGTGGGAAGGAAGGAGATCCTGATCTTCTGCCTTACAATACCCTGAAGTCTAATCTTCCCCTAAAGTCTAGCATTAAATTCATTTGACTGGCCCAGAACTCTGACCAGTAATTCACTTCACATTTATCACTTTGCATGCAAAATACAGTATGAGTAAAACCTTTTATAAACCATGGTTGTCTAAATATGTGAAAGCAGTAGTGAAAATAAGAAAAATAAAATGAAATATTATATTGCTGAGATAGGCAATAGTGCCGTATGTCTAAAACCTAAGAGAAAAATAGCCACAGGGTTGTTAGCACCAACCAAGGCACAAGAACAAAATAGGAAGATGGGCTGAACCACAATGGTGGAAAGAAGCCAGGAAGTTGCCTGAGCTCTCCCCAGGTTCCCTTGGACACGACACTAAATCAAGCCTCTAACTGGATTCTGGAATGATAGAACCTAGAAAAAGAAGGAGTGAAACAATTTTCCAGCTTAAGGTAACTTAAAAGGACCTGAGGAAAGGTCTGTCTTACTTAGGGAAAAGGAGAGCACAGGCTAGCACAGATGGTGTCTGGGCAAGCCAGTGGGAAGACCTTAGCCATAGCACAGATCAGCAGCCAAGGCCCCTCAGGCCAGGATCAACAGGCCAGTGGCACAGCAGGCTAGCTATGAGGTGTCCCCCAGCACAGAAGGCAAATTTCCAGCCCCAGAAACCAGGCAACAATTGGTACAACTAGGCTGGGCCACCCCAGTGCAGTGAGCAAGTCACCAGTGCCTGATGCTCCAGCGCCCAAAGACAGCGACCTGGCCTCTAGCACAAGAAACTTAGGACAGTATCCCCTGTGCCTCAGCAGTAGAGCTCGACTTTAAAAGCCACAAAATAGACAAAAAAATGATCAAGAAGAAAACCTTGACCACAAAGAGCTATTTTGGTGACAGGAAAGACCAAAATATATTCAGAAGAGGACAACAATGTCATAATGCCTACATGCAAAACCTCAAAGGGGAATAGGTATTGGTCTCAAGTCCAAAAAGTCTTCTTGGAAGAGCTCAAAAAGAATTTTAAAAGTCAAATAAGGGGTAGAAGAAATAGTGGGAAAAGAAATGAGAGGTATGCAAGAGAGAGTCAGCAGTTTGGAAAAGGAAGAACAAAAACTGACTAAAGAAAACAACTCCTTAAAAAGTAGAATTGACCTAAATTAATTTACTTATTCAGTGCCATGCCAATGAAACTACCAAAACATCATTCTATAGGGCTAGATAAAATAATAACAAAATTCATCTGGAAGAAGAAAAGATCCAGAATATCAAGGGAATTGATGAAAAGAAATGCTAGAGAAGGAGGCCAAACCATATTAGATCTTAAACTGTATTATAAAGCAGCAATCATCACAACTATTTTGTACTGGCTAAGAAATAAAGTTGTGGATCAGTGGAATAGGTTAGGCACACAAGATGCAGTAGTTAATCAATATAGTAATCTACTCTTTGATAAACCCAAAGAGTCCAGCTTCTGGGATAAAAACTCACTATTTCACAAAAACTGCTGGGAAAACAGGAAAATAGTATGGCAAAAAATGGGTATAGACCAACATCTTACTTCATATAACAAAACAAAGTCAAAATGAGTTAATTATTTACATATAAAGGCTGATACTATAAGCAATTTGGGAGAGAAGGGAGTAGTTTACCTATCAGATTTACAGAGAAGAGAAAGAATTCACGACTAAACAAGA
>CM053626.1:110851183-110902000 GCA_028646595.1 Phalanger gymnotis | reverse complement strand
TAAGAACCTGGAGAAACTGATATGATCTGATGATGAGGGAAGGGAGCAGAACCAGGAGAGCACTGTACACAGCCACAGACACATTGCTTCTGTGATGACTAACTTTGACAGACTTGGCTTTTCTCAACAATGCAAGGTACTAAGGCAACTCCAAAAGACTCATATTGGAAAAGGCTATTCATATCCAGAGAAAGAATTATGGAGTCTGAATGTGTATCCAAGCATACTATTTCCTCCCTCTTTTTTTTTTAAATTTTATTTTACTTTTGGTTTTGTTTCATCTCTTTCATGATTCATTTCATTGGTTATAATGGTTATAATAATTAAAGCACATGACAGAAGGAAGGAAGAAGAAGGGGCACTGAATCTCTTGAGCCATTTGAAAGTTTGAGTGTCTTGGAGCAGGTGATCGGGACTCTTTTAAGGAAAAAACAGCTTCTCCAGCTCCTAAAAAATATGAGAATTGATAGGTGCCCCCAGGAGTGAGACTAGCAGTACAGGTGAAAGTATAAAAGGACACATCTTGGCAGTAAGTGTCCACATGATGAGGGGAATAGAGACAATGAGAGAAGAAGTAGTTTAGATAACTTCAACAGGAAGAAAGCTAGACTTGTAATTAGAAGATTGACCTGTCTCTTATGACTTATATGAATCTGGACAAGTCATTTAACTTCCCTAGACCACAATTTCTTCTGTATAATAAAGGAGTTCCACTAAATGATAATAGCTAGCATTTAAAGGTTTGCAAAGCACAAAATGAGATATATTGTCTATTGATCCTCACAATAACCCTATGAAGTAGGTTCTATTTTTAATTCACCTATTTCAGATAATGAAAATGAGGCCGAGAGAGCTTGACTTGCCCAAGGTCACACAATTAGTATGTATCTGAGGCAGGATTTGAACCAAGGTATTACTAACTCCAACTCCAATGCTCTATCCATTATGCCTTCTAGCTAGATGCCTTCTAAGGTCTCTTCTAGCTGTAAATCTATAATCCTAAAAGAAATTATATATTAATCTGATATTAACAATAACTATCAGCATTTATATCAAACTTTGAGTTTTGTTTTATCATACGTTATCTCATTTGATCCTACCAGCAAATGTGTGATACAGGCACTACCCTCATGATTTAATGTTATTCTCATTTAATGAAGGAGGAAAATGTGGCCAAGAATGGTTAAGTGTTGTTCAGGTTCATATAGCTAATACATGGCTGAGAAAGATTTCAGACTCATGTATTCCTGACTTTAAGCCATTATGTCAGCTCTAATGAAGTGGTAGGTCTACATTCTTCTCGGGAAGTGTATCCTAGATATGATGGAGTCTCTCCTGAAAGTGGTCAAATCCGATGACTAATACTTTTGGCTATTCATGTGGGGAAAGATAATACTGCTAGTAAGAATCTAGAAATAATTTATGAGGATTAGAATGTCTTTAACAAGAAACTTAAATAACTTGGGTGCAAAAGTTATGTATTTATCACAGCTGCTGATTGAAGATAGGTTTCTAAAGAAAGACAAATTTGAAAAATGTATAATTGGTTGTGAAAATGGCATATGAGAATGGGATTCAGACTTGTCGAATAGAACACTGATATAGAGATGATGGACTTTTCACAAGTGATGGATGAAATTCATCTAATAACAGAATGAGATTTGCAGAATCCACTCATGGAGGGGGAGGTGAGAGAACTCAGAACTTACCTCCACCAGATCAGATACTATAGAGAATAGTAGGTTGAGAAGAAGAACAACACCAAAAGATAGGACAAGGAGAAAATATCCAATAAGAAGTCAGTAATGGTACTTATTCCTATAGATATCAATACACAAACATGAGGATGATAGGTAATAAAATGAAAAAGAGATGTTATTGTAAGTAAGGGAATTTTTAGGCTCTTTAGTATGCCAGGGTTGATAACACGCTATGGAAGTAGAGTATAAGAGTGAAGGGGAGGAGTTGGTATTAGATATCAAAAAAAATAGCTTCAACTGAGAAAATTTATGAACTAGAGGGTGAAAGTATGATCAAGAGCACTGGAGGAGCCATCAACAGAGGGACATCTAATATTTGGTTATGGTATTCTCTTCCAATAATTGGTCAGAAGTAGAAAATAGATGAGAGAAATAATCAGCACTGGAAAATATGGAAATAAATCTGGTGCCTTCAGGGGAAATTCAATTTTAACCTGTCAGAAAAGATTATAAGAGGACAAGATCAGAGAGAAGAGGACATTAGTGATAGTTTTCAAATGCCGAGTAGCAAGAATTGGGCAGAGGAGTGAAGAAAGTATAAATGGGGCAATTTTGAGATGTGTCAGGATGAGAAAATGGACAGGAATAGCATGGCATAAAATCTTCGAGAGGACGCTGGCGAACTAAAGCATTTATAGAAAAGAGATGGTCAGAAGAGTAAGAGGACAGAAATCAATTGAGGACAATAGGAATGGTTCACCTGAAAGGGAGGTATCATTCCAATGATCAAACCAATTATCAAAATTACAGAGGTGGAAAAATAGAGGATGAGGAGAGAAACTAGAGGAATGGAAGAGAGAAGATACAGTTGACAGGGAAATAGAAAGAGAAAAAAAAAGGTGATGGTTGCCCAGTAGAAACACTGAAGAGTTCAGCATCATTAAGTAGAAAGTTTCATAGAAGAGATAATTAACAATGTCAAGTGCAGCATCAAATCAAAGAAGATGAAAACTGGAAAAAGGCCACTAGATTTAGCAAATTGGTCATTGATGGCTTTCAGGAGAGAATTATCAGGGTAGGTGAACAGTGGAAGTTTGTCACTACAGTAAGTTGTTGTAGTATTAATCTGATCAAAGACCTTCCCCACCTGTTCAGTAGGGCTCAGGTAGGCCCAGGTGGGAAGGCCTGATTACATCTTTGTTTGTAAGCTAAGCCCATGTGGGCATGAAGCCTCAGGGCCCTAAGAGGAGTTGCTAAGACCATAGCCAATGGTATGTGTGCTGATATCAAGGAACCCTGGGTTAACAGAGCTGCAGGAGAGGGTGCTGAGCACGGAGAGTCAGGATTTGTGAGTGATCATTTTATAGGGAGGCCCTAGCACAGAGGGGAAGCTGCAGTGTGGCTTGGTTCCTTGCTATAATATTTTGTTATAATTTCCTTATTACTATAGTGAGGTGGGCATGCCAGTTTTTGGAATATCATTGCTACAATATCAAATAGAAGGCATTGGTCCTTGAATATGATCCTCTGGAGTCTAAATAAATGTTATACTTCCTCTGCCTAGATTGTGATTCCAAACTATTAAGGCATGCCCATGGTCCTCTCTGAGGTCATGAATGTTGCCTTACTGTTATACTTGTTGAATGGGCGTTAGCCTCAGAGCTCAAGGTCATACAGGGTGGTCTTGACTTTTGTCTTGCCACTGGACTTACATGACTCTGAGGGAGAGAGTGAGGCTATTGACTTTGCACATCTCTGCCTCACTTAAATCTAATTAACACACTAGCGGAGACACCATCCTTACGACGTCATTGGTTCTCTTCAGAACAAAGGATGAGCAACAACGACATGAGCAAAATGGCAGAAGAAGCAGCTAAATTTCACCTGGTTAAGGAGTATTCAATTAACTACTTTTGGAGATTCGTGTAGGAACAAATGACACCATAAGAAGGTGCCCAGAATGCAAAGCTATTGATTACGTAGTCCCGGAAAGAAAGTAAAGACATTATGGGCTTAAGTGGTGTTTTCATCACTTCTTGCCTATTGAAGATCTAGTCTTCAGAAGATAAAGAGAGAACAACTAGTTAAGGGGGTGATATCTAAGAAGGATATTGGATTTCCATTTCAGAATATAAGATGAAGAGAATATCTGGTTCTTGGGTGGTTTTAAAAGACTTCTAATGAGGTCTAGTTACAGTTTACCACTGGGAGTGGTAAAGAGAGAACAAGGAATCTAATGGCCTATGTTCTACATTTTCAAGCATTTGGGAAGTTAAAGGGATGTCCAAGGAAAAGTTAAAGGACCTTGTTTTGTGTTACTTGTTGTTTGTTTTTAAGATAAGGGAACTCCAGTCACACTATAGATTTATGGGGCCCGGGAAAGAAGAGATTGAAGATATGTGACTTAAGAGGAGCAATAAAATGAATTAATGTCCTCAGGAGGGCAGTAGGGGCCACAATCAGTGGTTGTGGTGAAAAAAAGTCAGCTATCTTTGGAAAGGAAGAGGAAAGTTTTTGTTGTTTTTCTCTAATGTATATGAAAAAAGAGGCTGTGTAAAAAGAGAGTAATTTTGATGGTAGTGATGGGAAATTGCTAATATTTATTGCTTTGTTAAAGAATGATATTTGAAGTATTATGTTGAACTGATTGAGAAGAAATGTTAACACATTCATTGCTGTTTGACACCCATACAACACCGAGCAGATCTAATGTCATTACCTTTTCCTTTGATATTTAGGACTACACAGATTCTAGATTCTTTGCTGGCTTAAAGATTTTCCTAGTATTGATTATCTATAGACGTTATTGGACAAAGCCATGACCAGTATTCTTTTTTTCTTGGTGAATTGGGTGAGTGCCTAGCAGATAACATTTTTAATGTTAACAAAAAAAAATAGCTCTTAATACTTTACTGATATTAACATCCCTGCCCCAGGCCGTAGTTTGGCTTACACATGTTTTATGGGCTCTACGAATATCTAATGTGTCAAAAAGGAAAGAAAAAGAAAAGGAGAGAAAAAGAAGATGAGACAAGGGACTATAGGAATCTATATAATGAAGCAAAACCCCATTAAAATGAGGTCAAAGGGTTTCTGGGAGATTTAGGAAGTAACAAGGTTAATAAAGAATAGATTAGAGAACACAGGTAAATGGGAGACACTTTGGGAGAATAAAAAAAATCTACTTGAGCATATATATGAACCTGCTCAGGAAGATTTAAATTCTCCTGCATCTCATGTTCCATAGCTTTCTTGACTGTGACACTTAATTAAAAAACAATTTTAAGCAAAACTCCTTGAGGCTGCTAGGGCTTATACAGCATGAATCTTTGTGGTTATTTTTGAAACATTTTCTTCTCAGGAAAAGGGGAATGGTTGGGGGTGCGGGGGGCCTGATTCACTAATGGTAAAATCTTTAGAGTTCGATTTGAAAAGAATTGACTTCTCGTCTTGTTTAGGTAAGCTCAGATAAGCTAAATTTAGATAAGCTGCCTATTGTATTGGCAGGGAGAAGCTGGGCACCTTGACCTGAGCAGTCAGCATGCTATGGGAATGGACTGATAATTGGGCCTATGGTTTCAGATAGGCCTTGATGTGCTTGCACTTCTGATCTAACTCCAAAGGGGCCATAGCTCTTCAGCCCCTACTGTGTAGCATCCAGAAAGAAAAAAGGAGTAGGGTTTACAAAGAGGTGAGTAAGATGGCTTAAATGGGCTGCCTGGCCCCCGCAAAACTCTCCTGGGCTGGAGCCGACTTAATATGAAGCTCATCATTTTGTCCATCTCAGTCTATTGCTTCAGTTTTTCTTGTTTTCCTCTCCTAGCCCTAAAGCATTTCCTGATGCAAAGTTCCCTCCAGATCTAATACAATAAGGTGAAAATGAGACTGCCATCCAGTGTGCTCCCTTAGAGACATTTGGAATAATTATAACGCTTGCTATCCCTGTACGTTGTCTGACTCTCTCTGGGCAGGAGGTTGACAGCCTAGCCCTCTGAATCTCCTACTTATAACACAGACACTCAGCAATTTCTGTGTGAAATGTAATTGATTTTCCTCTTGTTTATTTGATAAACTCAACCCTTTAACCAGGAAGGTTGGCAGACGGAAATGTCATTTAGAGCCTCTTCTGAGGAGGCAGTTAGTCAAATATCATGGAGATAAAATAACTATCTGGCTCCTTACTGTCTTCAGTGCATATGGAAGTAAGTGTCCTTGTTGCAACTGACTGATCCTCCAAGTGGGCCTTAGAAGCTTTTTTATTTCTTCTTATCACTTCTGTAATCGTCTGTAGGCATAAAGGCCACGGTCTCAGGAGATGAGGCTGATGTGACTAGGAGGCCCTTGGCACTTTATAATCATTCAAGAAAATGTTTATTTGCTTGTAGGCACAGAAATAGTAAGAACTATGATTTTCTATTGTAGTAGTAAAAGTGACACTACTAATAATGACAATAGTAGCATTTATATAGTATTTTAATGTTTGCAAAGTGCTTTAGAGATATCTCATTTTACCCTCTGACTCCTAAATCCCATGGCTTCCTCTAAGTGGCAATTAAAATCCCATCTTCTACAGGAAGCATTTCCCACCCCCTCTTAATTCTAGTGTCTTCCCTCTTGGCAATTATTTCCTATTTGTCCTGTATATGGCCTTGAATATATATAGTTTGCATTCTCTCCCTCCCCTTAGATTGTGAGTTCCTTGATGGTAAGGACTGTCTTTTGCCTCCTTTTATATCTCCAGCACTTAGCAAAGTGTTTGGCACATAGTAGGCTCTTAATAAATGTTTAGCGATTGATTAACAACAATCCTGAGTGATACTATTTATGATTGTTTTGAAGGAAGGAAGGAAGGAAGGAAGGAAGGAAGGAAGGAAGGAAGGAAGGAAGGAAGGAAGGAAGGAAGATGGAAGAGAAGGAAGGACTTAAGTGCCTACTATGTGACAGGCACTGTGCTAAGTTTTATAAATATTATCTCATTTGATCCTCACAACAATCCTGCAATCCTGCTAGGTTGGTGATATTATCCCCATTACAGTTGAGGAAAGTTAGGCAAACAGGGGTCAAGTGACTTGCCAAAAGTCATACACACACAGCTAAGTAAATGTCTAAGGCTATATTTCAACTCAAGTCTTTCTACCTCCAGGCTCAGATTCACTTAGCTAATGTTTGATGTTAAATTTGAACTCAAGTCTTCCTGACTCCAGTCAGAGTTCTCTTTCATTGTGCCATCTAGCTGCATATCAAAGCTATTACCATTATGTTTCCTACAACCCACAAAAACTTCCATTTCAAACTATTCTTAGGTATGTTGGGTTTGGAGTTTTCCAGAATAACTTTTCCAAATAATTAACTGTGAATGACTGTGACGTTTGGCTCTCTATTGTTATAAAACTTGGGCATGATTAGAGATGAATAAGATTAATTTTTCATGTCTGGTTTGAGAAGTCAGTCTCTTTGCCTTGGTTACACAATCCTAATTAGATGGAAAATTGAGTAGGAGACCAAGGAGCAAGTGTGGCTCAATGGAAGTAGCTCTGGTTTTATAATCAGAATACAGGGTCAAATCCTGCCTCTGATACTACTTCTGTGACCTTTAACACTGAAGTCATTTAAAATCTCTGGACTTCAGTTCCTTCACTTGTAAGATAAGGAGGTGAACTACTTGGTTTCTGAGATCTCTTCCCAATCTCAAACTGGAATTATCTTATCTTCCTTTGTATGTGCTAGTATTGAGAACTTTTTTAAAATTAAAAGCCTAATAAAGTCTTGGTGAATGGATCAATGAAGGAATGAACACAAATAGTTTAGGGATAAGCCTTGAAATATGATGAACAGTACATACTAAAATATAAATTCAGAGGCAAATGGTTGACATTTTTGCAATACAAAAAATTTTTAATGGAAAATTTGCCATTGACCTATAATAATTTCTTTGCATCATCTCCTAAACCTCTGTGAATTTCATGCAGGCTTCTAGAGATGTATTCTATTTTATAATGAGAGAAAGAAAAGCCTAAGAAAGTTGAATAAGTTGGACAAAGATCACTAAAGGGACTCATTAGTGTAACAATGGGTGAAAACTTCCTCCTGACCTCAATTCAACTCATTACATATTTATTATTTACTAAGTAAACCCTAGCTTTAGCCTCACTATTCTTCCTAAATTGGGCCACCATCCTCATCTTGGATTCTACCTCTCATTAGCCTGGCTCAGAGGAGTGAATTTTTGGCTTATCTTGCTTATTATTTGCCTCCATATCACTTTCAGACCATATCCATACCAAAGGGACTACCAAGTAAGTCACCTTCCCCCCCCACCCTTTTCAAATTTGTTATCTCTTCCCATTAAAATATAAGCTCCCTGAGGGCAGTTTCTGTCTTACTCATTTTTGTATTCCTAGCACTTAGTTTAGTCCTGGCCCAAACAAAGTGCTTAATAAATGCTGTATCTATTTATCTCTGTCTATGTTTGTGCAGAACACTTTAATAGCTTGGACAAATACAAAGATGAATAATATGTCATCCCTTCCCTCAAGGACTCTATAATCTAGTAGAGAAGAAAAAGCACCTATACAAATAACTGTAATACAAAGCAGAAACAAAGTCCCTTGAAGGTACAAATCGTTTAGTTCCATATATATATTTACAGGTCTGAGTACCCATGAAGATGGACGATTGTTTCTATAGTAGTTTTCAAAGTCATGTATAAAACTTCGTTAGAATCTATTTTGTTCCAAAGGGAGGGAAAATATATTCTAGACGACCTTTTCAGTGATCTGATATTTGTTGATGTACGTATACTGACATATGAAGACATCTAATTTTGAAAGATCGCTTTTCAAGAACTTCGGAAATCTGAAGAGGATGAGAGAAGTGATGGTAAGAACAAGAAGAAGTTAAAAAATGTCAAGCTACTGAGTTTTCTTTGCTAGCAGCATAAATATGTAAGGTACCACCAGTAAATAATGAGGTAGTAGAAAGTGTGTTAATTCATCTGGATTTCTGCCTCCCTAAACTTTAATCGTGGTTTAGAAAACTGAGACCTTCTTATTCATATTAAAAAGCAACATTGGGCAGAGAGATACACATGTCACTGTCCTATACCAATCACTTTAGCACCTAGGTTTTGAAATAGGAAATGTTGACATGGCACAATTATAGCACTACTAAAAACACGTCTAATTATAAAACATTCAGATGTGATGTTGCATTGAGCATAGGAAATGATTTACTGGCTAGAATATTTTGCTATTTCTTGTGTTCTCACTGTGTCATACTGTTTATACAGTGTTCTTTAATTCTTGAGGGGGAGATGCTTGTCTTGGAGTTTCTCAAGTTCAGTTAATCAGGGTAAAAGTAATTTAGCATGATTTTTTGGAAGAGAAGAAGGAATGTTTCAGGTTGCCTTTGGGGTGAAAATTCCAAATGTAAGGAAGAGGGCAAACCTGTGCTCTCAGGTAGTAGTGGAGAAAGTGGGTAGAGGAAATGTTAAGCATGGTGGCAGGCATGGAGAAGAGCAGAAGTATGAGGCTGAAGGATATGAATAATGAACACTGAGTCTGAAAAAGGAGAGTTCAGAATTACAAACTCAACCTATGTCTATGTAAAAAGATTGAATGCTTTACTTGGCTGCTTATTCACTGACTAATTACTTAACTTTAAAGGTATAGCATTACCAGATCTTAAACTGCATTATAAAGCAGTAATTATCAAAACTATCTGGTACTGGCTAAGAAATAGAAAGGTGGATCAATGGAATAGAGTAGGTATGTAATTTACAGCAGCAAATGTAAATGACAGCATTGCATTTGACAAATGTAAATATGATTTTGCGATAAGGATTCATTATTTGGTAAAAATGGTTAGAAAAACTGGAAAGCAATATGGTAGAAATGGGGCATGGGCCAATACCTCACACCATTTACCAAGATAAAGTCAAAATGAATATGTGACCTAGATATAGAGATTTTATAAGATAATTAGAACATGAAACATATTACTTATCAGACTTATGGATAGTTAAACATTTATGAATAAACAAGAGATGGAGGTTGGAAAGTTAGGTACAAAATGGATAGTTTCAATTACACTAAATTTTAAAAGTATTTGTACAAACAAAATGAATATAGCCAAGATGGCTACTTATTTAAATGATTATTTATGTCAAAGAATCAGCCATGCAATAGAATCAGTCATTCAAGATGGTTAAAGTAGTTTCTGTGTCCAAACTGTGTATGGCTGTGGTAACGGATGAGAAAAAGCACACTAGTTGCCCCACTGAAGACTTGACTATAAGTAGATAACAGTAGAAGTGGAGAGATTAGGGACAAAATTCATGTTGCTTCCAAAATGTTATGAATTTCCTTCTAGTTTCCTCATTATAGTTAATGCAAATATTTCAAATATTTTCTTAATTGACATACAAATGGTCAAAAATTATCACTATATATTGGTGTGGGATTTGTATCAAAAATCTTAGAGTTACTAAGGACCTCAAAGATGATTTAATTCACCTTTTTATAAGATGTGTGAGTACTGATATTCAAATTGTATAATATAACATCTCAGAACAGTATCTCTAAAGTACAGAGACTTTCAATATATTTAATATTATATATTACAGAGTTGACATAGTTACAGACACTGCATGGCAGCAGCAAGTTTATAATAATTTGGATGGTGACTACCAAGGAGCTGGATTGAGCGCTGGAGTGCATTGGAAGAGCAGAAGCCAGAAGAAGGGATTTAATGATTGTGAAATATTAAAGGGGATAGTGATTTTGTCAGGCAAGTTGGTCATATAATTCTGCAATTATTAGAACACAGGCTGAGGATCTGGTATAAAAAATATGAATATCTCTGTCTTAAACATGTTTACCTAGCATTTCTACAATGACATTGAGTTCTAGGTGTCAGAGAAAGAGAGAGACAGAGAGAGAGAGAGAGACAGAGAGAGAGAAAGTTTCAGCTAGTTAAATGGGAGCATTAGGACTTAATCCCAGATTTTAAAATTCCAAATCCAGCAGTCTTTCCACTCACACCATAGCAAGAATTAATTCCATTTTTTGTGGACCATGTATATCCCATAATAGCAGGCCTCATAACTCTTATTGATTTAACAACTTATGTGATATAGTTCATGTGCGTAGAAATGATGAATAGAACGTTTTCTCTAGCATAAAGCAATACTAAATCATAATGGTTTTGACTGTTCTCTAATTCTACCAGTCTCATAGTAGTGGAAGAGTTTTATTAAGTTACCACAAACTTAATTATTTTGCCCTACAGTTATTTGCTCATCGCATGAAGTTGGCTATGGAGCTTGCCATGTAATATCCAGAAAGCAAAATGTTTGTTATGATTGGTAGGCAACTCATTTGCCATCATTGCAAAAGCTCATAAATTATTTTTTCACTCACTGGAGGTGCCATAGTGGGTAAAGAAGAAATCAACTCATTTGCTGTTAAAATTTAAAAAAAATAAATAAATATTGAGCTCATGTCTGCCTGCCATTTGTGTGGAAGCAGCTGGGGTTTGTATCTTTACAAAATAGTGTGAGAAACTAACTGCTCTAAAACCACAGACAATTCATTCCAGTACTAGGGACCCAGAGAGACTCTAGAAGCAATATCAACACATAGAAATGCATTTATTTCTTAACAGCACTTAGCTAATCATTTGCTGGTTCTATCTGAAGAAGAAAACTGAAGCACAATTAACATTAGAACTGCCTTCTCATCTGCAGGAGTGAAGCGAGCATGGGGAGGCTTCAGTTATTCTCCACTGCTTTACTCAGGTAGCAGAAGGGAAATCTGTTGCTAGTGCTACTCAAGACCATATGCAACATGGCTGCCCCTAAGCATTAACACAGCATTGAAAAATACTCAAAAATGGGGGATGTCCAGGGTGTATCAGGAGCGTAGTTGGCAGCTGCATCTGAGTATAGATGTTTCTTTTTTCACATATGATCTACTGTTCAACACTGAAGTAAGATTATTCTGTAGCAGCATTTGATACAACATTACAAGGCTCATTTCTGGAAGCTATATGAGTCAATGGTGACTTAAGCACAGTTTTCTCCATGGTCAGTGTCTGTACTCATTTTCAGCTTGATTCCACTCCACCACCGCAACATCACCACCCCACTACCCCACCCCCATCAACAAACAGTTATTAAACATTTGGTATTTGTAAAGCATTTTGTTAAGCATCACAGGGATTTCCATTCAATCTTAGTTCACTCCCTTCACTACATGATCGTTATTTTCTCCTTGGTGGAGAATTCCTATCTTCCACCCCCACCCCAGTACTTTTTTAGTGGAGCTATAGCAGTCTATTATCATGCCATCTGAAGCAATGACTGTCACTATCTCCCAATGCATAATCATTTACTCTGTACTAGAACATCATTCATATGGTACTAATTTGTGGTATATCAGTTCAAAAACTGATTCTCAAAACAACAGTCCGACCAGAACAGTTTTTAGATAATTGTACAGATCTGACGGGAAGGTTACAGAGGAATCTCTGTCTGTGATCATAAAGTATAGACCCCATGACCCCACATAATGGATCATCGAAATATTAAAGTATAAAATAATGATATCAAGTTTAATTCAACAATGTGTATGATTTACCTACAATGTACCTATTCTCCTTGCTAGGGACACAGAGAAGAAAAAAAGGACACTGTCACTGCTCTTGAGGAGCTAATATTCTAATGAGGTATGCCATGTATGACAAGGTCAAGTTTGATGAGACTAAAGGCAAAGATCCAAAGAAAGTACAATTAGGGAAATTTGAGGCCAAATAGGCCCCATTCGACTTGTGGTATCCAGGAAGGACCCATGGAGGATGTGGCACTGGAAATAGGCTTTAAAGAAAGAGGTATTTCAGTGAGTAGAGTTAAAGAGAAAGTATATTTCATTCATGGGGGATGGAACTACTGAATGTATCCGTATAAGAGATAATATATTGAATTCAAGGGACAGGTAACAATGAAGTTTGGTTGTAACATAGAATATATGAAGGGGAATATTGTAGGACAAAATAAAAAAGTCATTTGGAGCTAGATGGGGAGACTGCAAATGGTTGTTGTCCGTACTAGAAGAAGACCAATGACATCATGGGGATACATTAAATGTTAATAAGCCACTTTTTGTAGTTATATGCTCTTACTGTGACTAAAAAGCTGCGAGATTGACCCTACAAAGAAGTGGTTTTAGCCATACCATTCTAGGACACTGAATCTGAGGTGGCTTAAGTTGACCTTTCAAGAAGGATGAACACATTTAAAAATATTTACTAAGGGCTTAATATGTTCAGGCACTGTACTCAGTGCTGGATATACAAACACTAGAAAACATGACAGTCCCTGAACTCTTACACTAGCATTTATTTATTTATATTATTCATTATTTATTTAGTGACAACCAGTAGAGTAACGGGATAGTGGATACTATATGCAAAGCAGTTACCAAAAGACTGGTAGAGCCAAGGGAAAGTAGCAGGCAGAGATGATCTACCGATCGAGGACCCAGACCTGAAGACAGAATGTGATGACATCACCAGGATGCATCAGGGGATCAAGGGACATGAGACTTGAAGTTATAAGTTGCTCCTCCATATGCATTTCCCTTGTATGGACCACTAATAGATGATACCTAGACATTCTCATTCTCCTCACTGATGGCATGTGTTTTTTTGTGTGTTCTCCATTTAAAGTGGGAATGTCTTATTGTAAATATTCTTACTATGTTCTTTTAAATGTCTTTATTTTGCAGTAATTGTATCCTCTGGCTGATTACAGGATAGAGGTAAACACATGAGTGAAGGCTCTTGAGCCATCTTGAGTTCGTCATGAATGGATGTGGAGTTACAGAATGCTGTGAACCGGGGCTAACAATTCTGGGGGATATAAGGAGGGAGAAGTGTTATATATGTATTAGGAAGCCATTGAAGGTCTTTGATCAGTGGAGTAACAGGGGCAGACCTGTGAATTAGGAACATATCTTGGATGCTATATGAAGGATGAGGCCTGTGTGAAAGAGAGTTTGGTGTTGGAGAATTTAGGGCAATTGGGAGGGTAAATAGTACTTTAGTCAGACAGTACAGTTTAGTCTAGTCAGACAGTACTAGTCTAGTGTAGTGCAGATACACATTGCCTAGTCAAGTAGTGGAGCCCAGATAGGAAGCAGTCCAAAGAGTCCAAATACGGGACAATCAGACCTACACCACCCACCTCACAGAGGGCAGCTTGGTGGCACAGAGGATAGAGTGCCAGGCCCGGAGTCAGAGAGACCTGAATTCAAATTTGGCCTCAGATACTTAATAGCTGTGTGACCTTGGGCAAGTCATTTAATGGTGTTTGCCTCAGTTTCCTCAATTGTAAAATAAGCTGGAGAAGGAGATGAGAAACCACTCCATTATCTTTTCCAGTAAAACTCCAAAAAAGGAGTCACAAAGAGTGGGACACAACGGAAAAAAACTGAACAACTTCCCTTACCTGTCTTAAGGATTAAATAAAACAATAGATGTGAAATGCTTTGAAACCAAAAAAGTGATTTGAGATATTATTTTTATTCCTTTGCATCAAACCATCTGTGCCCACTGTTTCAAGAGTTTGAATTGTCTCTCTTGACACTAAAAATAAGTTTAGATGAACTGCTAAGTATTTTACGTGTTTTAATGTTTATAATTTAATCACTTAAACCTTAAATGTCCTTAAAAAACAGAATCATGTCTGTGCACTTCTTATTCATCAGTGGCTTAAAGCTTTTCATAGTAATTCTGATGATATTCGGTTATAAATGATCTGTCTTTAGAGGGAAGTGTTTACCAGTGGGTGTTCATCAGCTGCATTTGCTCGCTGCAGGCCAAGATTTAAAATTGAACTACAGAAAAAAAATTTGCATATGATATTTGGATTAATGTCCAAAAGATTTAATGCACTTAATAGAGGCCAATGAAAGAGCTCCAAAAGGCAAATCATGTTTTCCAAATGTTTCGGTGTCAGTTCAATTTATAGCGTGGCTGGAAGGAGAGAAAAAAAAATCTCTAAACAAACTTTTTATTTGGAGACCCCAAAGAATCACAGTCCTATAATATGATTGCAATACATTTAGGGGGTAAAGTTAACAACTTTATTTAAAAGCTAAGATATTTTAAAAAGATAACTGAATTTAGTAAATATTAAGTGGAAATTCATATTAGGAGGTATGAGATTTTTTTTCCTCTTGCCAGCTTTTGGCAACAGATTTAGAAAGCACAGCTACACATTGCCTATCAATGCAAACATTCATTTTAAGGGTCTTATCCCTGCGTGAGCAAGGGTAAGTCAAAGATACCCTTTGGAGCTGGGTCCTTCATCTCTGGGCTGTGGGAGGTAAATTAACTCTTTCAAATTAACTTCAACACCCTGGAGGAAGCACCTACTTCAAGAAAATACTTATAACTTCTTTTCTGTAATTGACTTGTTGCCATGTAAAAATTTTTATTTCAAATACAATTCTTTCCACTTTCAAATATTAAAAGTCGTGTGCCTGTTTGTGTATATTTCTTTTTCCAGACAAAGCTAGGCAATTTTTATAGTACACACAAGCATTGAAATTGGCTACATTTTATAACTTCCATAATTCATTACAATGTATCTTTATCAAACAACTACATACCACGTGCAAGGTAATTACCTAAGCACCAGTGATATATGGGTAAAACAATAAAAAATCCCTGTGCTCAAGGAACTTACATCTAGTAAGCTTGCTCCTTACCAACCCCTTATATCTAATAAGGGAATAAGATAAATATGGGGATCAATACGCAGTAATTAGATTTTTAGTGAATAAAGTGCCAGGCTTGGAATCAAGAAGATCCGAGTTCAAATTATGCCTCAGATGTGAGCTTCTGTTTCCTTATCTGTAAGCGTGGGGGTGGGCAGGGGGAGAATCACAGCATCTACTTCACATGTTTGTTATGATGATCAAATGAGATGACCTATAGAAAGCATTTTTGTAAATCTTAATTCACAAATGAATATTATTATTAGAAATATGTTAAAGTGTCATAAATTTACAGGATAGGTTTACACTGAATAAAACAGAAATGAAAAGGAAAGAAATTACTTAAAGGGGGGAGGTTGAAGGAAGAGCTCATGGAGGAGGTGGTGCTAACATTAAGTCTTGAGGAAAAATAAAGATGGGTAGACAAATGGGTAGATGGGGTGGGGGAGAGAGAAGAGGAGAAGGAAGGTGAGAGGGAAAGAAAGGAACAGAGAGAGTGTGTGTACATGTGTATGTGTATGTATGTATATATATATATATATGTATGTATGTATATAGGTATATATATGTATGTATATATATTCATGCATGTATGTACATGTATATTTATACATACAACATGCATAATGCATCTATACACATATGTGTACACACACAGGTGTGTGTGTGTTTTACTATGTGCCAGAAACCATGCAAAACTCAGATATGAGACACAGAGAGAGAGAGAGAGAGAGAGAGAGAGAGAGAGAGAGAGAGAGAGAGAGACAGTGAGGGTGGGGAGGAGAGATCCTGCCTTCAAGGAGCTCATATGCCAATTAGGGAAGACAACACATATAGGGACAGCTAGGTGGAACAGTAGATAGAGTAGTTCTGGGCCTACACTCAAGAAGATTGAGTTCAAATATGTTCTCAAAAACCTACCAGTTATGTGACTGTGCAAGTTACTTGACTTTTATCTCAATTTGCTCATCTGTAAAATTGGAATAATTATAAGGATGACATGAGATAGTGTTTGCAAAGGCCTTTGTGCGGGGCCTGGCACATAGTAAGTGCTATACAAGTGTCAGCTATCCTTGGTGTTATTATTTATTCATTTATTTATTTATTGTAGGGAAACCAAATAAAGGGAAGAAAGTTACACATGGGGCACCATCACGTAGAGATGGTTAGAAAATGGAGCAGAGGCATGATTCTAAGCAAGATAAGGTGAATTCTCACCTATTAGAACATAGGGTCTGTACCCTACACTATAATGCAATACAATAATTCTCTATACCTTTGGTAGGAATAAGGTGGGAATAAAAGTAATAGTGAAGGTAGCAGAAGCCAAATTAGAAGGGAAACATTTTAATAGAATGAAAGTAGACTACTCCAGCATGGGAAACATCTCCAACACAGTTTTATGGAGTAGGAAACTTGGGAACAGTGAATATTCTTGGGTTAGTTAAAATATAAAATATGAGATAAGAGCAGAATGTGGTAACTGGAATGAAAGACTGGAGCCATCTTGTGGAGGACACTGAATGCCAGTCTAAAGATGTTGTATTGTTTGCTATAAAAATAGGGAGCCACTGAAGGATTTTGAATGGGATAGTGAGATGGTCATAACTTTGCAGTAAAAAAAATTTACTTTGGCAGTAGATTATGGAGGTAGAGACTATAGACAGAGAGAGCAGTTAGGAATCTATTACAATACTCAAACAAGAAACAAAAAAGAAATAATCACAGATCCGTCTGAGTATTCTTTTAGGGAAGTCTCTAAGGAGTTGTGATGGCAAGTAAAGTGGGACTTTTAGCTGTCTTTTGTTTTGAAGTGCTTCTCAGCATTAAGGAAATCAAGCGACTTTGAGTCTTGCCTTTGTTTCAGTCAAGAGTCTTTGAATTGGGAGTCTTTGAAGTCCTGCTTAAGTCAGGGGATGGCCTAGGTAACATGGATTTGAGTTGCATGGTTGTGACTCCCTCTGACCCTGAAGAAGTGTATATATCCTCTGAGGTTAGGATTTTGCTTGGGGGTTTCACTCATTGGAAGAGTGGTCGAGTGGTTTGGCCAGATGGCACTGGGTAGCCATTAAGAGCTGCCTCACACCAATTTTGAAAACCCAGCTGTTGGTGCTTCTCTCTCTGGCAACTATGTATTGTGATTTGGTCAGACACACAGAAGCCTTTCTGTTGATTTGTGTTATTCTGCTCTGTTTGTAATTCCTGTTTGTAATTTATGTTTATATTTTCTCTGAAAGTTCAGAGTGCTGATTTTTCCCCCTGAACTAAGTGAATGATATATGTATGTTTAATTAAAGTTGCTTTCCTTTTCAAGGACATCAAAGAACCTATGCTAGCAGCCCTCCTGTGTGCTAGTGTTACTGGTCTTACACAGCCACGATAACGGCAAGTAGCATTTTTGTTACAGGAACTGAAGTTGAGAATTACCTAAAGGGAAAAAGAGAGGTCCATGGTGGGGCATGGGCAAACTTCAATATATCACTAATGAGGAAATACACAGGAAAACTGGTATTAGTGATATTATCTGAGAAACACATGACCAGGATAAAAAAAGATATAATGACTACAACAGAACAGCAAGGGATAACCAATGAACCGTCCTTATGCCCCAAGATAGGGAAAATGAGAAAAGACTTCCTCAATTGGGTTGGACCTGAGGAAGCAGATTAACATGAGGGCATAGACAAAAGTTGAAAAGCATATGCTGTTAGCCACAACATTATAGGTGGTTCCAAATTTGATGAGATCAATCTTACATTTAATAATGGAGTATCATTGTCTATCTTCTTACACCTAACATACGACAATGTTCATGGTAGGTATTTAACAAAATGTCTGATAAATGATATTTAAGGTGCTTTCAAGTTCTATGATTCCATGCATTTCTTTATTTATAACCACTGCTGATGTGAAGATTGGCTGATCTTTCATATGTTTATATATAGACACACACATATATGTGTTTACATAAAGAGAGGGGCAGCACAAAGAATACTTGAATTCAAGCCCCACCTTTCATGAATACTAGTTATATAATCCTAGATGATTCAAAACCTCTCAATATTTCAGGCAAATTGTAGAGGAGTTGCCAATGTTCATTGGCAGAGGGTTTCTCATTGGAATTTCCCTATGCCAATGAAATCATAGGTCTTTCTCCTCTCTACCTCCTCAAAATGTATATGCACAGAACCACATACTTAAGTATATACTGTGTTGAACTTTTTAAAAATGATATTTTAAGTAATCCACTCAGAGATCCTTAAACAACTTTACCTGGGGAGTCAGGAAAATTACTAATATCTTATATGATACTCTTCATAAGTTGCCTTATCTATTATATCATTAGGTCTTATTGATGACTACTAAGAATTATACCATTTTCAAAACTCTTTGAATAAAAAATCATAAAACATGATATAACCCATAACAATTTTATCTTTCTCCAACTTAAATGGGGTTTTTGGTTCCCTTTTTGCTTTGTAATGTGGGCCAATCTTAGGTACTTATTTATTATCATGCACAATTTCATACATTATTCACTTGCCCATTTGAGTGATATCTACCTTACTCAAATGCTACCAACCTCTCTTCCATTCACGTATTTTCACTATAAAATCAATATATGCCATTTATACAATTAGTGGTTGAAGTAGCAATAATTGTAACACTTATTAAAATGTTTTTCTAATCAAGTTCTCAAAGGATTTTAAGTTAAAGGATTTACTTTCTTTATCTTTAAAATAAAATGGAAAGGTTTTTTGTTGTTTTGTTTTGTTTTATATAGGGGACTGCCTGGTGACCTCAGGAATCTAGAATGTTTGAGTTGTAAGGGACTTTAACCATCATCTAAGTTCAACCCCTTCCCACCCCACCTTTTTTTTTAAACCAATTTAGTGGGTAGAAGGCAATGGTGGTCCTCTTTTCTTTTTTTCTAGTTCATGGCCAAATGAGACCAAAAATCAGGCAAACATTCAAGGAGGTAACACTGCAGAAGAGTTCTTGTTTTTGAGGATGACTTAAGGGACTCTTAAGATTCTTTGATTTGTAAAGGTATTCACATGTATGTGCCATAATTCCCACTGCACTGCTAGATTTGTATTTGCAAAGGTCCTAATATATCCAACACATTTTACATTATAGTTGATATTAATTCAATTGATTTAAATTCAGTAGATACTTACTGTGTAGCTTTATTCCTTGAGCATAGTGCTAAATTGGATGCAGAATATAGCACTGTATAGCGGAACTGACTGTAAATTTGGGGTAAGAGGAGATGGGTTCAAAACCTGACTCAGCCATTTATTACCTATTTGATCTTAGGCATATTGCCTAACTTCTCTGAATCTCAGTTTCATCTGTAATATGTAGTCTTTGGACCAAGTGGCCTCTTAACTCCATTATAATTTTAAGTTTATAGTAGTAGAACTAGTAATAATAGTAATAGCAGCAGCAACAGTAGTAGTAGCAAGTAGCCAGGTGGCAAAGTGGATAGAGTGCTAGGCATGAAGTCAGGAAGACATCTTCCTGAGTTCAAATCTGACCTCAGACACTTACTACCTGTGTGAGCCTGGGCAAGTCACTTAACCCTGTTTGCCTCATTTTCTTCATCTGTAAAATGAGCTAGAGCTAGAAATGAAAAACCACTCCCGCACCTTTGCCAAGTACTGGCAATAGAGTCACAAAGATTAGGATACAAATGAAAAATGATAAGCAGCGTAGTGGTACTAGTAATAGTAGCAGTAGTGGTAGTAACAGCTAGCAATTATATATTACCTGCTATGTGTTAGGCATCATGTTATATGCTTTACAATATTATCTCATTCGATCCTCAAAACAACCCTGCCATAATAATAACCCTCACAACAATCCTGTAAGGTAGGTAATATTATTATCCCAATTTTACATTTGAGGAAATTGAGGCAAACAGAAGTCAAAGGACTTGGTCAGGATTACAAAGTTAGTAAGTGTCTGAGGCTGGATTTGAACTTAGGTGTTCCTAACTCCAGGCCGAGGGCTCTATCTTCTGCACCACCTAGTTATCTCTACTATGTTCTATCTATGAAGGAACTGTATATAATAGTCTAGTAGCTGTGATACTCTTGAAAGTGTGCTCAGCTTCACATCTTATTTCTGATACTCACTTCCTGTGTGATGCTGGGCAAGTTAATTTCCCTCTGTTTCCTCATCTAGAAAAAGAAAAATTTGGACTAAGTGGTCACTGAAGCCCCTTCTAGCTCTAAATTTATGGCTTTATGAAGTAAAAAAAAATAGTTTTACTGGGGGGAACAAGGTACATACACATGAAACAATTTAGATAATAATTCAAAATAATTTAGAATTAAGTTGCAAGGTAAGTGATACAGATAATAAATTCTTCAGGAGTCAGGGGAAGAGAAAGATCAATGTGGCTTGTGGAAACTAGGGAAAGCTTCTGGGAGGACCAGGGAATTGAGCTGGTTTGTATTACATCTTGATGATAAGGGACATACGGTATTTTATTTTAAACAATCAAATTATTTTAACTACCGTTTTCTGACACATGGGAATTCATTAAATTATATTTTACTTGCTCTAATTTTTTCTTAGAGTTTCCAGGATTCTCATTTTTAATGCTTAATTTTCAGAATCTAACATCAAAGAAGATATTTAAGGAATGTTCTGTACCCGTAGTGCTGAGCACCTTGCTATATCTGAAGCACACACATCTCATTTGTAAAACTTGATGCATTTATAGACAACTTATTCTAGGAGCAAGGTACAAAAATTCTTTCAGTTTAAATTAGCTTCATACTGAGTACTAAACTCTAAAATGTCTTAATGAAGAAGAACCCTTGTGACCATTTTTGTCTATTTCTAGATAGCATCTGCCTTCAAATATTCTACTTCAATTTACATACCCAATCCTTTACAGGCAGAAACATAACACCGTGTGATCTTTACTGGAGGAAAGAAATGGAAGAGAATTTTATAAAACACATTTAGGTCTCTAAAGGTTTTGAAATTTAAAATTAGCCTTTTAAAGAGAACTGTTTTATACTCATCCTGACTGAAATTAAAATGCATGTTAGATCTTTCAGAGGGGACCTTGTGAAACCACACAAATGAAAAAAAAATTAGGTTTCTACCCTTAGAAATATGTGTATGTGAGGTGGCAATCATGAGGGAGCAAATGGAGTTAGCATAGGGACTAATGACAGAGAGAAGGTCAGTTGTCCAACCAGTCACTCTTAATTAATGCCCATTTTAAATATATTTGGTCTTAATATTATCTGACTGGTGCTCAAGGTTTCTTGCCAACACTTCCTGAATCTGACTGCATTCTATACAGGCTAACCAGTGAGTCTAGATGTCAGAACAAGACTGAGGAAGACAAGCTTGAAGGGAAGCATGAGGCTTGCTGAATAAATGTTAACAATCTATTCAAACGTTTCAACATCATTTCTTATTTCAACAAGCCAGAGGAATTTTATTTGCTCTGTTGTATCAGAAATAGCCATTTTATGTTCAGTTAAAAATGTTTTTCCTTGCTGATTTGGCCCGCTTATGAAGATTGCAGAAATGCTGTCTAGGAGTAAAAATTGGAAAATTCAAAATCACCAAGCTTTCCTCCACATTCTTGACATTCAGCAAAGAGGCCATGGTAATGATTCTGAGCTGATACTGCTTCTAAGAAGGCAACATGCTGCAATGGAGAGACCACATGCTCTGGATCCAGAGGCTTCCCTTCCAATACCACTTTTGATATTTACAACCTGTGTGAACTTGGGAAAGCCATTTAAAGGTTTGGGGCCAAAGTTTCCATATCTATAAAATGAAGAAGGGGGACAGGGAGGAGAGGGAGGAGGACAGGGAGGGGGAGGGGGAGGAGGAGGAGGGTAAGTTACATAGCATTATAAATCTGCAAAGCATTTTATGCATGTTCTCTCATTTGATCCTCACAACAAACCTGTGAGGGTTCTACTATTATCTCCATTTACTGAAGCTTAGAGGAATCAAGTGGCTTGCCCAGGGGCACACAGCCAGTAAATATCTGAGGGACACTCAGGTTTCTCTGATTCCAAATCTAGCACTCTATTTCTTGTAAGATCTAGCTTCCTGATCTATTACCCTCCATAGCACCTAATGGCTTGTAAGTAATTTTGTAACCCTCATTGTCTCACCTGATCCTCACTATTGCCCTGAGGAGTAAATAGGGTAAGTATTATTACCAATTGTAGATAAAGAAATTGAAATTCAGAGAAGTTTAATGGATTTGCCTAGGGTCATAGAGCTACTAAGTGTTAGGGACTCCCAGTTAATAAGTAGGAGAGACAGGACTAGGATTTCTACCCTTCCAAATCCACAAGGAGGGCTCTTTCTTCTTGCATGTTGCCTCCATTTTGGATATCCAAGACCATTCTATTTTTGTTCTCTTGGGATAATAAGAAGTCTAATTATAGAGGTGAGAGAAGTAATAAGAACAAAGGGTGGGAAAACAATTCTCTTCTGTAACTGTTCATCTAAAACAGCTTATTTCAAAAAGTATGATGGCACAAATATTACAAAACCTTTTCTCTCATGTGTATATGCATGTGTATGTATGTATATGTGTATGTGTGTTGGAGGTATGTATACATGTCATAGCTTTTAGTCAGAGCAGTCATCTACCATTCTTATATGAAGTACCTGGATAATCAGGGCTGAAGTCATCACCTGCTCAGATGCTTTAAGAAGGTGGTGCTGCAGAAAGGGTGCTAAGGTTGTAACTGTAGGACCTAGGTGTGTAACCTTGATCTGTTTATTCTGTTATGATCAGTGTGACATTGTCATCCATTTAACTTCTCAAGACATTAGTTTCCTTATCTGTAAAATGAGAATTTTGGACAAATTAGTTATTTCACAGGTGTTTATTAAGTACCTACTCTGACCTCTGAGTCCCATCCTACAGACTTTTGATCGATAATCTAAGTTGGAGCAGTGTTTCACTGACCTATGGCCAACCAAGTTCAGTCATAGTTTGTCGCTGGAAGAGCCATAGACGATAGCTTAAATATATATATATATTTGAAAGCTGTGTGGCAAAACTAGATTCAAGAGACTGTTAAATCATATTGTCTTGGGAACTGAATATCATAAAGAAAGAAGAAACCTCAAGAGTTCATTTGGTCTCACTGCCTTCAGAAAGCTAAATCATATAGGATAGATAAATATCCATTTACTTCTTGAAGCTCTCCAGGGATAAAGATTCCATGTTCTCTTTGGTTGGGTAATGCACTCTTTTATCATCCTGACAAATCTCTCCTGCTTCTGGTTGGACATGACATCATAAATCTTAAAATTATAGATCTAGAAGGTGTAATCTAGTTCAGCTCCCTCATTTGACAGGGAAGGAAATGAAATGAAACCCATAGACATAAGGATAGTTGTCTCAATTCACTCAGCTAGTTAGTGATATAAGGAAGAACATGGAAAGAAACAAAAAACAAAAACAAAGCTATTCCAAAAGAAATTCACGTTCCTTGTGCTCTATTCCTTGTGAGTATGCAAACATAAAGAAGTAAACGTGCCTTTATTTCTTCCATCATTGTATTATATTAATGAGTGGTTTACAAGGATTTTGCTAACAGCCAATTCATGTTTCAAGAAGGGAAATTATTTTTAATTTGAATAATATAATTCTCCTATCAGCTAAACTGCTGAATCCCTATTCTGATGTTTAATTATGGCATGAAGGTGACCTGGGGTTTTGAAGACAATGTAGATTAACAGCTTTGAGAAGAACTACCAAAGTGAGAAGACCTAAGGGCATAAACTTCGCATTCGATTGAATGTTTGTCATGAGAAATTCTAAAGATGTAAATAGGTTATAATCTGTACTGGTGGAGGAAATAACCATATTAGTGAAATCACAAATATTGCAGTGAGAACATGTCCCCCCCCCCCCAGGTTCTACTTGGATATCTCATTGTGCTAAATTGCTTGTCTTTGGGTATCTATAAACATAGGCTATAATAGTGTAAACTGGTGTCTATTAGACCATAATCTCCCTGAGGAATGGGACCTTTACTAATTTAAATGATGCAAATTTCTTCCTGAGGCCTATCATAGTCCTTTGCAATTCAATTCACTGGTAGACATTTTATAAGTATTTATTGAACTGAATTTTATATATATTGCTTTAGAGAAGGTTTGCACTAGAGGATCCAAGAGGTTATTCTCAAATATAAGATTCTATAATTCTTTAGCTTGTTGCAGGAGTACATCTACCTAGGACTGATGCTACAAGTAGACAGTGATCTGGACCTAGAAGAGAATGGGAAGAGGAGAGTGAGATGCAGTACATTTGGAAATTCCTCAGAATTTTCAGTAATTCCAAGTTGCTCCCAAACAGAAGGAGGAAGGGCAGAGAAAAGGAGAGGAAGGACAGGGGAATGAGGAAATATCTTTCTCGTACCAATTTCTCATGGTGACGTTGTAAAGTTAAAAATCTTGAAACATTACAGTATTTGAGTATCAAAGTTGTAGGTATTGCAAAATACAATGGAGATATGCATTTAGGGTTTTGCTATATATTTATAAATATTTCCAGTGATTCTTTATACATAAGAAGTGGAACAAAGGAGATTGTCATGCAAAGGCATCATTGAAAAAAAAGGGGCCCTGTGATGTAATGAAGATGAGGAATAATAAATGGACAGCTTCAGTGATCCATCATATCTAGGAAACATCAAAAGATATTGAGGAAAGCTTCCAAAACTTTCAGGAGATATTTTGTGAAGGGATCTAAAGAATAATGTTAGATAGCTAGGTGGCACAGCATATAGAGTGGTACAGTTAGAGTCAAGAAGACTTGAATTTGTGATGAGTAAAAGTTTGAGAGACATAATTTCTGGGTAATGAATCATTATTATTAATTATGACTAGCAAATAGTTAATAAAAGGATGGCCATTTGTCCTTTGCTCATAAACTAAAGATGAATCATGGAGGCCTCTCAATGCTTATATGCCCTTGGAAAATTGGGTGTTCCTGAAAGGCAGTGATTGACTCTGGTTACCAATGAGAGAATGAATATTATGATGAGAAATGGACCTATTCTAATGAGGGGTTAGGGCACTTTGACTTTGCTTTTGTCACTCTGACTCCCAGACCACCCCCACCCTTGGACAATCTAGGCAAAGGGACCTACCACCTACTCAAACTTGCCTGAATAGAACATAATGGGTTGAAATTTACCTAGATTAGATTCTTCTTACTCTTTAATCAGAACTAAGCTTCCCCAGTTGAGTGGGGGAAAGATTTCAAGATTGAAAAATATGTACCCAGAGGTATAGCAATGTCCTTCAGATGATGGCTGAATAACCTATGAGGGTCTGACTTCTGAACGAGGAAACAGAAAAGGGAAAATCTTAATGTCAATGAACAATTGACTATTAATGTGAGAGAAATAATAATTTCTCTCAACTTCAAATTCTGTCTCAGACAGCATCACCTCTGTGCCTCTGGACAGAGTAATTTAACCTCTTCTGGTCCTAGTTTCCCCATCTGTGAAATGGTAATTGGCCATAAAGTGAAAAAAAAATCTTCCCCATTTAATCTGTTCTTTTCTCTAGTTTCAGATGATGATAATTGCTCTTGAAATAACCTCTCTCCCTTATTTTCTTAAAAGCAACAGTGAATAATATACATCGTGGCTTACTTTTCTTCTTTCATAATAAAGTTTACTATAAACTTCTTGAGGGAAAGCTGAACAATAGTCTTCCAGTTTTCTAAGGAGGTGTTTATCAATGACCTTTCCTTCTTTCAAAGAGAAGGAGTGGCTTATAATACTTTTAGCAACAAGAACCTGGACAGGACTAAAAATAGATGCTTTTATCATTCCAACTTTTGTACAAGTTGTTCCCCATATCTGTAATATTCTTCCTCTTCACCTGTACCTTTTGGAACTCCTAGTTGCCCATTAGGCTCAGCTCATTTGGCACCTCAGGAAAAGAGACCTTTTCTTGATTTCCTCAATGATTAATTCTACTCTCCTTAGTCACTGTGTACTTGTTTTGCATAAACTGTATTCTGTATTAGTTTATCTGTGAACATGTTGGACCCTCCTGGTAAAATATAAACTCTTTGTGGGCTAGGGCTGTCTCACTTTTGTATTTGTATCTTCAGCACCTAACAATTTCTGGCACAAAATATATTCCTGATAAATGCCTGGGGATTAATTGACATGAAATTCAGTAAAGTCAATAGTCAATAAACATTTAGTAAGCGCTTAACATGTCCATCTGTTAAGCCTTGCAGATGCAAAGAAAGGCCCTGTATGAGTGTGTATTTATACAACTCTGGTTCTGGTGAAGAGGTTTTGTTTTGCTGAATGCTACAAGGCCTAGGAATCAGCCTCCTTCCTCATGTTTCCTTCAGGAGGAAAAAGAAATTTTTGACCTGGCCTTTTTTGCCTTAACTAAATTTTATTTTTTTTAACTTTTTTTTTTTTTGCTTTTAAGTCCTCTATATCAAAACTAAGGGGTGACAAATAATAACTCCTCTTGCTTAGTACCTTATTTACTAGCAATTAAGAGGGGATTTTGACCCTTTAGGTCCTGGCTCTCCTGACTGGTGACTGCTTCTCTAGTGGTCAGGAAAGCCCTAATTGAGCTTTACTTCATTCCTTCTCTCCAGTCACCACTTCCACAACCTCTTTGCCAACTGCTACCACATTGGGCATACTTTTTTTTCTTCTTCCCATCTGCCACTTTTGTTGCCACAAGTCATGAATTATAATCAATCAGCTCTGCTACTATTCCAAGATGGTCTGTGTAACCTCACTAACCTGTGTGTCCTCACTAACCATCCTTGTAACTTTATAGATTCAAGCGTCCCTCACCACTATGCTCCTCTGAATGTAGTCTTCCCACAGTTACGGGGGATGGTTGATAAGTGTACTGGGCCTGTAGTCAGAAAGACTTGAAATAAAATCAGGCCTCAGTCACTTTCTAGCTGTGGACTCTGGACAAGCCACTTAAACCTATATCTGTCTAGTTTCCTCAACTATAAAATGGGGATCATAATAGCATCTACCTCACAGGATTGCTGTAAGGATCAAATGGGATAATATTGGTAAAGCTGTTAGAATTGGCACATCGTAGGTATTGAATGAATATTTGTTTCCTTTCTCCCCACCCTCACTTCTCTATTAGAATGTAGGCTTCTTGACTGCAGTGACTATCTTTGCTTTTGTATAACCAATGCTTATCACACACTTGCTATAAAGTATTTAATAAATGCTTTTTCATTCATACATCGATCATGTCTAAGGCCCCATTCTGATTTAAATCCTATGACCTAAAACTAAAAGTAAATGATATTCATTGTTAGTTGTTGTCCCAATGAATTTCCTATTTTCTGAACATATATGTTTTATTATCTGTACATTTTTAGTTACAAAAACCTGACATTGGAATGTATGTGGGTGTGTGTACACACATATCTATCTATCTATCTATCTATCTATCTATCTATCTATCTATCTATCTATCTATATGTCTATATAAGTGTATAAATCTCTGTATGTATATATACAGGGTGTTCCTAAAGTCTGGACATGTGGGAAATGTGGAGTTATCGCATTGACTTCACGTGAATCTTGGAAAGAGCATCAACCTTAGAATCACAAGTGATAGATTTGTTAATATTCCAATTAAATAAAATGTTGTCCAAAGTTTCTTTCATTTCATTTCTTGAAAATATGCATTTTTGCCTGTGTGTCCAGACTTTAAGAAAACCCTGTACATATATGTGTATGTATGTGCATGTAAGTACATAATAAATATAGGAATTTTTTTTATACTCTAGTTTCTTCGCTGTGCTTATGTCCTTTCTTGCTCTCCATGGATCCAGAATTCAGAAGTTATAGCTAGTCCGTTTAAATTGTTTAACAAAGCTATGTTCACAAATTAAGTATCCATTTAAAACTTTTCTCATTCTTAAATTGGAAAGGTAAGGAGACCTTCTTCCTCTCCTCTAATCCCAAAACTAGGCAGCTAGAATACTTTCATAGATCCACAGACTCAAGGAATACTAAGTTTTGCCTATGATTTCATGAACCCCACATGATCTCGGGAGTAGGAAAAACTTGTAGGTAACCGATAGCTCTATAAGAAGATGAAACATTCTGCATTTGAAAAGACCAAAGATCCAATTTGCAGATACTCTATTCTTCAAAACCCTGTCACAACTGTTAGTACTTAAATTAACGAGATTAGCAGTGAGCCCTAAACCAGATTTACACAGGCATGGAGGAACATGACCAACTGTGAACACACTGGGTCTCCTCAAAAACTGTGTGGATGGAAGATTTGACACCAATGACCAGTCAACTTCACCCCCAAAATTAATCTCAATAAATTTGGCTTCAAATATATGTTTTGTGAGTGAGTTGTTTTTCTTTTTCCAGTGTAGGATTGACTTGCCACCCAAGATAACCACTTACATGCTAAGTGGTATGGAAGAGAAATTAAGTCCCCATACCTTTATGCAGAGATGATTCTAGGTTGTTTGAAAGCTACACCAGCAGAGTGAAAGCTCTACAAGTCTTTCCAGGCTATAAAGAATTTGAGTATGAATTCAATGATGGACTGTGGATCTGTCATCAGAAGACCAGCTTAGCTCAGCACCCATCATGAGGAAGGTGGGTAACAGGACACGACAAATTTAAGTATAAGAATTTGTGAAAACCAGTGGGAGGATTATCTTCACTCATGAAATCACAGTTCTCTAGAACAATGCATCATCTAAAGCAAAACTATTTCCGTCATTAAGCCCAGAACAAAAAAATAATAAAAGGTCCCCAATGTGGTACTGTTATTTGCCCTTCAACAAAGTGCCAAGCATGCCAGCATGGTATCTGCATTTCCAGAAAAAAAAAAACATAAGCCACAAGTGAAAAGAAGTCTCAGATGTAGCAAAAATGAAAATAGACCAACAGAAAACAACATGCCTTACAAAATATGAAAATGTAAGGCCAATCAGTAAGAGAAAGGTCTTTCCTGCCCATTGAATAGGCCTCAGGTGGGGCCAACAAAGGGAGGCCTGATTAGAACTGAGAGCAGCAGGATTCAGAAGCAGACATCAAGAGGACGTTGAGGCAGACAGAGCTACAGGAATTGAAATTCAGCCCAAGGAGGCACAGGAACTGAGAGTCTACATAGCTGCAGAAGAGAGTGCTGAGCAGAGAGTTAGGATTTATGAGCGATTGTTTACAGGAAGGCCCTAGAAGGGGGGAAGGTCACAGGATGACTTGGCTCCTTGCTATAGTATTGTGTTACAATTTCCTTGTTGCTACATTGAGGCAGTCTTACTGGCTTTGGAATATTATTGCTACTATATGGAATGGGAATTATTGGTCCTGAGATTGGATTCTCTTGTGTCTAAATAAATGTTATACTTCTGCCTTCTACCTAGAGAATTTCTTATACTTTGAGATCTTGAACCATTCAGGCATGTTCATAGTCATCGTCAAGGTCATAAATCTTGCCTTACTGATATAGAAAACCAAGGATTTCTAATAGCATGAAGCATAAATACAAGAAGACTTAAGAAAAAGAAGAAAAAAATTAAGAGTGCATTTAGTTTCACTGATTTTCACTTTTTGTGTTAGCCTACGATATCTGCTTTAGAAATGAAGAAATAAGTAGTCATCTCATTTTTCCAGATGGAACTTTTAACTTGAATAAAATGTTAACCAGATTGTTCTTATATAGAACTATAAATAAATTAACATATTTATATACACAGAGACATGTATGTATATCAAGTTTATTTCCAAATCTGTCAATCAGAAAATGGAATACTTTGTTAGTCATGCAATACATAAAGGATTAACTTCTCATAACTTCCATTAAGACCTTTGATAAGATAAAGACTCCTTGAAAAGGCCGGTTTGTAACCAAGCTCAGGAATTTGGGACATTGTCACAACTTAAGGATGCCTTTTCTCCAGTGGGATGTTCCCTTGCTCTACTCCAGCTACTTATGTTTTAATGTGTCCCATAATTACTTAGAAACTATTACTACTTTCCCTCCAAAAAAGAGGGGATATAATGTAGATAAAGTCTGTTTCAATCAGTAAAGTCCACATTTCAATCAAATCTTGATTATGTATCTGAGTAACAAGAAGCAGTGGCATAGACAGCCTAAAATAATGGACAGTCTAAAAAAATCTATTTCTAATTCTTATGGAATTAACTTTATACTCTCAATCATAAAATGGGCTCCTCCTCTCCATCCCTAAAATGGGTTAAGAAAAGGGACAAAGCCAAAAATGCCCCACCTGATGAAGTTTTCTGGTAATTTCTGGCTATGTTTTCCTCACATTGGGGAATTAAAAGTCCCACTCACATAGGGTCAGTGCCCCTCCTACTTGGTAGATATCTGAAAATGAGGTGAGTCTCCATATCTTGCCTGCTGTTCAGATATATTTCCATATGGATATGAGGGGGTCCTGGTCTGTAAATGTTAAGGGCTACTCTATCCTTGTTGAATATCCATGTTACGTTAAAAGTGAACCTCCTCATATTAACCATTCAGTGACTTTTGAGGGCCTCATCTTGGACTGACGTTGAACTGAACTAACAGCATACCAGCATCAGGTCACTCCTAACAGCTTGTCATGTGGCAAAACTAAGGAAGAACAAGGTAGACCTTCGGAATGTTCCCTGCTACTTTCATAATACTATGAGAAAAGAAGAAAGGCCTGTCCAGAACATTGGATAGGCTCCCTAAAATGAAGGCCATGGACAAGACTCACACAGAATGGAAAGGAAATCCAAATTGATGATATCCCAGGCCCATTTTATGATTTGAGGGTATAAAGTTAATTCCATAAGCATTAGGAATGGATTTTTTGAGAGGAATATTAGAGTTAAATAGATGGAATATTAAACAATGATATGCGATAAGGACAGCACCATTTATTTGAGTTGAGTGTGGCTTACCTCTCTGAGTCACCCATGGTAGTCTGCTAGACAATCTTCAGAAAAGGGCTGGTATTTCTTGTGTTTTTTTTTTTTGTCCTTGAGTGACCAGGAAGTGATGCCAGTAGACTAACTCTTTAGTGCTCTGATTCAATTAAAAATCCAAGATAGTTTCAATACCTTTTACTAGCAAGAACTATAGTAGGGAAGGGAAGGAGGCGGGGAGGGAATTTGGCATCCTACTGTATTCATTTAATTGTATGGCATCCTACTGTATTTATTTAAATGTATGTAAAATGTAATTAAATGTATAATTTAATTATAATTAATACATACAATTTAATTGTATGTAATAAATATCATCCAGATAATATCCATAAAATGGTTATTATCCATTTGATTTTTCCTGTATAGATGGCCATTTCAAACTATTTTAAGTGGTTATACATCTCTTTAAGGAAGCCAGCCTTATCATCTGGAATGTGTAGAGGACCTCACTATCCTTAGGAAATTCCTCTTTTACTTAAGCTGTCTGCTATATTTCCTTCATAACAGTGGTGTACACCTTTGATAAACATATATCTCTTTATTTAATACCTTAACTGACATTTATGATCAGAGATTCATTACAGAGGTTATTATACCTTTCAAGAAATCATGAATGATATTGATATATGGATAAAAAGGGTGTGTGTGTGTGCATGAGTGTCATTAAATTTGTGAGTTGCTTTCCTGAATCATTTAAAAAATATGATTAGCACAGTGGTGTCTTATGTTCCAACGAGCTGTGTGAAGGTAAAGATATGGTCCACTGTAGAATACTGATTTGAGAATGCCTTTGATGCATATATAAATGATTCTTATAAAATTTAATGGGAATGTAAGCATATAGGTCAGCAATTGAGCTCTAGGTTGACTTTTTTTTTTATTTCAATGAGATCTGAGATACCTTTAGTATGTTCTCATCCATGAGAAATCGTCTAAGTTAGCCACTCTACATTCTCACAAATGTATCTTCATTAGAAAAGTATGTTTTCTTCCTTTATGGACACTAGGTCTAGTCTGATCATTGCTCCCATTGCTTCTCCTTAATGCACTTTTGTGGGCATGTAGATGGCACAGTTGGTAGAGTGCCAGGCCTAGAGTCAGGAAGACTCATTTTCCTGAGTTCAAATCTGGCCTAAGACAATTACTAGCCATCTGAACCTGGGCAAGTCCTTTAACCCTGCTTGCCTTAGTTTCCTCACCTGTAAAATGAGCTTGAGAAATGGCAAGCCACTCTAGTATTTTTGCTAAGAAAATCCCAAATGGGGTCATGAAGAGTTAGAAATGACGGAAACAATTGAATAAGACAAAAAAAATTGGGGGGTTGGTGACATTACAGCCCACATTCCTTGATGGTGAAAAAAGCTTGTTTTAAAAATCTTTAGAGATTGTTTCCATTTTTCTTCTCATATTTTAGAATCTCCAGTTGCCTTTGTACTTAGCTAAAATTTCATCTCCTGCAAGACGTATTTCTGGATCTCACCTCTTCTCGTAGTTGCTAGTGCTTCTCACTAAAATCATTTCATATTTGTTTTATATATATTTTGCATATATTTTCATTGTTCATGTTTTTCTCCTAATAGAATGTAAGTTCCTTGACAGCAGGGACTCTTTTCTTTTCTTTTCTTTTCTTTTCTCTTTTCTTTTCTTTCCTTCCTTCCTTCCTTCCTTCCTTCCTTCCTTCCTTCCTTCCTTCCTTCCTTCCTTCCTTCCTTCCTTCCTTCCTTCTTTCCTTCCTTCCTTTCTTCCTTTCTTTCTTCCCACAGTATTTTGCATAGTGTCTAGCACATAGTAGGGACTTAACATATTATTACTGATTGATTATCCTCCTTTTTTATCCTCAGACCCATTTTTTAACTGGTTATACCCTACACCCCTTCTCTGTGCTTTACCAGATGATTTTTCCCATAATTTTCTGTCATCCTTTGCCATAAAGTTCTTTACAAGTTTTTATGCCAAAGTGGTATTGGATTTGGCTACCATCTTTGTCTATTTGGCAAGAAAGTCAAGTCTTTGATGACAAAGATGTTTTTAGGTTCTTTTGATATTATTATGACAGTTAATTTACATAAGTTAATTCTTGTATGAAATTGTGTCATATGGATGTTCTTTCTAATATTTATTACCTATTTTCATTATCAATAACAATTTGAAAAGATTAGGCATGCATTGTTTTAATAGAATGCAATAGCTTTTTTCTCATCATTATTTCTTCAAGCTTTATTTTAATTAGAGCTTTAATCTAAATTTAATTTAGATTTGGGGGGGGCAGGGCAATTGGGGTTAAGTGACTTGCCAAAGGTCACACAGCTAGTAAATATATCAAGTGTCTGAGTCCAGATTTGAACTCAGGTCCTCCTGACTCCAGGGCTGGTGCTCTACTCTCTGTGCCATCTAGCTGCCCCTTTAATTTAGATTTTTGATCTAATATATCAGTGGCCAAATTTTATATAGACAGCTGATTCAAAAATCACTCCCATATCAGTAATACCAATTACTGATTTCTGGCCAATTAAATTCTCTCTCTCTGTCCCTTTTTCCCTCCTTCTCTCTCTCTCTCTCTCTCTCTCTCTCTCTCTCTCTCTCTCTCTCTCTCTCTCTCTCCCTCTCCCCCCCCCCACCTCCCTCCATCCCTCTCCCTCTCCCTCTCTTGCTCTCTGTTTCCAGAACCCGATGATTCCTTTCTTAAAGAAAATGTTCATGTTTCAGCTGCATGTGGCTTCTATGTAGTTTACAAGTCTTTGGCTTCTCATTCCTAGATCCCATCCTTTGCTTTTCAACTTATTTCTCAACATCCTCACCTTTTGCCACTCTTAGAAGGAAGTCACTGAGAATCAAAGTGTGGGTTTATTTGATTTGGAGGCTCTTAAAATCAAATTCTTTTGAAGCATTTTTTATACTTTTTGTGCCGCACAATAAATACTGGTATATCTTCATGCTGGTCTTTTTGCAAATAGTGATCATAAGAGCTGCAATACAAAATAGCAAATGTTCCACAAAAATGTTTCTTGTTATCTTTGAGTGTATAAAAGAACCAACTCCACCAATTCATTTATTTCTCTCTCCAAGGAGTACTTGAGAGCCTTCAATTCAGTTGCAACTTATTTCTTTTCTTCTATGGTTTTTGAAACGCATAATTCTTAGTGTCAGCTTTGTTCTTTTTTGTGTCTTTGCCACCCTCATTGTCAAAGCAGGAGACCACATAAGACTGAGAACTATTTTGCATTTTTCTTGATTTCATGGTCAAAGAACTCATCATGGAGTGGATAGCTTAGCAGTGATGGACTTCTCCAAACTTAGGCTGGTATATGGAAAATAGAATCAATTCCACATTGCTTCTGGAACTGTATTTGTGTGTATATGAACATGATTTTTTCCGATGTTCTGAGAATTCATAATGTGTTAAATAAAGACAATGATAGCACAGCATAAGTATGTGATTTAGGACACAATTAAAATAGTTGTAAGAATAACAGAAATACAAGTTTTTAAATTTTTTTAAAACCAATTAATAGGACTAGTGGCAGGTAAATTCTAATGGAAATAATCTGCCTGAAAATAATTGAGTTAACTAGTTTTGGAACAACATAATGTTGTATTATGTATAGATTAACTTTATTAGATATTTTTAGTCTTTTCTCTTGAATTAAACCAAACACAACCCTTGCCCCCTCACCTTTCTTGGAAAAGGTATAAAGCTCTTCACTTTTTGTTTGGCATCCATCAGTTAAAAGATAACTATCTTGACTAAGTAAATTACAAAAACTTTAACAAAAAAACCCAGACTTTTTATTTGAAACAATAAACTATATGTGCTAAAGGCATTCACATTTAATTTGTATATAGCATCAATCTAAAGGGTTTGGGTTTGGGGATATGAGCAGGAGTTTGAATATATAGATTAATTTATTTTCAGTTTTTTTTCAATTTTGAAGATCATGTGTTAAATCTAATAAAAGACATAAAATCTTCACTAGCCTGATGTTAATATTTTTGAAATTTTCTAAAATGAATATAAGTTCATTTATAGGTCACAATTATTTTTTTTCCCAAACAGTCACATGTTTTAGCACATGAGATATGTTTGCAAAATCATCTTCAGTCTCCTTAGAAGAGATAAGAAGGGTGTGCTATAAACTTTATTAATCCTGAGGCTTTCAAATATGTCTTTACGAAGACTGATTCCCTTTGAGTTTTATAGCTTACTCCAATTTTGTACTGCTTTTATAGTTTTCAAATATTACCTGCATCAAGTAAGAAAAAGGCAAGGCTGCTTCCTAAAAACAGATGTTAAAAATCATTTCAAACAGATGGCTATAAGCAGTCCTAAACAAGGAGGACTTGGTTGCTTCTGAAATGCAGCCCAATTTAATACCTCGAATGAAGACAATAATTAAATGGGAAATTGTAGACTTAAATCTTCCTCATTGGATCATAACTAAGATATTCAAATGGATCTGTGATCTTGTCAATGGGGATATTCCTTTTGCCAAAGTAGATCATAGCCCGACTCTCCCTACCCCTCTTGTATGGCTATTGTTCATGATATCCGATATTCTGGATTCAAGTTCACACTGTTGGGGCCCTTCATTACCTCATCATACATTATCTCTTGTGCTTTCCACATGGCTAGCCCATCTTCTTTTTCTACAATGTTGTTGTTCAGTTACTGAAGTTGTGTCTGGCTCTTCATGACCTCATTTGGGGTTTTCTTGGCAAAGATATTGGAGTGGTTTGCCATTTCTTTCTCTAGTTCATTTTACAGATGATGAAACTGAAGCAAACAGGGTTAAGTGACTTTTCTAGGGTCACACAGCTACTAAGGATCTGAAGCCAGATTTAAACTCAGGAAGATAAGATTTCCTAATTCTAGATCTGGCAGTCTATGCTCTGCACCACTTAGCTGTCCTTTTTCTAGCATATATTTACCTGATGACATCTTGTAAAACATTTTTTTTTTGCTACACAATTACTCTTTTGTAATATGACACAGCTTGTTCATGCCAATCACATACTTGTCTATTGACCTTTGGATGATTATCAGTTTAAATTTTTCTTGGAGAGCATAGTGTCTAATAGCCCTACAATAGCAGGGAAGAATGCAGTTATAAAAAAAAAGACTTTTATTTCAAGGAGAAACTTATTAATTTCAAAAGAACTTCACAGTGTCCCAAAGGTAATTCAGTCTTTTATCCACCTACTGTTCAATTTTGCACCTAGCTCACAGCCACTTTTGGGGGTCTGGTGGAAAAGATTTATAGGCCGTGTCTTCAACTGCATATCATAATCTGGTGAACAGCTGTTCTTTGTCCATTTGGTTTTTACTATGTGCGTAGCTAGATCAAATGCTTTGGAATAATTATGGGTCTATGAAGCTCTATAAATTTCTTAGGGTTTATGTAACCAGAACAATGTATTATCAGCAAACACAAGCATCAGATGATAACTTTGGTGACACCCTTCTCAATTTGGACTCTGCTGAATCTCCTTAATGACAGCGGTGAATTTTTCTGGCAGGCACATGTCTCCTTATTTTATTGCTTTGCATATTATTGATCAAAGTAACCTAAAACAAAGTTGTCTCTGGATCTTTCTTTTCTTTTCTATTAGATCTTCAAAGAAATTTATGTAGTTTTAATGTTGGTGATAGACCATCAAAAAGGAGGAATATAGTGTAGCTATCCCCTTGTAAGAGCCAGAATTCTGTTACCTGTTCTTAACCCAATTGAAAGATATTTCCACTATTATGGGAGAAATGAACAATTCCTTGGGGATTTCTAAAGACATTTTTACATGGAAAATGTAAATCTCAATAGCCATTTTCTCTCAGATTACCTCTGATATAGATCCCCAGTTTATCTCATTTTTTTTTTTCTGAACTGGCTCATCAGTTGTGATGAGCCAAATAAAGATTCGCCTTTTGGTGGGTTATTATCCAACAAAGTCCAATGAATAAATAGACTGCCAAAACTGAACCTTGTAAAGTAGTACTGGTACCACATCTCTGACTATCAAGACAACTGGTCAACCTGTTGTCCATTATATACCAGTCAAACTTCCAGGAAATTTACAAAGAAAAAATAGATTGCTTCTGTATCATTCAGATGTTAACCCTTGTGACATCTACATTTACCTTATATTCTATCAAAATTGTTTTTTTCTTTATTTATGTCGAACTCACTTCAAACCCAACTACATCTTCTAAGTTGTTGTCTACTACCACTAGTGGTCCTATAATAGACAATATAAAACCAACATTCAGGCCAGTCATTTCTCATTCTTCACTAGGCTATACTGTGAACTTCCTCTCTCCCGCTCAAGCTCTTCTTCATCATAAAGTCCTGGAATTCATACAATGCAAGTACCCTTTGCCCCATGGCTTCTCCCTTTGATTGGATAGCTCCTTAAGGAGCTATCCAAAGAACCTCCATTTAAGAGGGAGCCCAGTCTACATTATGGATTTCTCTAGCATGCCAAACAAGGCCAAAGACATTTACAAGATCTCCCTTTCAGCTTCCTTTCATGTCTTCCCACAATAGAATATAAGGTTTTTGAAGAAAAGGCTATCTTTATTTCTAATTACCTTGGTTTTCTATGGTTTAACACAGTGCTTGGAATATAGAAAGTACTTAATAAAAGATTAATAAATGATAGTTGACTACTAACAGATATTAATAAGAAAAATAATAATGTTTATAATGAGATGTAGAAAAAAGCTTTCAGCAAAATACCATACCCATTTCTGTTATTAAAAATAAACTAGGAAAAAAATAAACTAGGAAATATGGAATTAAATATACCTTTCCTTAGTATGGTCATTGATATCTCTAAAACCAAAGGTCAATATTACAAACAATGTTGTTGTTTGTCTTTTGTACTCAAAGAGAAACAATAGTGTTGGGGTCAAGGTGCAGTGTGTTAAGCTGTGGCTGATCAGTTCAATATGAGCTTAGAAAGCTCTACCATGGGTCGGGCACAAAGGTCTGTTTGTTGGGATGGAGATGTCTCTTGAATTGTGGATCTCAATTTTCCCTCATGCTATTGTGGTTCTGCTGTGCCCATACAGCACCTTCTTTCATGCAGGCACACTATGCTGGGTGGTCCTAAGAAAATGTCTCACATGTCTCGCAATCAATACTAAAGTTCTTCGGAGAGATCTTGGGAGTGTTCTTGCATTGGTTCTTCTGACCTCCATGTGACCACTTGCCTTGTGCAAGTTCTCCATAGAATATAGTCTTTTAGGTAAATATGTATTTCATGTTTGGTCTGTGTTGTGAGCTCACTGGAGTTTCATTCTGTGCAGTAGAGTTTGAATGTTTTTTAATTCACCTCAAGAGAAGACCTAAGTGTCTGGTACCTTATCTTGCCAGGTATTCTTCATAATTTTCCAAGACAATTCAAAAGGAAGCAGTTCAGTTTCCTGGCATGGCACTCGTGGATTGTCCAGGTTTCACAGGCATACAACAACGAAGTCAGCACAAGGGCTCTGTAGACCTTCAGTTTGGTATGCAATACGTCTCTCTCATTCTTTCTTTTAAAGCTAGCTCCAAACTCTGAGCTGGCTCTAGCAATGTGTATGTCAGCCTCATCATCCATGTGGACATCTCTGGAAAGCATAATGCTTTCAATAGTTTCATGGGCAAATGGTCTGATTAAATGCAATAGGGATAAACTATAGGCCCTTCCAATAAGATAAAGGGTTAAGCAGAAGTGTCTGCCTATTAGCCATATTACTATTTGGACAGCACCAAAAATATTAGCTATAGAGATACAAATAAAGAAATTCAGGGAATAAGTTCGAGTGAAAAGGAAATGGGACTATGGGGTTGGTTTTTTTGCTTGTTGTTGTTGTTTTAGTTTAATAAGAAAACCCTTGAGACAGCTAGGTGGCACAATGAATAGAGCACTGGCCACGGAGTCAGGAGGACCTGAGTTTAAACCTGGCCACAGACACTTAGTAGGTGTTTGACGCTGTGCAAATCACTTAATCATGATTGCCTCAAAAAAGAAAGAAAGAAAGAAAGAAAGAAAGAAAGAAAGAAAGAAAGAAAGAAAGAAAGAAAGAAAGAAAGAAAGGAACACCATAGAGAATCGACTAAAAATTTGCTAAAACAATAACTTTAGCAAAGTTGTAGGATACAGAATAAACCCATATAAGTCATCAGAATTTCTGCATTTTGCCAACAACACCCGGAGATAATTATTCAAGAAACTGATTCATAGAAACAATGAGACCTTCTCTAATAACTTATCAACTCCCTAGGGTAGATACACAAGGAAAAGAGTAGAAAGCTAGTGAATAATTTGAATGCTTTAGAATTGTTAAAGATCCTCCATCAAAGGCATCCCACTAAACAATGTCATTCAGGTCTGTGAAGGAAGAAATGCTGTCTAAGTTCAACCTAGCGTAGTTGTCAAAAAATGGTACTCTGGAGCCTGAGCTAGGACTACATTAGCACACTGGTGTAGGGCAGGAATGGAAAAACAAATAGTAGCAATAAAAATGATATATTATTTTAGGGAGTGAGACCTATGGATAACTTCTCTCACAAACCCTTCATTTTATTTCTTGATCTAGTACTGACATCTCAGTCTGAATCTTTACTATTGTATCCATTTCCTCCTCTTGTCTAAACTTTTGAATTTTGGAAATCTGAAGAAATCCTAATACTGACCAGGCTGGCCTGTGCTTACTTTGGTGCCAATTTAGATCTTCTCTTCCTTCAGGTAGGGATTGTCACTCCTCCTGCGTTAACCTCATCTGCAATTGCCTAAACATTCGACATGTGTAATCCTGTCCTCAGAATGGACAACGTCTAAGGAAATCACTAAAGAACAGGCTACCTGTTATTCAGAAATAATAATACCCTGTACTTTAACCCCAAGCATGCCTCCCAAGTTCTCATTTCTATACTTTTATTCAGTTACTCCCTTTACCTTCCCACTTAGCTCCCCCTCTCCAAATTCTTCTCCTTGTTCAAGTAGCAGCTCAAATGCCCATCTCCTCTGTAAAAGACCCATTCCTGGTTCTCTCAGCCAGAACTCAACTCTCTTTTCAAATACTCCTAGAGCATTTTATTTGTATTTCATATTGAATATGAAAAGGGCCTATATTTCTTCAACATACAACTTTCAGTGTAGAAATTCTTTCTATGAACACAGACAGCTTGTCTATAACAGTAGATAAATTCTAGAGAGCTGCCTAAGGTACACAGTGTTTGAGTGAATTAATAATATTAATAATAGCCAACATTTATATAGCACTATTTGCTAGGCATGGTGCTAAGTTCTTTACAATTATTATCTTTTTTGATCCCTACAACAACCCTGCAAAGCAAGAGCTACAATTATTCCCATTTTAAAGATAGAGAAACTGAGACTAAGAGAAATGAACGACTCGCCCAGGGTCACTCAGCTAGTAATTGTCCAAGTCCAGATTTGAACCCATGTTTTCCTGATGCCAGGCCCTCTCCACTGCACAGCCAGTAAATATAAGAGCCAGGATTTATGCCAAGGCAGACCTCTTTCGAGTTCAGCATTGTCTTCCTGCATATACTTTGTATTATACTTCTTTGTAGATATGCTTTGTCTTATCTCACCTGAACTCTGCATCTTTGTGTAACTCAGTAAAAATGTGAGCAGTTTTAAGAACCAGGAGGCCTCAACTTACATCCTCCCACTGAGGCTTAATGCCAATATGACCTTGAGGAAATCTATTGTTCTTTCTGGGCCACAATTTTCTCATCTGTTATGATAATTACAATAACATATATGATAGAATAATTAAATAACAGTAACAACACTACTACTACTATTACTAATAATAAGTAGCACTCATCAAGAGCTTTAACATTTACAAAATGTTTCAAATATACTAGATAAGTTGAAGTCCCTGCCAGCATGGTGGTGCAGTGAATGCTAGGCCTGGAGTCAAGAAGACTCATCGTCCTAAGTTCAAATCATGCCTCCCATGCTTACTTGCTGTGTAACCCTGGTCAAGTCACTTAACCTTGTTTGCCTTAGTTTCCTCATCTGTAAAATGAGCTAGAGAAGGAAATGGCAAAACATCCCTTGTCAAGAAAACCCTTAATGGGTCACAAAGAGTTGGACATGACTAAAAACCAACTGAATGACAAAAAGTATAATCAATTTAGCACTTTATATTGTTCCTTATAGATTAATTACTATGGAATAAAAATGGGTACTTTAAAAATACTTGTTAAATGGATGAAAAAAAAGGATATGACTTTTATTACCAGTCCATGCCAGCAATTAGAGAGAGGCAATGATAGCAATAACTTAGTAGCCCTCAAACAGTCTGGCCTAAATTATTTGATATTTCAGATGAAAACTGATTTTTCCAGATAATTTAAATATTTAAAATAGGCACTCATAGATACTTTAATAGAAATGGAAAAAACATATAGTGCTACATATAACCCACTTGAGCAGGACTTTTTTTTTTTATTGTTGTGTTTGAACACTAGAGACTTTTCAGAAAGTACTTAATGCCATGAAGATCTCCAAAACGAGTTTTCTCCTTTTGCCTGGGTTTACTGGATAGTTGCCTATATTTTATGATTCATTTTACTAGAGTTAATATGCCCCAGCAATTCTCTAAAGAATCCCTATGGTTTTGATCAGGATTGGTAAGAAAGAATGACTCCTCTTTGGGACTGCAACTCAATTTATTTGAAATGATTGAAATCTCAGGCTAATGGTGCTGTCTCTGTCATGCTAAAACAATTTTTATTATCTAGATTCTAACTAGGCTAGTGAAAAGTTAAGCTATTAGAAAAGGTACAATTTTGTAATTTTGTTATCTAGGACACAGACAACTAAGAAGAGTTCTCTTCTTCCACAGATATACACATGTAGTGCCTATTAACTCTAAGAAGAAAATAGACTCCTTTGGTTTTCTGTTTTCTACAAAACTGGAACTTATTACCTCCCAAATAACCATTTGAACAATAAACTCTTTGTAAACATTTTTAATATGCACAGAGGTTTAAAAGCCTTTGTATGATCCGGTAAATATTTTTATTACATCTGGTAAGACTAGCTTCTCCCTCGAATGTGGGGGAAAATAGGAATTATATTCTAGAACAAATATGGAAGGATAAATATCTCTCAATATCATATCTAATTTTCATTATAAATAATTCATTTGTAGTTAGACAAGATAAAAAAAGTACAAACTTCACAGCAATGGATGATTGCTAAGATCTCACTTTTAAGTAGACTGTTTTTCAGGCTAATAATAGATATATCAAACAAGTAGGCTAAGACCTTGTTCATACATTTAAATGAAAGGTTTCCTAGCATGAAAAATGTTTAGCTATATTAATTCAATTACTATGGAATTAAAATGGGAAACCTATTAGACTATTTATGCCTTTCATAGTAATACAAAAGGTATTACCTTAAGTACTATTACTAAATAGACATAAATGAGCAATTATTATAAGGATGATCAAAATCATCAGAAAATTGATTTGAATTTTAAGAACAATCTAAAGGAAATCTCTTGGATGTATATGTATTATATTTCATATTTTTATCTTTATTAAAAAATCAAAGAATGGAAGAGGCATAGATAGCCTACAATTCTGGTGGAAAAGATATTGGAGTTTTAGTATATTTCAGGCTCAATATTTTTTAGCATTATGATAATGCAAACCAGAGAATGAGGAAAGAGATTTGCTAGACTTGTCAGACCACACGCAGAAAATTTATGCTTACCTTTCGAGCCCCATGGACTAGAGAAAGTCCAAATTACGCAATCCAGAAAGGTGAGGGAACTCAAAAGTATAAGAGAAAATGGTTCATGAAGGAATCGTTCATATTTATTCTGGAGGGGAAGACTTGGCCACAGAAAGATGTTAGAGGTTATCAACCCTGACTCTATGATTACTGTATTCAAAAGGTTGCCATAAAAAAAATGACAGATATTTTTGACTCGCCCTCCCCACTTCCATTTCATTGACTTTGTGAAGAGCTAATAAGCATAGGCAAAAGTTATAGAGAAACAGTTACCTACTCAAAACAAGAAAGGATTATCTAACAATTAAGGCCATCATTTGTTGCCTGAGGTCCTGGTTTGGGGATGATTTTGAGAGAAATTAAGCGCATGCTCATTAACTGGATGACTTCGAGGAGACAGTAGAGGACTCCTATTCTGAGAAAGTATAGTCAATTCAAACCTTTCAAGGGGAATTAGCTTAGAAGGCCTCTGAGGAGCGTTCCTATTCTGCAGTCTGTGGTAAAAAGCAGTATTTCTTTCAAAATCAATTTATGCAAATAAAGCATAAACTAAATTGGCCAAATTAAATTATCAACATAGTATTTGCACTGACACCCAAATTGCAACAGACAAAACTTTTCTTGCCAGATAAAAGCAAACCCTTACAATTCAATCTCAAATGATCAGCATAGCTAAGAGAAAGTGATTGGCTTCCTTTGCATTTAGCAGTTTCTTCTGAGGCACATCTTTAAAGGGAATTATTTTGACTGACAAGGGGCACAGAAATAAGAGAGCTTGCCTTTTGTCGGGTTTTTTGCTGCAAACACCATTCACTGTAGGCAGAAGCTGGTGTTCCCAACTGAGAAACAGTTTATGTTGAAGTGCTAATTCTGAAGTGCTTAGAGGAAAGGGAAATTCCAAAATTGAAACACAGAAGGGGACAGAATTGAAATTACTTAAACTGCATGCCACCACTCTGCCAAACCTCTCACACTAGCTCTACTTTTCCCCTAAGGTAGCAGTTGAAAAATGACATTGCCTGCTACCCACTGGTGATGGGGTATTTATAACCTTTTATCTTTTTCCTCCCTTGTTGAAAGGTAAATCACATGGGAGCACAACTGGCCTTCGGGAAGACAGGTATCTTTTTGAAGCATCACACCATCGTGCCCTAGGATAGAACGTGATAAACTAATAAGAAGTCACCAGTCGCCAGTAGCTTCTGTTCACACGAGAAAGTCTGGAAATGATTATGTTTATTTAAAATGATAGCTTATAAGCAGTAAGGGCAGTTCTGTATTTAGGAAACGTAAGCAACAAAGTCAGCTGAGTCCTTTACTGATTTTCCTAAGCTCACACACATTCATAAGGCTGAAGCACAATTTTCCTTGAAATATATATCTAGTTCATACTCCCCTACTGGTACATAACTAATAAACAGATAAATTCTTTAGCTTGGAATGTTTAAAGGACAGAGAAGTACACAGGTTTCTCTATTTCCTCACTTCTGGGATGGGAGACCAATCTGGCCACACCTTTTGTCTAGGATTTATTTAGTTGAAGCTGTTGACATTGGTATCCCCCTTCTCACTGACTACTCAAAGGGTCTTATTTCCTTAAAGAGGACAATGTTCTCAAATACTGTAGTAGCAATCATTTAAGAAACTCAGTAGGCCACCACCACATACCAAGCACTGTATGAGGCCCTTGAGGGTAATGTAAAGATAATTTGGCTTGCCTCTGGGGAGAGGACACCCAAGCCAGTCCTAAAGGAATTTTATAAAAATGGGACATTGTATTTATACTTAAGGGGTTTAATAGGGAGTTAAAGTAGAAAAAATACCAGATTCGGAATCAAAGGCCCTGGGTTTGAATTTTGCTTTGTCACTTATGGCTGATCTGGCCTTTTGTAAATCATTTAACTTTTTTGTACCTCAAGCTTTCCTTTGGCAGATGGAATGATTGGACTTAATAGCCTCTAAGGTTCTCTCCAGTTCCAAATTTATGATCCTATGAAAGCAAAAGCACATAGGTATTAATAGAATGAATTGGAAGTTCTGCCCCAAAGAAGAATACTGGTCTTTAGTCAAAGGATATAGGATTATCAAATTAGAACTGGAAGTGAACCTATTTGTTGTGTTTGTCTTTTGCTCTTGGAGAGGAACGTGACATCAGGGAAAGGATAACATGACTTGCAGTTGACTTTGATTTGAGTGAGGGAGGGCTGTGTAAGGTCACCAGACTCACTTTCTCCTCTGGAGCCAGCTGGGTCCAATGGCTTGATATTCACCAGAATGACTCAAACCTTTTTGTCTGACAAGGAAACCTAGTCCTAGAAAATACAATAAATTACCCAAAGCCACAACTAATATTAAGTGTCTGGGATTTGAGTTTAGCCATCTGATTCCAAAACCACAGTACTTTTCAATGGATTGACTGTAGATGTGTTCACCTCTTTGAACCCTGAAAAGATTTTTCTTTCTTCTCAAATTATCTTTAGTAAAAAAGAAAGCATTTAAGTGTTCCTCTTTAATATAATCACAATGGCTAAAACTAACTGGGTGAGTGGTTATAGAAAAGTAGTTGAAATTTGTGAAAAATTAAAATTATGGAATATTTTTAAGACTACTGGTTGATATGAATGTATTTTCTTTTCTATTTTCAAGAGCAAGGATGGTGTTTTTTGAGATGAGGGGAAGATTTACTATGACTGAAACAGGCTAGAGAAGAAGAGTGAATAGGTTAGGGGGTATCATATTACCAATGTTAATCATAATCAAAAAATATACTTTGTGGAGATCCCAGAAGTAATAGCAGCTGGAATATACTACTCTCTCTTCAACATACCAACATTACAAAGAACCTCAATATATTTCTGGCATTTTTTTAATGTTACTGGCAATATGATATAGGTGTCTTGCCATTGATCCACATGTTTATGTATCTTGGAAACATATATTTTAATCAGGTTAGGATAGTTACAGTAATAATTACAATGTTATATTAAATATTAATTAAATATTATATATAATTATAATAATAATTACAGTAGATAGGAGGTGATCAGGTTTATAAACTTCTCTTTGCGTATTGCCTTCTGAAGTTCTATACTCTGCTAAACACTTATGAGATTATTTTGAGGATGCTAGTGTCTTTTAGTTATAATTAAGGATATTATTGCTATGCCTTCTATAGAAATGAATTTATAGTAATAGTCCTATGATTTAAAATCAAGGAAGAATGCAAATCAAATTGAATTTAGAGTAATTATTAATCTTTATATTCATAAGATGAATCACTTCTAAGACTAACAACTCAGCACATATTTGAAGTAAGATAACAAACATTGTTCTTACTATATGTTTGTTGTCTGATGTAGTATTGATGGGGTGCTAGGGCCCCAGCTCTAAAATCATGTCTTTGGAAGCCTCCCAATTTCTCAGTAGGTCCCAGCACTGTGAGAAAATTTTCTCTGGTTGTAGAACACAATCTCTTATCAGAACAGACACAGGAGTTCCTGACCAAAGATCCTGTATCTTTTGCCTGCCTCAAGAGGACTCTTCTCTGGTCCCTGGCCAAAGATTCTTTCCCAGGCTATCTTGTCACCTTAACAAAGACATTTCTGTTGACTCCTTGAGTTTTCCCATACATTTCAGCAGCCCAGCACCAGGACTACTTGCATATGCTGACCACCTCCTAATCCCATCCCACATCACCTAATTAGCATCATTGGCATCCTTTCTCTGTCCCTTTTCTATATAAGCTTTAGATTCACCCCCATTAAATTGGAAGTTCCACAAAGGAAGTTCACCCACAACCATTAGCATTACAGTAAACCTTGTAACGTGACTGAAAGAAGGCTTGAGTATGTCAGTTCATTCCAGGCAACTCTGCATTGATGTTCTCAGGATCCTAGTACCCCTAAATGGTGTGAGCACCTCTTCAGTACTATTTTTAATATTAAGATTTTTCAAAAATTGGAAATATACCAAGTGAATTATGTCATTTTGATTTTTATACCATCCCATTTATTGGGTTCACAGTGAATTACTCAGTGTCCTTCCTTTACAGACTATTATGGTTTATTTATCCTTCCAGTCTCCTTTGCAACTCATCCAAGCTTTAAAATTCCTAAGCTTTTTAAAGGAAATAAGTGAAAAAAAAATCTTAGCTACTACATCTTACAATAATGAAACAGTTTTTTCCCATACGCTATTGTTATAACTAACAAAATTTGTCTTCTTAGAAATTACTTTAGTGACTTTAGAGACTAAATGTTATATACCTAGTAGATAAATTCTAAGATAGCCTTTCAAATAAATTCATACTTATTTATTAGTCATTTTGGGGCAGCTAGCTAGAAAGAAAGAAAAACCAAAGTTCCAAATTACTCTTCCAGCTAATTCACTTCTTCTATTTGGCAGGTGGCTATTTGTAAAACTGCGTGCTATGATTAAGCACTAAACCTTATGCTTCACCTTGAACCAATACTATTCTGTTCAAGAAAAGAAAAAAAATGGCAGTATACTTCCAAACCAAAAATTTCATACATAAAAGAATTCAATTTGACATATAAAATGCTTCACTCATCCTTGTTTGGCTTATGGTAAATATTAATGTCTGCAACATTTACCAATTTGCTTTGATTTCCAAAGTTATTTAAATTTTCTATCACTCCTAGGATCTACCACAGTGCTACACACACAGTAGGTTCTCAGTAAATGTCTCCTGAATTTGGTTTTAAATATTATAGATGTCACTAATTCACAATATTACGACATTTACTAATCTTCTCCTTTACCTAAATAGTATTATGTATGAGCTAAGCCATTAATTATAGCAACTAGAATACTAAGCAAAATTGTTGTTTGTTGTTGTGTTGCTTTTCTGTTCTGTTCAACTCTTCATGACACCATTTGGGGCTTTCTTGGCAAAGATACTGAAGCATTTTACCATTTCCTTCTCCAGCTTATTTTACAGATGAGGAAACTGAGGCAAAGAGGGTTCAGTGACTTGCCCAGGGTCACGCAGCTAGTAAGTGTCTGAGTACAGATTTGAACTCAGGAAGATGAGTCTTCCTGACTTCAGCCTTGGCACTTTATCCACTGTACCACCTAGCTTCCCATAAGGAAAACTAATGTGAACGATTTGCTCAAGGGCAAGCACTTTTATCCAAACTTTCCTTTACTAGCTTTGCACCTCAATGATTTTCAAATTATCTTGTTTCTTTGATTAAAGGTATGGAATCTGCCCTCAAAAGTTTATGATAACTATTTTCTAGGTCTGAGAAACAAAACTGTTTATGTTTGTCATTCCTTATTTTAGCTGCACACATGCTTTATGCCCCTTTGCTTCCCCCATTCAGAAACTTTACTCATTGTTCCATCCCTCACTCTTTCCTTAGCCTTCTCTTTTGTTTCCTCTTGGTATTCAGAGTATATTGATGGGGGCAGTGAATATAATAAGATCTCACTGTGCTCATATTTTGTTGCTTATATTTTTAAATATTTGTTTTCAGAGAACAAGCAATTGATAGGTACCTCCTTAAAGGTCTCTTCATAAATACAAAAAAAAAAACATGATTCTGTGAAAGATGCAAAGATAATCTTATTTGATAGCTCTCTGATAATTAACACCAAATGAACCATGACAGGTTCTTGTATATATATTAAGGGTACTTGTCACTATACTAAGGTACATGCATTTTGTAGTTATGTTGATTAGTCATACCCAACTCTTTGTGACCTTATTTGAGGTTTTCTTGGCAGAGAAATTGAAATCATTTGCCATTTCCTTCTCCAGCTCATTTTATCAATGGGGAAACTAAGGCAAATAGGGTTAAGTGACCTGCCCAGGGTCACATAGTGAATAAGTGTCTGAGAGCAGAAGTCTTCCTGAATCCAGGCCTGGATTTTTCTCCACTGCATCATCTAGCTACCTAGAAGGGTATGTGTGGCAGAGTCCAAATAAAAGAGGAATTCTCTACATATATAATGTCTTCTAGTAGATTCTGTTTTCAAATTACATAGTACTGATTATATCAAGACTTAGTATGATCTAGATTTTTATAATCACTCAGAGAGTTCATCCTAACCACCAGAGGATGAAAAATACTTATTGTTCAGGATATGCCATGCAGTTGAGAGGCAGTGGAAGTAGTAGATAAAGAGAAAACTTTGGAGTCAGAAAGAATCGACTCCAATTCTCGCATATGAGCCGTGCAACCATCAAATATCCACGGAAGTATTAAAATAGTGAATAGAGGAAATTTTTTGTCTCTTCAATATTTTAAACTATATCAGATTCCTTTTGTGTTTTCTTCTGAAATGAATGTTTTATTGAAGGCATACTCCTTTGAGAAACATCTTTTTCTGACCACTTCTTTTTTAAAAATTTATTTACTCACTTATTTATTGCTATATTTTAAGTTCTAAAGTGTCTCCCTCCCTCTTTCCCCAACCCATACTAGAGAAGGCCACCATTTGACAAAGATATATGAATATGTGTTAAACCATACTACATATATTTCTATTTATCAGTTCTTTCTCTGGAAGTGGATAGAATCTCCCTGCATAGATCCTTTGTAGTTGATTTGAATATTTATAACTCAGAATAACTTGGTCAGTCACAGTTGTTCTTCAAACAATATTCCTGTTACTGACCATTTCTTAATTATTTGTCAAGAGCCATAATTTTTATAAGTATCTTTTCTTCATTTCTCTATTCTTATTTTATCCTCTAAAATATCTTCATATTTTTTCCTGAGCACATTTTATTTTACTTTTTTATTTTACTTTACTTTATTTTACTGTCCACACTCTTCTCTCATTTTACCCCAGGCGATTAATCTCCAAACCAGCACCAACACCAGCAGCACCTCCTCCTGCTCTTCTTCTTCCTGCTCCTCCTCCTGCTCCTCTTCCTCTCCTCCTCTTCCTCTTCACTGTCTTCCTTCTCCTCCTCCCCTTCTAGTCCCCATCTTCCTTTCCCGTTTCTGCTCTTCTTCTTTCTCCTCCTATTCTTCTTCCTCCTTCTTCTCCTTTATCACTGACCTCTCCTCCTCCTCTGCTTCTCTCCCCCTCCTCCTTTCCCTCTCCTGCTTATCCTCCTTCTTCCAAAAATTCATTTTTTATGCAATGCTTTATAATTTATGAAGTACTTTCCTCTTAACAATAAGGCAGATAGCAATCATGTTTTTATCCTTATTTTACAGATGAGGTTAATGAGGTTCAGAGAAGTCAACTGACTTGTCCACAGCCACAGGTTTAATTAAGCTAATTTAAATTATTTAGTGAGATTCTAATGGAAACTTCACATATTTGGAAATATTCTCTCTGCATCTTTTCTATGTCTCCTTGGCTGGAATCAAATCTCAATTGGACGCTAAAATAAATTTGACCTTCCTTTTCACTTCCATATCCTTCTTCCTACTTCCAATTCAATTTTTATATTCCTATCAGACTAGTTTTCATTAAGAATAGAATCTACTTTACCAAGTTTCCCCCCCAGTATGCAAATACGCCCTTGCCAAAAAAGGGAAGAAAATCTGTTTCGACTTCTTTTTTTTAAATTTATTTTAATATGTTTATTTTTCTGCATTGATTTTC
>CM053626.1:110828556-110850683 GCA_028646595.1 Phalanger gymnotis | reverse complement strand
TGAGATGATTGAGCATAGGAGAGACTGGGGCAGATCTTCAGTTAAGCAAGATCATTGTAGCACACATAGACTAGAATGAGTTAAGAATTAAGACAGGGAGGTCAATTAGTAAAATGTCGAAATAAAACCTGGGAAAGATGTGTTCAGGGTTTGAACTAAGGTGACAGGTGAGTAGAGAGAGAAGGCATCAGATGTAAGATGTGGATATAGAAACAAGTTTTGGCACTTGACTGAATATTTGGGGAGAGGGAAAATAAAGGATTGAAATTATTGTCATGGTTAAAAACCTGGGAGACTGGAAGGATGATAGTACCATCACAGAAATAGAAAAGTTTGATAGAAAAGCAAGTTTAATGTATTCAATTTGGGGCATGTAGAGTTTGAGATTTCTCTGTGACATACAGTTTGAAATAACAGGCAATTGTTAACATGGCACTGAAGCTCAGGAGAAAGACCAGGGATGGGTATATAGATTTGTAATTCATCTGCATAAAGAGTATAATTAAGCCCATGGGACCTGAGTTTAGTAAGTTTAGTAAGGGAGCAAGGATAGAGAGAGACAGAAGAGAAATTTGGCTGATGAAGATGGCAGAAAACGGAGCTCATGTTGAATGAGCAAAGTTTTCTCAGCAAAGAAAGGGTAAAACTTGTATGGGAAACATGGGAAGGGAAAATAAGCCTTATATTAGCTTCTAGAGAATGAAAAATGGAATATATTATGGAGGAATAAACAGATTACCTCAATTCAATGAGGGTTTTTATTACAATTAGATAACTGGTATAATATCTAGTGAGCATAGTTGTGTAGGTTACTCTAGCTCCATTCTGATAGCAGGTGAGTAGAACTAGAGGAGGTAAAAGATGAGAGGGATGTATATGACAAGACAAAAAAAATAGGACAAGCAATTCAAGAATTGAGGAAAGTGTAGTGTTGAAATGATAGTATAAGGTAAAGATCAGAAAGTGAAGCAAAGAAGGGCTAACAGCCTGAGATACTACTGAGAGGTCTAAGTATTAGAAGTTGTGATGAGAATTAACAGTAGGTTTAGGAGGGTTGAGGTATAGGGAAAGAGAATGATAGGAGATTATTTTTAATGGAATATTAGAATTTTTAATTAAGATATTAGAATACTTATTGGCAGCACTGAGATACAGTGTGACTGGGCTTGGCAGAGATGGAGTGAAGAAAGAGATCATGGAATTCAAGGACAGTATTGGAAGATTAGGAACTTTGAGGGAGTATCCATGTAATTGTTGAAGTTTAAGGACAGCAGCTAGGAAGGAAAGGAAATTGTGAACCAATCGTAAAACCCCTTGAGACAGGAGATAGAATGGGCTGTGGATTGGTATAGAGCCAGCATGTATGGATTGTGTGGGAAATTTTGGTTAAATGGACTGACTTCACAGGAAGAATGGTTGCTGAGTGATGGTGGTTAAGGAAGAGTTTGGGAAGTAGAAGTAGGGAACAAAGATTATACCCTTAGTCCTTCTAGGACTGATTGTGAGAGATGGGGTGTGAGAGAAGGCTTAGTCAGTGCTAGAGAGGGTAACCAGGCAATTACTGACATCAAGGGGAAGCCAGATCTTAGTGAGAGCTTACAGATGGAAGGGGTACTAGCAAATTGGGTACAAAATAAAATTCTAAGTTCATTATGGAATAGGAATTCCAGAGGTCCAAATGGAATGAGTGGGTGGGGTAGGAGTGGGACCTAGAAACAAACGAGATAAGATTTGTAAAGCACTTAACATAGAAACTAGTACATAGTAGGTGCATAATAAACAATATTTATTCATACTGCCTGTGACATAGGCTTTTTGTGAGGAACCTTTTGAAAAGTCAATCATTTTACATTTGAGCTTAAATATATTATCACTTGGATAGAATTTATACTGTGAAACATTCCCATAAGTGATCTGATTATATTTTTTAGATTTTACTCTTTCTTTGATTAGTAAGTTGGGCTTTTATGTAACATATTATAATGGGCTTTTAAGTAACATATCATGGGCTTGAAGCAGAATTTGTTTGTGTGATTTTCCTCTACTGTGTGCTGTTTTTTATTGTTGGTTTTTTTTTTACTTCATAAAGTTGAGGTCATGCAGCTTCTATTAATCCTAACATCATAGATTTTTTATTAGGATATCTTAAATTCATTATATATCTCTCCTAATTGTTGTATAAAAGTTATGCAAATTATTGGTTTTAAACCTTTGGGGCTAGAGTTTTAAATTGTTTGGCATCAAGACAGATGCTCACTTATGCTTGTTAAACTTGGCAGACACATGCTTACAAAAAAAAAGAAAAATAAAACCTCATTCAATACCAAGATAAAGTTTAAAATACTGCAGGTTTGAGTTAAAAATGTTTTCAATTACAATTGGCTATTTGATATTTCTGGCTCTCCTTTCCGTTATTAAACAAACTGGAAAGGCAACCTTCCTTGGGATTTGAATTTCTGACTTGAAAAGGGGACATAAATATGTAATGGACTTAAAATAATATTTTGTTGTCTACAACAAAGAGGTTTCATAGCAGGCCAGTAGTAATGTAGTAGCCTCCATTTAAACTATACTTCATTCTAGTTTTCACTGTTTCTCAGAGCAATTCTGTCATACAAATACTATAAGAGCTGCAAGGCCCCTAGTCATGAGAATGTTCTCATTTCTGTCAAGGCAAGGACTAGTCATGGCTTATGTCACAAAACATTACGAGATGCCAGATTATGACCAAAGCCTTTTTGAACAGCAATTTCAAACACTGTTAAAAGAGGTACCTCAAAGAGATCCAACTGCTTCTGTCAAAAATAATGTGTACCAAATCAGATGTTTCTCACTATGCTATAATCAAGTATAGAACACTTTTTTTACACTGGATTCCAAATAGTACTCCTCTCTGGAATACATTTTATACTAATGAAGTGTATACCATCCATCATGATGTGGGTGAGCTAATTTAAATTTTGGAGGATGAGGGATGGCCTTTTCATCAACAGTTTTGATGTTTAGGTAAGACTGGATTTTCAGAGTTTCTGAAGTGATGAATTAATGTTCCCAGGCACTGTATGATTCTGAGCTGGGAAGATCACAGCAAGTGGCTAGATTATGAGTCTTGTTAAATGTCACAAAGAGAAAAATCCAGGATTTTGGAATCTGACATTTCTGGCATGTAGACTCTGCCTCTCTCTATCCCAATAGGATGCTACAATGCACTGTGCACAGTAGGAACCTGTAAGTTCAGAAAATTCTTCCCACTTGGTAATGACTTTATACCACTCAGTGGCAGCTCATCAGTCAAGCTTCTCTTCCAAAATTTATAGGACCTGTAGCCAAGATTTAATAATTCCTAGAATAATGCAGAAATGCAGAGGGGCAACCATGACAAGTGGCAGTTTTAAAATAGCATTCTGTTACCAAAGCAGGCACATTTTTATAGTCTGAAGATACAGAGCTGCCACTGCCCAAATGAATCTTTTTGACCTCATTTCATAAACCTTTTGTTTGAAGTGAATGTGAAACATTTGACTTGGTAATGGCAAACTCCTATAATCAGAGATTACCAACTCCAGTCAAATTCTTTCTCCAAGTTCCAAATGAGAATGGCAGTTACTGAATAGTACTTCATTGTTACTTGCTGGTAATTATTATTGAATGAAGTGACATTGGCTTCATAGAGAAGTGGTTAACTACCTGCAGGTGTTCAAGGCATAAAATAGTTGGCAAAGCCCTGCCACCAGACTGAAGAAAAACATCCTTTTTATATCATGATATACTGTGAAAGGAAAAAAATTGAAGGATAATTTATCAAATGCCTCCCTTGTTTATATCGCTGCCTACTTAAGTGTGGAAAACAACATTGATTTTTTCCATATCAAAGAGCTCAAGCTATGCCAAACAATTACAACACCTCAAGAAAATAATGTGGAGAAATCTAAGCTGACAAAGCTGTCATAATAGAGTGCTATTCATATAAGTGTATATATGTATGTACACACAGAGATTGATTCCTTTCTTTACAAAAGGATTTATATACTAAGGTCTCTTTAAGTAACACATTTAGTATCTATTTGTTACAATTTTCCTTGAGAGAAGGCATTGAAGAGAAGAAATGATACAACAATTTTTTTCAATAACAACAAAAAAAAATAGAAGTTACTGCAACCTGAAGCTTGATCAAATATGAAGGTAAAAGATCTCTGAAAGTCCAATGCAAGTCAGAGGGAAAAATAGTATTCACTTTTCACACAGCTTTTCAAGAAAATAACTATGATATGAAGTGAATTTTTAGAGTCCAACTCGAAACCCTTACTCAGGATCACCCAGAACCTTTCTCTGGAAGGAATCAGAAAATTAAGAGTCCTCTTATCTGGATGAGAATACTTTCTTGGCTGTGGTAGCTGCTTAACCTTTAAAAGGTAACTTAGGGCTAGACCCAGGCCTGTGGAATTTCTGATCCTCCTGACTCCCAACTCCAAACAGACATCTCATACCTGGGCATTTCTACTAGTGATGAGCTATTAATAGCCTCTTTCAAAAAGCCTCAGCTGAGAAATATTGATCCAAGATGCTGGAATGAGGAATGAAATTAAAATAATTAAATAAATGAATGAATAAATAAATAAATAAAATAGAGAACCAAAGGGAAGAAAATCAGTTTAAAAAGACAGACAAGAAATTTAAAATGTACAAAATGAAGAGTGCTGTTACAATTTAAAATGCTATAGAACAAATGAATCACCTTAAGATTGAGATTTGATGAAGATGGGTACAGAATTTACCTAAGAATTTCCAAAAGGTGTCATATGCGAATAAGTAAGACTTTTAAAGATATTAAGAATTATTACTGCTAAGGAAGTTACAGGGGCAGCTAGATGGCACAGTCAATAGAGTGTCAGCGGTAGAATCAGGAAGACTCATCTTTACAAGTTCAAATCTGGCCTCAGACACTTGCTAGATGTATGATCCTGGACAAGGCATTTAACACTACTAGCCTCAGTTTCCTCGTTTGTAAAATGAGAGAAAGAAGGAAATGCCAAATCACCCCAGTATCTTTTAAAAGAAAAAAAACAAATGGGGTTTTCTAAACATCAACAAAGAGAAATTATAAGACCAAATAAAAGAAATGCACAGATACTCCCTTCCACAGAATTTACAGAATAATAATGTAGAGCTGGAAGTGACCTACCTCAGAGACCATCAAACCTACTCATTTTACAGAAGATGAAACTGAGGCTGAGTGTAGTGAGATGACTTGCCCATGGCCATGTGGGCATTATGAAAGATGAGATTTGAAGCTAGGTCTTCTAACTCAAGAGCCACTGCTCTTTCAAGAGTACTACAAAAGAATTAGTCATATTTGACTTTTCATGACCCAATTTTGGGGTTTTCTTGGGAGAGATACTAGAGTGGTTTGCCCTTTATTTCTCCAGTTCATTTTACAGATGAGGAAAATGAGGCAAACAGCATTAAGTGATATGCCCAGCGTCACAGAGCTGTTAAGTGTCTGAGATCAGATTTGAACTCAAGGAGACCAGTCTTCCTGACTCCAGGCCTGGCACTCTATCTACCATGCCACCTAGCTACCCTAAAAATAAAATATTTGCTAACAAAAATGTGAAATACCTCATTCAGTGAAGAAGAATTTATTACTATTGCCTAAGAAGTAAAAATTTTGGAATCATGTTTTAGATAAATACTGTGAGGTGAAAGGGGTTGGTTAAATATTAGAATAAAACTCAAATTTTTGAGTATAGATAGAACACCGGGTTGGATTCAGGAGGACCTAAACTCAAATCCTGCATCAGATATTTACAACCTGTATGACTCTAGACAGGTCATTTAACCTTTTCCTTTCTCAGTTACTTAATTTTTAAATAAGGGGTCTCAGTTCTGGGACTTCTAAGGTAACTTCCAGCTCTAAGTCTATGATGTTATGTTTCTAAAATGAGAAAATACAAGTTAAAGTAAACTTCATAACCATCAATATATAACATAGGAACATTTCTTAGAGTGATGTTTCGATATTTGGAAAGGTAACAGAAATCAAAAAAATGACAAAGTGTTCATTTCCTTTTGATAGAATGACTTAACAGATTAACCTAACAAATATAATACTGAAAGAAATAAACTGAACTTCCTCAAAAAGTCTGAAAAGTTACAGAACTGGTTATAAAGTAGAATCCAACAACATAATACTTAAACTTTTAATCCAGAAAGATCTAAATAAATACAAAATGCAAGCAAGGCCTACAATTCACTGCTACATGAAAACAAGGACTGGAGTTAACGATGTTTGACATGGTTGAATTCAAACCAGAAAAGTTTAAAAGAGATAAGGGAAAAGGTTACAGAATTAGAGTATAACACTCTTAAGTGCATGTATGTACTTAATTTCAGAGCAAATTTTTAAAGGAAAACAAAATTTCATAAGAAGAAATAATAGATTAAGATGGTAAAATGGGAAATTTAAAACCTATTATTAAAATATGATAAATCCACCAAAATGATATAAAAAATAATTATAGGGGAAAGTAGAATACGAAATTAACTAGATATACTTGATTTTTTTAGGGAACTTAATGTGAAAAACATTCCCCTAGATGGAAGAAAGAGTTCAACCTAAGGTCTAGAGAAGAGGAAGATGAACTATTGAAGATCACATGGAAATAGATAAAGACGATGAACCAGAAGAGTATAATATCTGGTATCAAGGAGTACAGATTTTCCAGGAAGAGGAGGAAATTACAAATATGTCAAGGAGGATAAAGAATGAGAATGGGCTTTTATAAGATGCAGTGTGATAGTAGATAGAATGTGGGAATTGGAGTCAGCCAACTCGGATTCATATCTTATCTCTTATCTTTCTAAATCTCAGTTTCTTCATGATTATGTATAGGATTATAAGCAAATCACTTAAGGCCTCAGTTTCCTCATCTGTAAAATGAAGTGATAATAACCTCACTATCTGCCCCAAAAGCTAATTGAGAAGAAAGTTGTTTCATTGATCTTGGATACTCTATCAATGTGAGTTTTATTATCTAGGGATGAATAAGGCTTGGTGATCTCTGAAAGATGAAATTCAGTAGATTGTCAGAGGTGGAAGACATACTGCAATAATAATAACTAGCTCTTATATAGTGCTTTAAGATTTATACTGAATTTTACAAATATTACCTCATTATATCCTGAAAAGAAGCTTGGGAGGTAGGCATTATTATTATTTCTATTTTACAGATGAGAAAACTGAGTCAGAAAGTGGTTAAATGACTTGACAAGGTCCATAGCTAATAAGTGTTTGAGGCAGGATTTAAACTTAGGTCTTATGACTGTGTAAGTCTAGTGTTCTCTGTATTGTGTCACCTAGCTTCCAATTAAGGGGAAAAAGTAGCAGATGGTAGTTATAGATATTCCTCTCCCCCCCCCCCAAAAAAAAGTTTGTTGATTAAAGCACGATGAAAGATTAGACTTAACTTCATGGGTAGAGGAAAGGTACTTTAAGATTGGACAAGTATGAGAATGTTTACAGGTACATATAAAGGGCTTGTAAAAGGATAGAATCAGGTGTAGCTTATACTTTCAAGAAATTAGTTGGTGAAAGATAGGAACAGGAATACATGAAAGAAAGTATGTTAATTAAACCCCAGGAATTGTCATATGACATATAAAAGGCAAGTAATTTGGGCACATTGAGTCATCTGTATAGATCTTAGAATTCTCTAAATGAGATAATCTTCCCAAATTGCTCTGTGTGGTTGCAGCCCTAGGTAGGACAACAAAATGTAAGCATTCTGAGGGCAGGGACTATGTTATTTTTGTTTATACTCTCAGAATCTGGCATAGTGTGTGGCATATTATGGACACAATAAATGTTCTCTGGTTCTTCCCCATGAAGAGGGGATTACTAGAGTGAAATATTCCACAAGAAGACTTTTCCAATCTCCCATAATGCTAGGTCTTTCCCTCTGAAATTAGCTTCCATTTATCCCCTAATCTTTAAGCATATTTTTGTTCTAGCTCATGTGTGTGTGTGTGTGTGTGCATGTGTGTGTATGTGTGTGTTTTCCCAGCATAAAGCATAGTACCTGGCAGATATTAAATACTTACTAAATGTTTTTTTTGACTAACTCATATTTTCAGATATTGTCACTGTATCTGTTGTTTTTCCTGATTGTTTTCATTAGTTTAAAAGAGGTTTTATTTGGAACAAAGAAAGGACCACTTCAAATGACCATAATGCAATGATAGAAAGCATCCATAAAACTTAACTTTAAAAAATAAAATAAAAAATAAATGTAACCTTTGGGGCAGCGAGGTTTGTCTGTCTCTTAAAGACAGGCAATATAAACAAATAGATATTTGCTGAATAGTAGTTTGAATTGATATCAGGACCAAGGAAAAGTTTCAGTTAGGTTAACAGATGAGGTTTGGAGGGGGAGAAAGCAGAGATGAAAGCATGATGGAAGAGGTAAGAGAGAAGGGATAACTGATTGAACAAAAACATTAGAGAGGCAGCAAGGGATAGTACTGAAGATATGTCTTAGAGAGGAAGAGGGACAGCTCTTCTGCTGAGAGAGGAAGGGTGAGAGGATGCACAAAGGTACAAAGAAATTTCGAAGTGGAGTGAAGGTGTTCGTGTTGGATGGCCTTAGTCATTGAAAGGTAGATGAGCTCATTTGGAGGGAGTAAGGGAGGTCATGGTGACAGTCTTCTACAGCTTCCACCTATGATACTGAATTCAGAATAATATTATCAATATCTCTGACAGAAAATTCACAAACAAAATGGTGCAAGTCTAACATACTGTGTAGGTTGCACTGAAAGCTGCTGATAATAATAGTAGGGGAAACACCCACTGTTTAGTGAGGCAGTAAGGCCAAACTGAAGTCATCCAGTGTGGGTACTGAAGGAAATGTGAGTGTAAGCTGCTAGGAGTAGAGCTGGATTTATCTCATCAAGGGGCTTGAGAAAAGAAGGGCTTTTTGAATCATAACAACCTAGACAACAATTCCGGTTAAAACATAGTACAAAGATTAGTGGTATAGATTGGCACTTGTTATTTGACAGGCCCTAATAAATCTTTGTTCTTTTGAAAAGGCGCTTATCAGATCTTATGTAGCTAGCCATCTAACATTATTTGTCATAAAAGAGGAACATGAGTTTTTCAGATTTACTTCCTCATTGACAGTTGTTTTAAAGTTCAGTTAACTGCCTTTCCAACCCCTGTCTTTAGACATTTTGTTTGTTTTGTTGTTGCTGCTCTTGTTCAGCCAGTGATACTCTGGTTGGCTTTGTCGCTTATGTATATAGGAAGGTAAAGGTACTGTGTGGTAGCTAATGGTAGCTAAGAGGTTAAACTTGCCAGGAGTTAAACAGCAGAAGCTAAACTCTGTGAAAAAAATAGAGAGAGAGAGAGGAAAGAGATGCTGGGCAACAGATGCTTCAGGTTCAGGGATGGGAATATTTAGATCTAACCTTGCTAACTTTTCCTTCATCACTTAGCAATGCACATACTCGTTATTTTTCATGAAAATTTAACTTGTGATGGACCTTAAATAAGTGACTCAACTATATTGTCAGAACAGAAATGGGAACTATTCTTCAGGAGAACATTGGATTACCAGACCAGTAGGGAACAGATTAATGTTATATGATGAATGAAGTCCCTGATAGGCAAGCCCACTAGGACTGTTATCAGGATGACAGAAGACTCTTCTACCCCTTGTAGCATAGACTGGTCAAGTACAAACCCATGACAATGCATGTCAGTGATGAATGAGAAAAAAACAGGGTTGAGTCAGGTATAACTAATGCCTACATGACACTTAGGGAAACGAAGGTTAGGTGAAACCAGTAAACACTCTAAGTATATGCAGTGATAGTAATATGGCTTAATTAATGTAATGGCCTTACTAAGAAGGCATCATATTCTGTTCCCCATAGCAACTAGATATATAGGTTTAATCAACCACTTCCAAAAATCTCTATTTCTTATGTTACTCCATTACTCAGGAATGCCACAGTTGGTGAAGGTCGGAAACAAAAACATGTAAATTATTAGTCCTTTCAACACTGTTAAGATATGAGCTGAACTCTCCTTAAAAGCACACAGTCTCACAAGGCTCAAAAGAAGCAATTTTATTTTTACTAGAAGTAGATAAGACATTTATCTGAGCCCACACAAAGTAACTATAATTCTCAGGGAGTGATTGACCCCCGGAGACCTTTTCTCTGGGAGTCATTTCTATGACTTAAAGGACTGTCATAGATGGGTTTCCAAATGGGTGATTGAAGTAGATTTTCCTACATTGCATCTGACATCCATGGCTTGTCCATCTGAACTATGTTGCTTAGTTTTATAGGTTTTGATCTGTTCTGGGTTTAATATACCACTTGATGCTTCCCTATCCTCCCTAATTCCCACCTCAACATAGATATTTTCACCGATGCCCTTCTTTGCCACTCCACTACATCTCTACTACACTCCCAAATGGACACTGGTTCTTTTCCATCTCTCTCTCCTCCTTATAATCTATTTCCTATAGATCAAATTGGCTGCTTTCTTAAGTTTAGCCCTTCCTCATAGATAAAACTGAACCTCCAGCATTTCAACAGTTCTTTATGTTTCTCCCAGCTCAATTCAGGAGAGCAGTTCACTAACCTAGACTGTATAAGGCCAGTCCATAAAAGTGTCCGTATCTTCCCCTTAGTCCTAAACTCACTCACTCACCTCCATTCTGTCCTATTCTTTCTCTAGGGAAGTGGCAGGGGGGTGTGAATTAGAGTAGGTTGTACTGTCTACATCAGGGGTGGGGAACCTGTGACCTCAACACCACCTGTGACCCTCTACTTCCTAAAGGGGGGCCCTTTGCCAACAACTCCCCTTAATAAAAGGATTTGTTCTATGGAACTTGGACTCAGTCAAAAGGCCTCATCCAAAGACCTAGGATGACACATGTGGCCTTGAAGCTGCAGGTTTCCCACCCCTGGAATCTAGATGCTAGGAGACTTAGAAGGTCAAATAATCACCACAAACCCAAATTGAGCCTGGAGAAAGAGACCTATTCAAAGATTCAAGATGAATGATTTAACATATTCTCCCTATAAGTGTACTGTGAGAAGCTTAGAAGCTATGAAAAGTCCATATATTATATATGTATATATACTGTACACAGTTCTCTCTATATAATTATTTTGTTATTATACAACTATTTGGTATTTATAGGTGGTTAAGTCATTTATTAATGGCTTAATGTGTACCAGGAGCTTTGCTATCTGTATTTATTACTTTTATATACATACACACACATGGCATTTACATGTCTCTCCCATTATAAAGTAAGTTATTAGAGAGCAAGAATTGTCTTAATCTTGGTACTTGTATCCCCAACATATTGTAGATGTTTAATAAATATCCGTTGAGCGATTTATGGTTGATTCTATTTCCCCCTCCACACCTTTCACTGAGACAGCTCAGTCAGATTGTTTAAATGTGAAGTAACTTGAACTTTCAGATTCATTCTGGAAAGATCTCAAAAAGAAAGTGAGGAGGTACCAAACCAGCTGATTTGGTAGAAGGGGAGATGTTTGTCATTTCTGCTACACCTTTGAAGGCTGATGTTTTGCTTGTTATCAGAGGACCAGACTGACTGAATTTAGAGAAGCCCAACAGAAGAATGGCTTTTAAGTGGTGCATTGTTGTTTTCAGCTACAGCAGAAATTCCCCAAAAGATCATCTGTTTAAGCATAGAGGGGAGAATTGTGATCGGGATCAGTGGGAGGGGGTGTACCACATCAATGATATCATAGATCCTTGAAGGAAGTTATTGTTGTGGCTGCTGTTTAGGGAGTCTGCTGCTATGTACAGCTATATTTCTTGGTCTCCCAGGCTGAAATGATTAATGATAATCTCTTTTTCAAAGCAAGCTATCCCATCTTTGTCTTTGTATGCCAGTTTGATCAGCTAGTGGCAAACATTTCCCAGAATTCCTAATTCATGAGGAGTTGCTGAATAGTGAGTTCCAAGGTGATATTGTATCTCCTTTGGTTCATACTTTTTCTAGCCAGTGACTATAATACAGACAGGTGTTATCATCTATTGCTTTTGCTTTGTATTTCTGTGCTCTGCTGGAGTTACTAGTACTTGGATTATGGTGATTTTGGTGAATTTTAACAGCCTGTTGTTGGTGACACTATGTTATTCTTTAAAAGTATTCCTAGGTCATGAAGATGGAAATGAGGTTTGAAAGTAAGTCCTAGTCTTATGCCTTTAAAAAGGCATTGTGGTCTGAATGGTCTGTAGCCCAGAGAAATACTGCCCCTGATATAGTAGTGGGTTCACAAGTTCCTTACAGTGATTTAATGGCTCTTTGAAACTATGCCAGCAATTTAGCCAGGTTAGGTAACTGAGTAACTGATTAAAGCGTAAACCAAGTTTGGTACAACATGTATAACACACATGCCATTTCCCAACTTCTGTCCTGGGCTAAGCATATACTCTTTTAGGAATCGCACACATACACACACACAATTTACTGCAAAAACATTGTTCCTATCACTTTTCTATGAAGACCTTACCTTTTCTTTATTGTCCTCACTAGCATTACCCTCCAATCCCAAGTCTGCAGTTTCTTGGGCAGGTTTTACATTTGATTCCTCTAGGTACCACCATACTTCACTATCTTAGAACCTATACTCTCTCTTTCTTCTCCTTTTCCCAAACTTAGCATTTGCCAAGTTTTGCCTTCTTCCCCTTCTTTGTACTTATATATCCTCTATGCTAGCTCAGGATCTCTTCATTTCATGCTTGGAACAACACAAGAGATTCTTAATTGATCTCTCTGGTTTTAGCATCTCTACTCTTTAGTCTATCCTGTACACAGCTTCCAGATTAATACTCTTAAAACATAACCCTGACCTACTCACACATCTTTAGTGGCTCCCTTTTGTCTCTAGAATAAAATACAAAGTCTTCAATCTGACGGTTTGTATTGGTAATTAGGGTGGGACTTTTTCTTTTTACTATTTTCTCTTTTGGAGCACTTAGGGTAATCAAGCGCCTTTGAATCTGGCCTCTGTATCTTTGATTAAATTGGGAGTCTTTGATGACCTGCTTACTCAAGGGAAAGCCTAGTTCACATAAGTTTGACTATCATGGTTGTGATGCCCTTTGACCCTGAACAGGGTATATAAATTCAGAGGTGAGCAGTTTGCTTGGGGCTCTCATTCACTGGAAGAGTGTCATGTAATTTGACCAGACAAGACTCTGGGTAGCCACTGTTAAGGAGCCTCCCTGCTCCCCAGCTTTAAAAACCCAGATGTTGGTGCCTCTCTCTCTGGTAACTATGTAATTCTCTGGTCAGACAGCTAGGGGACTGTCTGTTGATAACTGTGTGTTTGCTCTGTTTATATTGTCTGTTTGTAATTTTTGTTTGTATTTGCTCTGAAGTCCAGAGTGCTGGCTTTTCCCCCTGAACTAAGTGAATGTTACACGTATGTTTAATTAAAGTGAGATTGTCAATCCCTTAAAGTTGCTTTCCTTAGAAAAGCAGATCAAAAATCCTGTGCTGGCAGCCCTTCTGTGTGCTGGTGTTATCCAGTCATTTACTCCCACGACAGCTACTAGCAATATTGTTGCTACACAGTTATAACGCTCCACAATATAGTCTTTCCACTGTCTTGCCAGTTTTATTTCATATTACTCCTTTTCATGCAGTCTCCAATCCAGGGAGAATGTGTTGTGGGCTATTGTCAATGCATGGCATTTCATCCTTTGCCTCTGTGTTTTTGCACTGATTGTCCCCCAGGGAATGAACTCCCTTATTTGTGCCTTGTGGAATCTCAGACTTCCTTCCAAGCACACTCAGAATCCACTTCTGACCCAAGATCATTCTTAATTCTCTACTCCCCCTTCTCCCTCTCCCTCTCTGTCTTTCTGGGTCTCTCTCTGTCTCTGTCTCTCTGTCCCTCTCTCTTTGTCTGTTTCTATCTCTGTCTCTCTCTGTCTCTCTGCTTCCCTCTCTCTGTCTCTTTCTGTGTCTGTTTCTATCTGTCTCTGTCTCTCTGTTTCTCTGTCCCTCCCCTCTGCCTCCCTCCCTCCCATTCTCCCTCTTTCTAAAGTACTTTGAATAACTTTGTCTATACTATGAATCTGGTTTTCATTTTGAATCTCTGTTGCTAATGACAGTATCTGGCGTGTAATAAGCACTAATAAATATTTATTTAAATTGAGTTCTATAACATGCATCTATTTTCTTTCTTTGTATTTTCTATGTGAGTACATGTATATACACATACACCCAAATATACTTCTATTCTCTCTCTCTCTCAACAGAACAGTTTATATTACTAGAGTTTAGTTTGGAATGTTGGAAACACTCTTAATTCTGCTATTCTCACACAGTAGATGGGATCTTGTTTCTTATGCTTGAGCCCTGGAGATGAGATAATCAGCAAGGAGGAATGGGAGTCTTTGTGAAGTCTTGCCATAGACTGGGATTGGCTATTATGTGGGGGGGGGGGCAGAAGAGGGGAAAGGACATCAAGAAAGGGGCAGGGCAAATCTTAGAGCTCATTTATTTATAAGAGCATAGATTTAAATCTGGAAGGCGTCTAGAGCTCCCCTGGTCTAAGCTTTCCATTTTATAGATGAGAAAACTGAGCCTTGGAGAGGAAAAGTGATTTATATCTTATCCCATCTGGCCCACAAAATAAATGATTTATAACACTCTTACCTTATTCTTAATATCCTACCCTTTCAATAAAGCCTTCAGTGCTTTTGGTATGATATGAATAAAAATAACTAAGAAAAAAATAAAAGCAAATTTATTGTATTTTAAACTCACAGAGAAGATGTAGGCAGGGTGGCTATTTAATTTCTTCAGTATGGCAACTATCACAGCACCCCATGTGAATAAGTGCTTAATAAATGCTTTCAATGATGATTATGATAAAGTCACCTTTTCACCTTGTACACCAACTAGACAAGAATTGTTTCTTCCCCTATGTTTTGTAAGGTACTAACGACACCATCAGTGCTTCTTAAATTTTACTATGAGGAGCTTTGAACATGAAAAGTGCTATATTCCTGCTGATTTATGTTATTTGGAATGAAATGCCTGCTGTTTCCCTTACTCCCCACAGCAGAGCAGCAGGAAGATTCAAATCCAGGAGAAATGCCCTGTTTTAGAGTTTGACAATTTTCTCCCCCATTCTCCTCTTACACCAGTATAGAGGTAGACTTGCCTCCCCACTGCTTGGAGGTATACCTGAACATATGTGGAAAGGACAATTGGCAATTGGTAGCCGTATGAAAACAGACCTGGAAATGTCAGGCCCACATGCCCATGCCCACTTACTTCAGTTTATGAACAAAACGAAACCTCTCAAGGCTTTAATGACAGAAGTACAGGTGAACCAAAGTTCTATTACCTGTGATAAGAAGCAAAATGAACCTTTCAAAGCCAGAGGCTTAAGACCAGTTGGCCAAATGCCCTTTAAAACTGACTCTAACTGTGCTAATTAAGAATGATGTGATGTAAATGCAGAAATGATTTATAAGTGTTTAAGAATCACTGTATCCTCATACTTCAGAAGCAGGACACATGTCTGCTCTCTGTTTTAAAATATTTATGGGGGGAATTTTGAGGAAGAATACTTGGTGGTGGAACAGGTAAACAAGGAGGAGCAGAAAAGGAAGGCAAACACTAGGGATGATAATTTTCTAGAATTTTCTTTTCATTAGAAACTCCAGAGTGCCAGGAAATAACAATAAACAATCACACAAAATATAAAGAAAATCCCTACAGAAAACCTTACCATTTCAATTATGATTAGGAAAAAAAAACAATTCAGGTAGTAATTTAAACTAATTAAAATAAGAACAAGAAAAACTTATTTTTTTCTATAGTCTTTCAGAAATACATCTGCATACTCAGAAAGAATGTTGTTTCCATTGTGTTCTTTTTACAATGGTTATTTTTAATGTGATTGTTATTCTGCTGACCTCACTTCATAATATCAGGTCTTACGACTATTTTTTTCCAATTAGAAAATTATCCTTACGAAAAAATTTGAAACCTTGTTTTTAATTTATGGAATGTGACTTTTGCAGCTAAACAGGCACCATAAAGGGATCAGTGACTTTATGGTTGTGATTAGGGTACTGAAACTATCACCAGTGATCAGCAAGCAACCATGACTTGACTGAAAGGTTGAAGTAAGGTATCCATATCAGAGCTCTATTAGGGAGCAGTCTCTCTTATTAGGGGAGGGGAGTTGATGTTAATCTTTAAGCCAAGAAAATTTGCCAGGCTATGTTGGTGCATAGTCTCAGCTGTCTTAATTCTTTGTGTTCTCATTCCCTGTTCTGTCTCCTCTACTTCTTTTGACTTTTATGTTCTGGACCCTGGATTTGTAAAATGACCTTAATTCTTATTCACAGACTATATTTTGGAGGTGGATCTTGACTTTTATTTACCTGAAATGAGATACAACCTAATCCCTACGTGCACACTGATTTATATCAACTCAATATTGAGCTACTCAGAAGGAAATAACAAAACCTTTTTTATTCGATGCTTAAATGCTCTAAATTAAGTTAAACTTCTCCTTTTCATACCAAATAAATTATCTTCTGATTCTTTTAAATTTTTCTACTTTCTTGCCAATAATGTCATTGATAACCTTTCCACTTCGATTCCCTCTCCACTAGCTCCTCAACTTTTCATTAGTTATTTAGATAGCTGAGAAATTACTTCATTTAGGTTTTAGGGAACCAGATGGAATGCTTGCTACTCTTTTCATAATGGTGAACAGTAGAGCATCCAGTGATGTCAGCAGTCTGGTTTTTATTTTATGGTTTAGCTTATACCTAAGGCTTTTGATACTTTAGTCTCCTACCTAATTCTGGAGGCCTCATATGTTAAAAAAAAACTACTTTAGGTATCCCATATACTTGATAGTACCATTCAGTTATTGCCTTTCATTTAACATCTGTTCAGGTGCATTGATTTTTATAAAGAAGTTTAGTAAGATCTCAACCAGGATATTTCTGGTCATCTGTGTCACTGGGAGACAAATGCAAGAAAAACTAGTTGCAGTAATGCTGAAATGCTCTAAGAAAATAGGACAAAATAAATTATCTGAGAATGATTTGTGTACTTAATAATTGTTGAAAAGAACAAGTATCACATCCATTGGAATAATTTTTAATAGGCAGAGAGTGCGTGGCAAAATCTCAGGCAAGCAGTTTAGTATTTTGGAGGAGAAAGAAAAATGGGTAATCCATTGATCCTATTGGGTTCAACAAAATATTTCAAAATTTTGACAGTGAGCAGATAATTTATGCTCTGAAGATCCTGCATCTTCATACATGAGAGTGTGTCAGCAAGGCAATAACTACCATACAGATGATAATTGTCAAAATGCCTATGTGGTTCTATGCCGCAAAATATGAGACTCTCCACATAGAAGGCAGAAGAAGTACACCATTTATTCAGACACCAGAGGACTAGATCCTGTAACCAATCCACCCAATCCACCACAGCAATAAATAATTAGATACACAATACCACAGCAGAGAACCATTCCAACCCAAAACCTCTCCGCCCCCTGCTGCAGCCTTCCCAAAAACTCACTCACTCACAGCAACCACAGCACAGCTATCACAGTCTCTCCCTCAGCTCTAACTGGCATAACTGTTCTTTCAGTATTTCCTGAGACTCAATTTCCTTTTCCTCTCAGTAAGCTCTTCCCACCACTTACGCTTCCTGTGACATAACTAGGTCGCATGGCCTATTAACAGGTGGGAAAGATCTTCAAATCTAAATTGATATTACCGAGACTCAGCAATAGAATTAGTCATGAAGTTTTGCCATATGGAAAGCCTGAGCCAAAACTATGAAACTATTTGTAGGTAGCACAGAAAACTGCCTGCTTTAACTCACCAGCCAGACCCACTTGTCTCATAACTTTTGCTATATCCCAGCCACCAATTAGATTTCTTTAAAGCCAAGATGCTCCCCTCATATGCCCTCATCAAAACTCACCAGGGACTAAAATATAGACTAAATTTAAAGTTTGTTAACTCAATCTCAGCTAATATAGTAATGGAAAGGACTAGCATTGGTGTCCATGTAATACATGTTTTTTTAAGTTTGGGAGTCATTGTCACCTGCTATTGGACCTTAATGATAAATATTACTGTTTAATAGGGAAGATACATTTGGGCAAGTGCCCATTAAGAACCTTTCAAATCAAAATGTCACTTCCATCAACCCTTAGGCCCAGACTTAAATAATCATACAAATGGTATGGATAACACAAAAACAAAAAACAGGCAATGTAACATACTGAACTTGGAGGTAAAAAAAAAATCAACGTTGACATCCCAGGAGGGCTACTTTCTACTATCAAGAGGAAAGTCACTTGGACTTCTTACAAGAGAGGATCTCATTTTCTTCAAACGGAAGATGGATATAACAATATACATTGGTGTACTACAGAATTCTAGATAAGCATAAATTACTTTTGGTGTTTTCCTAATACACTGGGATATTGTAGAATCTTTATTTAAAAGTAATGAATTCATGACAGGCATTGAAAGACGTCATTTCAGTTTGACTTCAAGAGGACAAGTTGTGGGTATCCAATACTATTAATAGATTTCATTCAAAAGTTTTGAGTAACATGACCAAACAAGAGATGGAGTATGGTAGGAGATGTAAAATGTATAATTTTGATTACATGAAATAAAAAAAAATTTGCATGTACAAATCCAATATAGCCAAGAAAGCAGAAAACCAGAAAAAAAATTACAGCAAGTTTCTCTGATAAAGGACTCATTTCTCAAATATATAAAGAAATGAGTCAAATTTCTAAGAATACAAGCCATTCCTAAAAGGATGAGTGGTCAAAGGATATAAACAGACAGGTTTCAGAAGAAATCAGAGCTATCTATAGTCATACAAAAATGCTCTAAATCCCTACTGATTAGAGAAATACAAATTAAAACAACTCAGAGGTACCATCTCACACCTATCAGATTGGCTAATATGACAGAAAAGGAAGATAACAAATGTTGGAAAGGATGTGAGAAAATTGGGACATTAATGCACTTGTTAGAGCAGTTAGGAAGCACAGTGGGTAGAGTGCCAGGCCTAGAGTCAAGCAAGCTTATCTTCTTGAGGTCAAATCAAGCCTCAGACACTTAATAGCTGTGTGACCCTGGGCAAGTCATTGAACCCTGTTTCCTCATCTGTAAAACGAACAGGAGAAGGAAATGGCAAATCACTACAGCCAGGAAAACTCCAAATAGGGTCAGGAAGAGTCAGACATGACTGAAATGACTGAACAAAAAATCTGTTCCACACGAAGATCATTCACCACTCTTTTTTTAAAGTTTTGTTTACTTAAAAAAAAACTAGTGAGGTTATTTCTATTCAACACTGCATAAAGGTGTTGCAACATGAATTTTTCCCCTTTTATATACCAGTTTAAAGATTTCAACTATCAAATGTGTACCTTTGAATTCAATTTGTTACATTGCTTTTAGAAGTTGCAGCTGCTGGGAAATTCCCAGGGTATATTTTTTCCTCTGATTGTTGAAAATCCTTATGAAATTCTTTTTCTAACATTCCCTTGCGACTATGATTTCACTTGATATAGGGGTCTCCAAAAGCGGTACACGGAGCAACCTGGGAATGCTGGGGGATTCATGCCAATCTCATCCAAATCTTATCAATGTTCTCCCATACATTCATTCAGTCAATAAACATTTATTCAATTTCTGCTTTGTAGGCGTCATTATACTAAGTGTTAGGTCTAGAAAGAAAGGTAAAAGAGAGTCCCTGCCCTTGAGGACTTCACAATCTAATGAGAGAGATAACACGCAAATAATTTTGTACAAATCCTATACAGGACACAATGGAAATAATCAACCTTGGGAAGTCGCTAGCATTAGGAGAGATTAGAAGAGGCTTCCTGTAGCAGGTGGAATTTTAGCTGGGATTTGAAGGAAGTCTGGAATACCAGGAAGCAGAGATGAGAAAGGAGAGTATTTCATTCTTGTGGAATGTTGAGCAGTGATGTGTAAGGAAATTTGAAAGATGGGATGGGGGAGGGCTAGGTTATGAAGGGTTTTGAATATCAAATATAGTAGTTTATATTGATCTTAGAGGTGGTAGAGAGTTATATGTGACAAAATCAAATCTGTACTTTAAGAAGACCACTTTGGCAACCAAGTAGAGTCTAGGAAGTGGGGGGAGACTTGAGGCAGGCAGACTCATCAGCAGGCTATTGCAAGAGTTCAGGCCTGATGTGATGAGGGACTGCACCAAAATAGTGGCAATGTCAGGGGAGAGAAGGGGACATATGCCAGAGAAGCTGTAGAGGTGAAATTGAAAGACCTTGTCAACAGATTGGATATGAGGGATGAGAGAGATTGAAGAGTCAAGAATGATACCTAGGTTTCAAGCCTGAGTGACTGGGAGGATGTTAGTACCCTTGATAGTAATAGGGAGGCTTGGAAGGAGGGAGATGTCGGGGTGGAGGAGATAATGAGTCCAGTTTTGGACATATTGAATTTAAGATAGCTATAGGACCTCCACTTTGAAATGTCTAATAATCAGGTAGAGATGCCAGACAGAAAGTTAGCAGAGTTTAGGGCAAGATAAGTAAGTGGATTTGAGAATCACCAGCATACAGATAATCGAATCCATTAGAGATGATGATATTATCAAGTGAAGTAGTGTCTACAGAGAAGAGAGCCTTGTGGGACACCTATGGTTAGTGTACGTGACCTGGATAAAGATCCAGCAAAAGAGACTGAGGAGAGATTAGGTAAGAGGAAAATTAGGTTAGGGCAGCGTCATGGAAACCTAGAGAGAAGAGAGTATCAAAGAGAAAAGGGTGGCTGATAGTATCATAGTCTGCAGAGAAATCAAGAAGAATGAGGATTGAGAAAAAAACAGTAGATTTGGCAATTAGGAAACTTGCTGTGGGAAACACATACATACATGTATTCATCTATCCATATATGTGTGTGTATGTATGTATATGTACACATACACGCACAAACCCATACATGCAGTTTTACGTACACATATATGCTTATATGCAGGTTGTTAAAAAACTTTAGAGAAGTTTTCAAGCCATGAAAACTTTAAAATGTAAAAAGATATTGGGGAATAGTGTGTATATAGAGGTAAGAAAGATAGTCAACCAAACATATATATATATAGATATAGATATATACATACACATTTATACATACATATATACATATGTATATATACATACATATATATAGATATATTTACATACGTGTGTGTGTGTGTATGTAAGAACCAACAAAATTTTGCAAATCATAGGCTATGTCAGGTGAGTGAAAGTAAAGAGTTGAGGATGATATGAAGGTTGTGAACCTGAGTAAGTAGAAGGATTCTCTACTATTGACAGTGATAAGTGTATTTAGAAGACGGGATGCTTTGTGGGGGCTGGTGAGAAGAGAGATGATGAACTGGTTTTTAGACACTTTGCATTTGAGAAGCCTATGAGATACCCAGTTTAAGTGCCCCATAGTTGTTTTTTTTCTCATTTGTTTGTTTTGTTTTTTAATGTGGCACTTGAACTCATGTGAGAGATTAGGGCTAGATATAGATCTGTGAATTATCTGTAGAAATGTACTAAATAAACCCATGCTGTTTGAGGAGATTACCTAGTGAAATATTATCAAGAATAAAGAAGAAAAATCCAAAGAGAGAAGCCTGAGGGATGTTCACAGTGAGTGTATGAAATTCTAGCAAAGGATACCAAGAAAGAGGAAGACAGGTAGGAGGAGAACTAGGAGAGCACGATGCCACAAAAACCAAGAGAAAAGAAAGCATGCAGGTTGCTAAGTTACTCAGCAATTTCAAAGATTGCAGAGAGGTCAAGAAGGATGAGGAATAATAAAAGGCAATTCAATTTGGAGATGAAGAGGTCACTGTGGAGACATATTCAAGACAGCTGGGTAGGAGTAGGAAGAGAGTAAACCTTCTCCCACAACTGCTGGAACAATGATTGAAGAGGAAAACTAGACCAGGTAACATGTGGGAATCAAAAAATAAAATGTAAAGGTAATATGTGGGAATCAA
>CM053626.1:110805385-110828056 GCA_028646595.1 Phalanger gymnotis | reverse complement strand
TCATTGGTGTAACATCATATGTTTATACAAAAATGCAGAGTAAAAATGAAATTATCAGTAATTGCTTGAAATATTCAAAATTTCTTATCATAGAAATGATAATTAAAAGAACTGAGTTTCCACCTATTATCTATTAAAATGATAAAGTTAAAATACAACAAAATTCATTGCTCTTGTGGATGTGGTGAGATAGGGACACCATTACACTGTTGGTGGGGCAATGTAATTCACCTCTACAGATAACAATGAGACATGATGATACATTTCTCATAACATAAATAAAGTTATACAATACCATATATCATTTAAAAAGAATAGATTAGATAGAGCGTGAAGTACATTAAGAATACATATTCCTTGATTCTGAGTTACTACCTCATGTCTATTAGATTGACTAATGGGACAGAAAAAATAAATGACAAATATTGGAGGGGATGTGGGAAAATGAGACATTGATGCACTGTTTTTGGTGTTGTGAACTGATTCAATCGTTGTAGGGTGGTTTGGAGTTATGCCAAAAGGGATGTAAACCACGCATACCCTTTGACCTAGCAATACCACTGCTAGGTCTACATCCCAAAAAAGATTAAAAAAAGAAAAAGGAAAAGGACCTTTGTGTATAAAAATATTTATAGCAGCTCATTTGGGGGGGGGAGAATTAGAAATTGAGGAGATGCTCATAAATTGGGGAATGGCTGAACAAGCAAACTGGTACATGATTATGATTAAATATTATTGTACTATAAGAAATGATGAGCAGGATGCTCTCAGAAAAACCTGGAAAGACTTGCATATGGGCTGATGCAAAGTGGAATATACTGTGTACAAAGTAACTGCAATATTGTAAGATGATCAGCTGTGAATGACTTAACTATTTTCAGCAACACAACAACCCAAGACGGTCCTGAAGGACTTATGATAAAAAATGCTAGCCATCTTTAGACAAAGAACTGAAGGTGTCTGAATACAGACTGAAGCATTTAAAAATTTTTTTATCTATGTTTTGATCTATGTTTTCTTTTACAGCATGACTATTATGGATATGTTTTGCATGACTACGCATGTATAAGCTATATTGAGCTGCTTGCCTTCTCAATGGAGTAGGGGGAAGGCAGAGAGGAAGGAAGGAGGAGAATTTGGAACTCAAAGTTTAAAAATACAAATGTAAAACGTCTTTTTACATATAAAAGGGCAAAAATACTAAAATACAAAAGGAAAGAAAATTTAAAAAAAAGAATACATGTTCCTTTGAGGAAATTCAGAAGGAATCAGAAGCACAGTGGTAAGCATTTAGGTGAGAATCAACAGAGTGAGAGGTGACTGTATTACCTGCTTAATAATATTTTCTGAACTACAGACAGGAATTGGTATCAAGCTTTACATTATATAATCTCTGGAATTCATTATTTGCTCACTTTAATAATTTGGGACATTTAGTCTTTTCTCTCATCTCCCCTTTATCATGATTCCTCAAAGATTCCTCAGTGTTTCCACAATTACATCTGCAAATTTGTTCAGTACCTTGTGATACAATTCAGCTAGATCTAGGGATATGAAATCAGAGTAAGCAATTAGATGTTCTTTTACTATCCTATCTATTCACTCTTCTTTGGTTTAAATTCCTTTCCAACTATAGTTATACTTTCACCTTGGAAGGTCATTGTCCCTTACCAAGAAGACAAAAATAACGTGTGAATTGATTTCCATTGTCTCTGTCATCTGCTAATATTACATTCTCATAAGAAAGCAATGAATATAGTCCTTCCTTGATTTATCCACCTGTTCTGTACATATAAAAATGTTATTTTAAATATCCTCAGAAGAACTTGAAAAACTCAGCTCGTCTATGGCAAACTTTCCCAACACTATTTTACAAATATATGCTACTTCCCCCCTCATTTATCCTCTATTGTGTGCTTCCCTTTCTATCTTTTTTATATGTACATTTGAAAACCAAGCTCACCAATGAGAGCTCCCTATAAAACCACATTTATTTAGTTAATTTCCTCACCCTTTCTTTCCTCATAAGAATCACTTGCAATTGTATTGAAGAATTGCTTTTTTCAGTTATTTTCCCTTTAGGAGTTTATGGTCATGAGAAACATTAGGAATCTCCTCACAGATGGTTGCAGCAATTTGTGGGTACAGGGCCAACAATTAGAAAGTTGACAGACTACTGAACTTTCAGCCTGCTCAGTGTTAGGATGGCTAAGGCACTTTTGAGTCAGGGAGTTAGATGTTTAGTTGATCTAGAAAATGCCAGAGTTCAAGTTAGGTTCAAGAAACTCACTTTGGCGTCAGAGGTAGCAACAGATAAAGAAAAAGAAGTAAAATTAATTTACTGAAATCATATTGATAAAGAGATATCAGATATAATGAATAGAGAGAATTGGTCTTGGGGGCAAGAAGGCCTAAACTGAAGATGTGGTTCTCAGTATGAGCAACTCTTTAACTCTTAGCACCCAAATAAATTTTTTTCAGATTATGCTTGGAGGATAACTGTTTATTATTATTAACATAATTGCTAATATTATTTTGGGGATTGGTAGAATTTCTTCTCAATCAAATCACAGATCTGCACAGAAGCCCATAGTGATTACATCTTTAAAAACCTTATGGCATTTATGGCTTTTGTTTTTTGAAAATGTTATTTATTTTTTCCATTTACATGTAAAGATAGTTTTTGACATTCACTTTTATAATATTTTGAATTCCTCCCTCCTTTCTTTCCTCTCCAAGATAACAAGTAATCTGATATAGGTTCTCCATGTGAAATCATGGAAATATATTTCCACATTGGTCACGTTGTGAAAGAAGAAACAGAAGGAAAGGGAGCCACAAAAATAGTGAAAATGACATCCTTCGATCTGCCTTCAGACTCCATGGTTCTTTGGAGGCCGATACCATTTTCCATCATGACTCTTCTGTAATTATCTTGGATCATTGTATTGCTGAGAACAGCTAAGTCAATCACAGTTGATCATTGCTGTGTTATTATTATAGTACACAGTGTTCTCCTGGTTCTATTTACTTCACTCTGTGTCAATTCATGTAAGTCTTTCCAGGTTTTTTTGGAAATCCACCTGCTCATAATTTCTTATTAGTACAATAGTATTCCATCACATCCATATGCCACAACCTGAACAGTCACTCTGGTGGGCATCACTTCACACAATTTCCAATAATATGCCACTACAAAAAGGGCTGCTATAAATATTTTTGTATATGTAGGTCTTTTCCTTTTTTATGATCTCTTTGGGATACAGACCTAGTGCTTCTGTGGCTGGATCAAATGGTAGGCACAATTTGATTGTCTTTTAGGCATAGTTTCAAATTGCTCTCCAGAATGGTTGGATCAGTTCACAACTCCACCAACAATGCATTAGTGTTGCAATTTTTCCACATCTTCTCTAATATTTATCATTTCTCTGTCATATTAGTCAATCTGACAAGTATCAGGTGGTACCTCAAGGGTTTTTTAATTTGCATTTCCCTAATCAATAGTTTTCAAGAATTTTTTCAAATGACTATAGATAGCTTTTTTTAAAATCTGAAAATGGCCTCTTCATATCCTTTTACCATTTATCAAATGGGTAATGACTTGTATTCTTATAAATTTGACTCATTTCTCTCTATATATTTGAGAAATGATGTCTTTATCAGAAACACTGGCAATAAAAATTGTTTCCCGGGTTTCTGCTTTCCTTCTAATCTTGATTATATTTGGATTTATTTGAGTGAAAACATTTTTAATTTAATGTAATAAAAATTATCTATTTTCCATTTCAAAATGTTCTCTTTCTCTTATTTGGCCATAAATTCTTTTGCTCTCTACAGATATGGCAGCTAACCTATTCTTTACTCTCCTAATTTACTTACAGTATCACCCTTTATGTCTAAATCATGTGCCCATTTTGACCTTATCTCAGTATAGCATGAGATGTTGGTTTATGCTGAAGTTTTGATATACTGTTTGGTAGTTTTTCATGCAGTTTTTGTCAGATGATGATTTCTAATCCCAGAAGCTTGAGTTTGGGGGTTTGTCAAACAGTAGATTACTATAGTCATTTACTACTGTGTCTTGTATAACTAATCTATTCCAGTGATCTACCACTCTATTTCTTAGCCAATATAAAATATTTCTGATAATTGCACCTTTATAATATGGTTTTAGATGTGGTATGGTTAGTCTACCTTCCATTGTATTTTTTTCATTAATTCCCTTGATATTCTGTACATTTTGTTCTTCCAGATGAATTTTTTATTATTTTTTTCTAGCTGAATAAAATAATTTTTGGTAGTTTGATATATCATTGAATAAGTAAATTAATTTATGTAGAATTATCATTTTTATTATATTAGCATGGCCTACCCATGAGCAATTGATATTATTCCATTTGTTTAGATCTGACTTGTGTGTGTGTTTGAAAAGTTTTGTGTAATTGTGTTTAAATAATTCCTGGGATTGTCTTGGCAAGTAGACTCCCAAATATTTTATATTATCCGCTGTTATTTTAAATATAATTTTTTTATCTCTTGCTGCTGGGTTTTGTTGGTAATAAAAAGAAATGCTTATATTTTCTGTATGTTTTGTTTTATATCCTGCAACTTTTCTGAAAGTGTTGTTTCAAGTAGTTTTTTAGTTGATTCTCCAAGTTTACCATCATATCATCAGGGTGCTAGTTCCTTTTGTCTACTCATCATCTATTCTAATTTCAATTTATCTTTCTTTTCTTATTGCTAATGGTAAAATTTCTAGTACAATATTAAATAACAGTGGTGATAATAGACACCCTTATTTCATTCCTTATCTTATTGAGAAAGATTCTAATTTATCCTCATTACAGAAAATGATGGTTGATGGTTTTGGATAGATGCTACTTATCATTTTAAGGAAAACTCCATTTATTCCTGTGCTTTCTGGCGTTTTTAATAGGAATGGGTGCTGCATTTTGTCAAAAACTTTTTCCATATCTATTGAAATGATCATATGATTTCTGTTGGCTTTTTGATGATATGATCTATTATGCTGGTAGTTTTCCTGTTATTGAACCAGCCCTTTATTCCTGGTATAAATCCTACCTGCTCATAGTGTAGTATCCTCATGATAATTTGCTCTAATCTCTTTCCTCAATATTTTATTTAATATTTTATATCAATATTCATTAGTGAAATCAGTCTATCATTTTTTTTCTTTTTTGGCTCTTCCCTATTTAGATATCAGCATCATATTTGTATCATTAAAAAGAATTTGGTAGTACTACTTTGCCTATTTCCACAAATACTTTATATAGTATTGGAATTAATTGTTCTTTAAATGTTTGGGAGAATTCACTTGTAAATCCATCTGGCCCTAGCAGTTTTTTTTTTCCCTTGGGGAGTTCATTGATGGCTTGTTCAATTTCTTTTTTTTTTCCAAAATAGGGTTAAGTATTTCATTTCCCCTTCTCTCAATTTGGGCAGTTTTTATTTTTCTAAATATTCATATATTTCACTTAGATTGTCAGATTTATTGGCATACAATTGGGCAAAATAACTCCTAAATACCACCATAATTTCCTCTTACTTGGCGATGAATTCACCTTTTTCATCTTTAATACTGGCAATTTGGTTTTCTTTTTTAAAAATCAAAATCACCAAAGGTTTATCTATTTCATTTGTTTTCCCCCGCATAAAACCAGTGCTTAGTTTTATTTATTAGTTGAATCCTTTTCTTTCTTTCAATTTTATTAATCTCTCCTTTGAGTTTCAGAATTTCTAATTTTTTGCTTAATCTTTTTCCTTTTTTCGTTGAACTCCTCTTTCTCTATTTTTTATGTAAGCATCTAGAGATATAAAATTTCCACTAAGTACTGCTTTGGCTGCATCTCATAAGTTTTGATATTGTCATTCTCTTTGATAAATTATATTTGTTTCTGTGATATACTGTTTGACCTATTTAATCTTTAAGATTAGATTATTTAGTTTCCAATTTTTATTCTATCCTTCCATCTCCTTTGTTACATGTAATTTTTATTGTATCATGATCTGAAACATGCATTTAATATTTCTGCCTTTCTGTATTGGATTGTGATGTTTTTATACCCTCATTTTTCTGTAGGTGCTCTGAGAAAAACTTATATTCCCTTTCTTCCCATCTAATTTTCTCCAGAGGTCTATCATATCTAACTTTTCTAAAATTCAATTAATCTCCTTAACACCTTTCCTGTTTATTTTATGGCTAAATTTATCCAGTTTTGACTGGGGGAGGTTGAGGTCCCCTACTAGTATAGTGTTGCTGATTATTTCTTCCTGTAACTCACTAAACATCTCCTGTAAGAATTTGGATGCTGTACCACTTGGTGTTTATATGTTTAATATTAATATTACTACATTACCCATGGTACCACTTGGCAAGATGCAAGTTCTTCCCTGTCTCTTTTAATTAGATCTATTTTTTTTGCCTTGTCTGAGATCAAGATTGCTACCCCTCCTTTTTTTTCTTCAGCTGAAGCATAATATTTACTGTTCCAGCCTTTTACCTTTACTCTCTGTGTGTCTCTCTGCTTAAAATGTGTTTCTTGTAAACATTATATTGTAGGATTCTGGTTTTTAATCCATTCTGCTCTGTTTCTATTTTATGGGATAGTTTATCCTATTCACATTTACAGTTATTATTAGTAACTGTTTATTTATCTCCACCCTATTTATCCCTGTTCATACTTTCTGTCCCTGCCCCTCCTCACCAGTGTTTTGCTTTTGACCACCAACTCCCTCAAACCATCATCCTTATCAGCTTTCCAACATTTCCTTTCCCTTTCCCCTCCTATGTCCCCATCAGATAAGAAAAATATCTTTTTTTTAGTCATGCAAAATATATTCATAATAGTCATTAGGTGAAAGAAAAGATAGACAAAAAAACTCAGGAAAAATAAAATTAAAAAAAAAATATGCGTCAGTCTGTATCCAGACTCCATCAGTTCTATCTCTAGGGAAGGGTAACATTTTTTATCATGAGTCCTTCAGAGTTATTTTGGATCATTGCATTGCTTCCTTCACAGCTGATCATCTTGCAGAATTGCTGTTACTTTGTACATAGTACATTTCACTTTGCCTCAGCCCATGCACATCTTTCCAGGAATGGCTGAACAAGTCCTATGTGATTATGGTGGAATACTATTGTACAATAGTAAAATGATGAGCAGAATACTCTCAGAAAAACTGGGTAAGATAGATTTCTTTATCCAACTGAGTGTATATGTTATTCCCTCTTTGAGTCACCTCCAATGAGAGTAAGGGTCAAACAATGCTTACTCCCTTCTTTCTTTCCCTCTACTGTAACAGGTTTTTCATGCTTCTTCATGTGGTATAATTTAGTCTGCCTCCCCTTTCCTTTTCTCCTAATATAATCCTTTTTTCACTCCCTTAATAGTTTTTTTTTATCATCACTTCAAAGCCAACTTATACCCATATTGTCTGTCTATGTATACCACTTCTATTTGCCCTAATAGAAATACAGTTCTTAAGAGTCATAAATATCACCTTCCCATGTGGGGATGTAAAAACAGTTCAACCTTACTGAATAACATATTTTCTTTTTCCTTTCCTGCTTACCTTTTTTATGCTTCTCGAGTCCAATATTTGAAGATAAAATTTTCTGTTCAACTTTTGTCTTTTCATCAGGAAAATTTGAAAGTGCCCTATTTCATTGAATGTCCATCTTTTGCCCTGAAAAATTATTCTCAATTTTGCTGGGTAGTTGCCTCTTGATTGCCATTCAAGTTCCTTTGCCTTCTGCAATATTATATTCTAAGGCCTCTGATTCTTTAACTCATGGCTTCATGATGTTTAAATTGTTTCTTTCAGTCTGTTTGCAATATTTTATCCTTGCCCTGATATCCTGGAGTTGACTTTTCCAGGATCTATGGCCATAACAATCTTTTATTCCCAGATATTTTGCACCACTGTAACACATCAGGCACTGCGTTTCAGCGCTACATATGTGGGCTTTCATGCCTTTCTTAGCCAAGCCAATTAGGTGTCTAATAAAACTGTATATATAGAGAGAGGTTGAGTGCTGAGCATAAGAATATTGAGAAAAGCAGTCACAGCAGCAGCAGTGGGCACTCACTGGACATAAGGAACTTGCTAAGCAGCAGGAATTTGCTTAGTAGAGGAGGGGAACTCACTGAAGGGCAGAAATTTGTGGAAGAGAAGACCTCTGATAGCAGAGAGGAGACCTCTGAAATGTTTTTTTTTTATTTTTAAAATCCTTTTTGAGTTCTTCCAAGACCAGCTCATGTTCTCTTTTGAGGCTTTGCCTGTAGGCTTTTTGACATTGTTGCCCTCTTTTGTGTTGTTTGTGTTTTAATGTTCCCTGTCACCATAGTAGTTTTCTACGGGCAGGGCTCTTTTTTGTTGTTGTTTTGCTCATTTTTTTAATGTTGATGTTTCCTCATGAGGTGCAGAGGGCACTGTCCCAAGCTTTTTGCACTGGGGTCCATGGGTCTGGTCACTGGCCTTCTGCATGGAAGCTTCCAGGGCTGGTGGACTGCCAACTGCACTAAGGTGCCCTGGCTTCTGGGGCTGTCAGTTTGCCTGCTGTGCTGGGGTCAGAGGCCTCACAGCTGGCTTGCCATGCCACTGGCATACTGAGCCAGGACTGAGGGGTCTTGGTTTCTGATCTGTGCTGTGGCTAAGAGCCTCCTGCTGGCTTGTGTGGGCACTTCCTGTATTTTGCTGCACTCCCCTTTTGCCAAAGAGAGACTGATTGATCTTTAATGAAGTCCTTCCAAGCTATCTTGGGTTGGAAAATTATTTTACTGTGTCTTTTGGTGGATTCTGTCACTCCAGAATCATTTTAGAGGCTTGACTTAACATTCTTTCTGTGGGGAACTGGAGAGAGCTTGGAAAAGTCTTGACTTCTCTTCACCATCTTGGCTTCCCCCCCCCTTTTTTTATTTTTAAACCTCTCACTTACATCATCTCATCATAGTTCCTCTATACAACCCTCTGAACTAAGTATTCTAGCTATTTTTATCTCTATTTCACAAAGACATTGAAGTTCAGAGAAGTCAATTTTTGATAATGATCACACAGCTAATGTGTAGCAATGGGCCTCCAATCCAGATTTCCCTTTGCTTTATTTTAAGATTTTCATTCTTATAAAACATAAAAAGTACATTCTGACATGAACTTTTATATTTTTTTCCTCAAGTACTATGAAAGTAAAGAACAGCTTTGGAGACAGAATTGTGCAGCATTTAAAGTCTGAATATCTGTACCACAATCCTACCTGTGTTACTTCCTTTTGTCATGTGATGTGACCTCTCTGAATCTTGGTTTCTTTATTATTAAAAAGAAAGGTTTGAGCTAGATGACTTATAAGGTGCATTCCAGCTATGGTTACTATGACTTCTATCATGGTCAAAACTTATGCATAAATTTCAATTAAGATTTTGGTTTCATGTGTGGCATCATAGAAAGGAAAATAGTGCCAAAATTGGAATAAAGATTCTGCAGCTTCTACTCTGTGTTCTAACTTATGGGGATAAACCATGAATCTAATCTCTGCTTTTTATAACAGCCCTTCAAATAACTGAAGACTCCTTAGTTTTCTTTAGTATAAACATACCCAGTTCCTTCAACAGGCATATACTCAATGTGGTTTACCATCCTAGTTGCCTTTTTCTGAACACTCTTTAATCTATCAATATCCTTTGTAAAATGTAGAAACTAGACCTGAATGCAGTATTGTAGATGAGCAGGGCAGAGTACAGTGGAATCATCATTATTTTTTTTATCTAAGGCTATGAATGTTAGGACAAGCTTTTCCCTGTTATTTTTACCTTTTAGTTATTGAATACACCCTCTTTTAGTGTGCATATGTATTCATATATTCTCTTCCATGACATCTAGCTTGATAAGTTATTTTCTGGGACTTTTTCTCATTCTCCTCAAATTTCAATTGGAAGTTCTCTTGATCAGGCCTTGCCAAATATCTTCTTCCCATTCCTCATGAAATGAACTCCATCACCTGCCAAAAGTCCATCATTTTGGTCCAGAAACCAAATCCTGTTGTTTGACACTATCCATGCCATCAGCTGTTCACTTCTCATAACCTCCTTTTTCTTCCAAAGACATGACCTTCAAATGGAGGAAGAGATGAAAACGCCACCTGTAGCCCCTATCCTTCAGTTTCCTAAACCAATACTTCAATGTCCTTACAGATACATTCTATATTTATTTTGGTGGTGTCTTCCATTCCCATATGAATCTGCAGAAAAATCAGTCAGGGTGTTTGATAAGTTTTAGTAGTTTTTCAGTTACATCTTGAATGGATATTTCAAGAAGATACCATCTCTCTTAATTAGCAACATCAGGTCTACATATGATCACCTCTATATCCCCTAGCAGGGAGTCTTAAACCACAGTTTTGTGTCCCTTCCCTTTGTGGTAGGAAATAGAATTCCTCAAATAGTGAATAATCACTTTCTGTGACATATGGGATCCTGCTGCTACTGCTTCTGAATGTCCAACCTCATCCTCCTAGCCAGGGGTTCTTAATCTTTTTGATCTTATGACCACTTTGCAAGTCAGGTGAAGTCTGTGGACCCACATCAGAATCATTTTTTTAAAATGCAAAATATAACAAATAGGATTATATAGTAAAAATCAATTATTTTGAAATATATATACACATACATATAAATATATACACATATACATATGTACATATGTGTGTGTACACACACATACTTCATGGACTCCAGATTAAGGATCTCATCTCTTAGGGCAGAGCGTTACTTTATAACTCTATTGGCAAAGAGTTTCTTTTCTTCATCCTACATCACATGTTGCTCTTGACAACCTATACCTTCTAAGAAACATTTTCTTCTTCTCTTCCTTTTTTTCCCTCTCCTGTCTTTTCTTGAATTCATTCATCTTCTCAGTAGGCTAATAAGCATTTAATAAGCCCCTACTATAGTCCAGGTGCTCAGCTAAGAGCTGATGATACAAAGAAATGACAAAAAAATAGACAAAACAGAGAGAGAGAGAGAGGGAGAGGGAGAGGGAGAGGGAAAGGGAGAGAGAGAAAGTTATTTTTGACAGTCATTGCCTACAAGGATTTTTAATTTCTCCTTTGAGAAACCACCTTGTATTTGGAGCACAAATACAAGAACACTAGATAAGTTTCCAATAATCATATGTTTCCACCCTACAGACAGGGATGGTAACAGAGGGAAGTGCCTTTGCAACATGGGAATGTGAACTTTGCAAGCTCTGAGGTAGGATGCAGTTACTACATTCTCTGTCTGGAGCCCATTGAGGTAGAAGAAGGTAGAAGTTTTTATAGAGAGTCAACATTGGAGATAAACCATGCACTGTTACTTGTATTAATTACTGAGAAGAGCCAGAGTGAAGATTAATAAATCAACAGCCAAGTATCTCTTACATAAATACTACATTCCAGTCACTCTGCTAGCTGCTAGTTAGGCATACAAATGAATCAATCCTTTTGGGGAGAGGAGGAATGGCACTGAAATCAACTGCTAAGAGCTGAAAATAGTCACAGGTCAATCTGCAAATGAAGACCAAGAGGAAGAAAGGAGAGTTTCTAGGAAGTTCACCAATTTGGTTAGAAGGATCAGGTGAAGAAAATCACAAGAGACGCAGCTGACAGAACAGACCGCATAACCCACTCTTCAGCAGCTCACCCGCAGAGTTAATGCTACCGGTTGGTGGATGGGTTTTTCATCTCTTCCAACTTAAGGGGCTGCAGCTGTGCTGTAAATGGGTCCTGACATGTCTTCTTCCTTGCTCTCAAGATGAAGTATTGTCCTTTCATACACTACCACAGTTTTCTCATATTTATTCCTTGTTCTCCACTGAGATCTCGGACATTTGTGGACACATTGTGAGAAAAGAGCATTTAAATCATTCTGGCTGCTCTCTTATTGCAAGTCTTGGTTACTCTCAGGTGCTAGCAATCAGGGATAATATGTGTGAGGTGCCAGCCTATCCAAACAGATACTAAACACATGGAGATGCTCTATCAGAATTTCTACAACAAAGTGATTGGGATCTATATCTTTATTTTGTGTCCACTCTTATCTCAGAACAAATGGCATATAGGCATATCCTATATAACATTACCCCATTGAACATTATTTCTCAGTAACCTTGTAACATTATAGCCAAGCCACATCTTACATTCTGAAAGCCTTTTCTAGCATCATTCAGTTAATCTCTCATTTATAACATGTGCAGCATTGTTCCTAAGTAACCAACTGCCCCCCTGTAATGCTGTTTCCCCTAGCATCATATTTTCAAGTAACCAATTAAGCGCTTTATGTAGGAAATGCCTGCAGACTGAATATTTCAATGAGAAAACTTGTGGCGTAAAGTAATAAAGCGACTACAAGGTAATGGTAGAAATGGGATTTTAAAGTTAATTTTCTCATCAGACAATCTATTATATAAATCCATCCTGTGAAATATAACATAACTTATTTTACATCTTTTTTGACTTAGAGGGCCCCAATAAACATATTTTTTATTTAAGATATATATTCTTGATTGTGTTAGGTCTTCATGTATCCATAATTATTTGATCTGTTTGCTAGCAGATTGAGCTGTGACAATCATTGCCTGTCTCCATTCACAATCTCTGTGAATTATCAGATGAAAATCGTCTCCCTGGCTGCTGTTCCCTTATATCTTTTGCTTCACTGCACAAGAATATAAGTTTCTTGAGGGCAGGTACTATTTCACTTTCATATTTTTATTTCTAGCACCTACCATAGGGATTTACTATATAGCATCTCCTTTGATTCATTCATTGGCTATACATATATGTATGCACATACATATACACTTGTGTGAGTTTCCTATCACATATTCATTGGCTCTATAGGATTCAGAATTGTGTCATTTAGAGGTTTTTTGTTTGTTTTGTGTTTTTAAGGAAAAATCTTCTAACTCTATAGCCACAGTGTTCAATTCATGATTAAAATCACCTCCCTCCATGATAGTTCTAGCCTCAGACTCTTCACTGCAATCTCAATAAATGTAGTCTACTCATTTTTAACCATACATAATACTTCTCTCCTGGTCTTTTTATATGCCATTTGTATGCTATGCTCTTTCCTCTCTCTTACCAAGTTATACCTTTCCTTTTCAATTTTCAAATCAAAACTCACCTTCTGTTGTGCAGTATTTTGTTAATAATGGCTGACTGAAAACCACATCACAGAAGTGGTGTCAGTTTTTTGTTGTTATTTTCCTCTCTGTAAGTTGCTCTGGATTTCTCTTTGCTAATCTCATAGTGCTTCTATAAATTTCCAGGAAAGCATTTGGATGTAGAATCCCCCAATGTGGATTCTTAAATAAAGAAAAATGGATTTCCTTTTCAACAATTTGGGTTAAGTATTACCTTGAGCAAGTCAGTTAACCTCTATGATTTTCAATCTTCTCATCTTTAAAATGAGGGGGATGGACCATATCATTTCTATGACCCTTTCCAGATCAAAAATTCTATATTCAGTTATTCTCTATCAAATCTAAGATATTGCATTCAATTCAAAATAACAAAGAGTTATGAAAAACTTTTATGTCCAAGACACTTTGATCAGCAAAGGCAAAAATCACCACGGTTTCTGTCCTCAAAGAATTTATGATTCAGTTCAATTCAATGAGCCTCCAGTCCAGGAGCAAAATATGGTATATGTACAAATAACTCTGATATGATAATATATAAATTAATTACAGAGATCTAAACCTAGTGCCAATTACGGTACAAGAGAAGGAGCAATTTTTACTAATTTGTGTTGGGAGGAAAGAGGATTTGGAAAATGATTCATATACTCTAGGTGGGGCCATTTGCATTAGAGTGTAAGAAAAGGATTCCAGTAGGTGTGAATGGAAAAGACAGGAGCAGGAAAGCATGGGAAATGTTTGGAGAACATTAAGTATTTCCATTTGGTTTGATTTATGGAAATGATATGAGGAAAGGCTGGAAGGGTAGGACGATGATGTGTTATAGAAGGCTCAGATGATGGAAAAAGGTGCTTGAGCTTTATTTGGTAAGCATTAGGGAGTCCCCGAAGATTTTTGAGGAGAAGAGGGACATAACTATGTTTATGTTTAAGAAAGATTAATTTGGTCATGGTATAAAGGAAGAATTGAAATAGAGAGAGTAAATATTGATAAATCTTTTGGAAGGTTTTTGTAATAGGCCTGGTGACTAGTAATGAGACCTAAACTAGGAAGGGAGTAGGAACACAGAGATAAGGTGATAGATGAGAAAAATATTACTTAGATAGAACTGACATGTTTGGTAAATGATTGTTTCTGAGAGCGAGAGAGGGAAAGAAGGCAGTATCATTTGTCAGAAAGAGCACTGGCTCTATAGTTAAAGGATTGAGGTTCATTTCCACCTTTGACACCTACTGCCTTTCTGACCATGGGCATGTCAGTTACCCTCCATTGGCTTCAGTTTTTTAATCTGTAAAATTAAGAGGCTGAACCTCTTTCAAGATCTCTTTCAGCTAGAGTACTAAGATCCTTTAATCCTTTGGTATAATGGGGGGCGCGGAGACTGGATTGGCAGTCAGAGTCCCTGAATTTGAATCCTTCCTCACATATTTAACATATATCTTTCTATAGGTGAATTCTAACTTTTGTAGGACTTAGGTTCCTCATGTGTAAAAAAGATAGTTTTGTGCCAGATGATTTCTTAGGTATTTTCTCATTCTAAAATCTATGATTCTCATCATATTCTCCTCCTAGTTTTTCCTGATTATCCATTCTCCTATCTGTGACATCATGACTGAAACTATTAAAATAACAATTTAGGGTCAACTAGTGCAGAGGCTCCGGGGAAAAAACAAAGCAACACTATCATGTTCATTCATGCACAGGGTTCCAATACGTCAATTAGTCAGTCAGTAAACATGTATCGTGTTCTGTAAAGCATTAAGGATACAAAGGCAAAAGTCACTCCCTGCCCCAGAAGAGCTCACATCTTAATAGGGTGAGACAAAATGCAAATAACTACATACAAACATGATATATATATATACTATATATAGCATATATAGTATATATATATGTACTATATATATATATATAGTACAAATTGGAAATAACTAACAGAGAAAACATACTACAATTAAAGGAGATGGTGGGCAAGACTTTATGTAAAAGGTGAGATTTTAATTGAGATTTTAAGGAAACTAGATAAACTGGTACAGAGATGAGGAAGAAGAGAATTCCAAGAATGGAAAGTAGTCAGAATATCAAGATGGAGTGTCTTATATGAGGAACAGCAAGTTATGAAATTATATACCCAGATGTGCTGTCTTTGGAAAAGAAGGAAAAGAACGATTTTGAATAGTGACTTAATAGGGAATCCAGAGACAATTTTGTTCACTGCTATATAATAAAGAATAAAAATCTCTGTCTAGATTAAAAAGAGGAAATCAGCAGAGACACCACTGTCTTCTACAATTTGTAACCAATTGACATAATGTAATGCTCTGATGAATATTGTACATACATCTTAATCATTCAGAGAACTGATGAAATGGCCACTTTTTTAGAGTAGACAAGAACTTCAAGTAGCTGTGGACTAATTATCACAGTGTATCAAAAACAATTTCTTGAATTGTATTCAAACTTCCACATGTCTTAACTTGGTTAAAATATCTCTCTCTGGTGGCTCGACAAAAGATCCTGAATAATGGGATCACTCTTCCCCATGATAACTCAGCCATTATGAATTTAAATATCTCCAAGCCCATCTGTTCATCATAGGGTGATTTAGTATGAAACCCAATAAGTGACAGGGTAGGCCAACCCTCTTCATCTGACCTTGTGTTCTTGGCAGAGATTAGTGGGTTTAGTTGTACCAAATTTTCTCTTGACAGCTGGACAATTGTTCACATTAGCCAAAAGAGAAACCTGTTTTGGGGACTAGAGAGGCTAGATGAATGACATTTTGTTTTTTTTTAAATACTCTAAATAGTTATGGAGAATGCATGTTCCATTTTTTCTCCAAAATTTTTCTTGACTTTCTTAACCAGGTCTTCTTCATATATTCTATCATGCTAGACTATTCTTGCATCTAAAATGTTTGAATGCTTTGTACTCTGTAATGCAATCATATATAATAACCAATACTCTGGGCGGATAGCTGGTGCAGTAGATATAGTTCTGGAGCTGACGGTAAGAAGACTTGAGTTCAAATCTGTCCTCAGAAACTTACTAGCTGTATGACTGTGAGCAAAAATAACTTTTGTTTGTCCCAGTTAACTCATCTGCAAAATGGGGATAATAATAGTGCCTATTTCCCAAGGTTGCTGTGAGAGTAAAGAGATGATAATTACAAAATTATTTGCACACATTGAAGCACTATGGAAATGCTAGCTATTATTATTATTATCTCTTATTATTCTTGATTATGTATTGACATATCTATTATTATTCTTGATTATTTATGTATAGGTACGTGTCTATATAGCTCATTCCTTTTTCTTTTCTCTTGGTCATCCTTCCTCCCTCTTTCCCTTTCTGTCTCATTCTGTTGCATTCACCATGAGTTCAACTTCAACTTTAGAATGTTGTAGTGAACTCTGTATTCTTCTAAATGACAAATATTTTATGGAGAGCAAGGTGATAGCAGAATTCAATTATTCTTGCCCCCCACTATGCTGTTGAGAAGCCCACTCTGCTTGCTGAATCATTAATTCCCAGCTTACAAAGGGAAACCAAGAGGTTTAAAGCTGAATTCACCTCAGGGATTGTCTGACTAGATATTATCTGGGCTGTGCTAACCACAAATGGCACTAGGGAATGTGTTTAGCTTACTCAATTCAAGTCCACAACAAGTACCGAATGCAATGTATGTTTTGTCTTCAGTAGTATGTAAATGAGGTAAAGCAGATGTGAAAAACTATTCAACAAAAGGATTTTTAAATGTCATTTTAAATTATTAAGTCTAGCTATCTATCTGTCTATCTATCTATGCTTAAACAAATATTGCAATCTTTGATTTAGCCGTCAGATTCTTGAACTCACTTACTGAAAAAGCAAACGAAGTACACTGGCAAACTGTCTAACAGTGGAATAGTTGATATTAGACTAGGTGTTAAAGAGTTCCAGTCTTAATTTGACTTATCATCACCTTTCAATCTCCTTTTTAGCACATTATTAATATAACAGAAAGAGAAATTATAATTGTGGCTTCTGAATTATATATGAATATAAAAATAAAAACATCCTTAATATTTAAAATATATTGCTTGTGGTATTATTTTTTCTTAAGCATCTTTTAAAAAATTGTAAATAAGTTTAGCAGTTTACATAGATCTTGACTAAATGTGATTCAGTTTTTAAAAATTGATAATGTCAAAACCAAATGCATTCTTATCAGTCAAACATCGAACACCAGCAAACATGCCCAATCCTATGTTAGATGTTAATAAAATAAAAGTCATGATCCCTGTCCTTAAGAAGTTTGCCATCTAATGAGAAAGCCAGAACAAATGAACATAAACCAGATGATTAAATATAAAAACAAATGGATTGAAAATGAGAGAAATCCATTGGTGAAGGCTGCTTAAAATATATTTACAAATAATGGCATATAGAGGATGAAATGAGAATGGCATGTAATGTCTTATGTGTATAATGCAGGGCTTAACTCCCTGCCCTCCATATTAGAACTCTTTGACAATCTGGTGAAGCCTGTGGAATCTTTATCAGAATAATATTTTTAACTGTACAAACTATAGAGTATTAAAAATAAATCAATCATAGTGAAATATATTTCTCAGTTTTTTATATTCATAAATTGCAGTTTAAGAAGAACTGAAACTCATTGAAGCAATAGAAGTTCACAATTTAAAAAAATAAATGAGGATGCTACAAAATGTTTTCAAAGATATTGTAGATAATCAAATTCTATTATTAAATATGCTTGTAATCAATAGTATAGCACCAAAATTCTTAATGGAAAACAGCTCAATTACTAAGAGAAAAATGTAGTAATCCAATAATTCTAAAAGACTAATTTTCCACATTAAGATGTTGATTAATTTTAAAAAGATAAACAGAAAGGAAAACAGTGGTGAAAAATCAAGTTTGAAAAACCTGGTATTTACGAAGGGGAATGCTGAAGAATGTACATATTTCACAGCATTTTACAATAACAACAAAATCATGTGCTAGGGTATAAATAACATTTAAAATGTAAACAGTGAAAAAATCTTTATAGATTACAAAAAATTAAAATCATACAGAGATAAAAAAGCAATCTATGTAGATCAAAGTAATTACAAATATATACTAAGTATTTGTATCCTGAATAAAGAATAGTTTTAAGAAAAAACCATAAAAAAAAACAATTACATTAAGACAATGTAATTTGGGGTGGGGTGTGTAGCTAAAGGGATCCTAAGTATAAAGATCAAATCTTTGAAAATATATATTAGGAAAATGGGAAAAGACAAGACTTAATGGACAAAATGCATACATTTTTTTAAACTAGGAAATGAATTAATAAAAAACTAGCACAAAAAAATTGGAAAGTAGTGAATAGAGGATGAAATTAAAACAAAAACATTATAGAAATAACCAAGAAAACTAAGAGCTGTTTTTTGAAGATTTTCAAAGTCAAGAAACCATTAAGCATATATAATCAAAACAGAAAGGAGAAAATCACATTCCAAAATAAATGTCTCAGGTTTTTAATAAAGGAGGAAATAAGTGCAAGAACTACCAATCTTGATTATATACCAGCAAAACTGAGAGGAAATGGATGATTATATCCAAAAATATAAAAGTGCCAATAGCAACAAAACAAGAAATAAAAATATTAACCATATGTCCAAATGAGAAATGGAATAAACCTTAAATGAAACAAAACAAACAAAAAACAACAGTAACTCTGACCTAGAATATTTCAGTTTGAATCATATCGAATATTAAAAGATTAATTTATATGCTATAAAATTTATTTTGGGGGGCAGCTATGTGTGTGACTCAGTGAGTAGAGCACCGGCCGTGGAGTCAGGAGGACCTGAGTTCAAATCTGACCTCAGACACTTGACACACTTACTAGCTGTGTGACCTTGGACAAGTCACCTAACCCCAATTGCCTTCCCTGTCCCCCTCCAAAAAAATTAATTTTAATAAATAAAATGAAGGAAGTATTGTGCAAAACTCAATTCATGAGACAGATAAGTTCTTCATACACAAAGGAGGGTGGAATTGAGAACAAAATCTATTATATAAGTTCATTATTGCAACTTGATGTTCAGCTTTTACATAAAATATTATTAAAGGCACTGTAACAATAGGCTTAAAATGTACACATCATGATTAACTCGTACTATATCAGTTGTATACTAACTAAACAAAAATAATTAACAAATTAATAATGTTAACAGAATTACCAAAAAAGCCCATAATTGTGGCAATTGACATGCAAAAAGACTTCAACTAAATATTGCAGCTATTTCTGAAAAATTTTAAAAGCCTAAAATACAGGCACTGATGGGTCTTTCTTTAATATGATGCTTGTGTATAATGACAGCTAGTATCTTTCGTTATTTGTATTGAAGAAATACTGAAACTTTCCTAATTAGTTCAAAAATAGGGGGAAAAATTCTCTCTCTCCTCACTGTTTTGTGTGGTAATTTCAGAAATTCTGTCTATAAAAATATGACAAAGGAGAGCTTAAAACTGTAACTTCTGCCAAAAGAAAATTATCCCTTTTTGCAGTTGAAGTGATAGTTAACTTAGAAAATATCTGACTACTTTTTTTCTCTATATATAAATTGTTTATGAGAATACGTTGGTATATTGATTGTCTAAATACTGACTAGAACCTTTCATTCCAGACACTGCTTCATTTTGGTCATCTTAGAGCTGTTCTAATTATCTGTTTAAGCTCAGACTTATGCCTTTCATTGTATTGTCATGTCAGAGAGAAGTTAAAGAAAAATGATTTCTCTTGGACAGCACATGAAGGTATAAACATTTACTTAAGCTTACCTGAATATGAGTATCTTCTCTATGGCTATTTGTTTTTTTAAATCAATAAACCACATTAGCTAATTTGATTTTTTTAAGTCCAGATTATCAAGATCAAAATCAAGACAAGCATTCACAATGAATAGAAAATAAATTTAATAGAAATACTCATACACATTGAAATGCTAAAAAAAAAAAAACAACTGAAAATGTAAAGGAAAACAAAACAAAATGTATTTTCAGATGTATTTCTTTTCCAATTTAGTCAAATGTTTAAAGAAAATATATTATTATATTACAGAAATTGTAAGAAAAAAAGATAAGATACCTTGCCAATATCCTCCTGTGACAAAGAGGAACCTGATACCCAAACCAGAGAGAGATAAAATAAGGAGACACAAAAGTACTGAATAAAATATCAGTAAAGAAACTAGTGTGATAAGTAAAAATACATGTTCACAAGGATCAAGTTGCATGTGTTACAGGTATGAAAGAGGATGGTTCAATATTGTGGAATATATTAGCATAATTAAACATTAATCACAAAAATAAATCATAATTGATCAAATCAAAAAATTCTGTAGCACTAAGTTATGTTAAAATGTGAAAACCCACAGAACAAAATTGTTTCTTAATTTAAAAGTATCTTTTGAAACTAAGATCTTTGTAATGGATAAATATGAGAATGTTTTCCAATAATACTAGACTGAAGCAAAGTGCATGGCCTCCAATATTATTTTACATAGTACTAGGAATATTAGCCAAGGCAATTAAGAAAATAAAAACAAAGTCTTTCTATTTGCAGATATTATGAGAATCTTAGAGAATGTGAGGGAATCAACAGAAATATTAGCCAAAAGAATTATTAGTTTTAGTAAATTAGGATATAAATTGAAAAAATAATCAGCTTTTCTCTATATTATTAACAGTTCCCAAGAGAAAGAAGTAGGAAATAGGATTCTATCTAAGATGACCACAAAATGTATTACACATCAGCCGGTCAATCAGTGGAAGACAAAAACATGCTTTGTAAATACAACTACAAAATGAATTTTTCTAAAAATAAAATCTAACAATGAGAATTGCTACTGCATCCAAGGAACTGGGAACATCACATTCACTTTATCTCTCTATGGAATTTCTCTGCTCTCACAAAAAAAGTAGTTAGTGATGTCTGACTAGAGTTCAAGAGTGGGACTGTGGCTAGATATATGGATTTTCAATTATCTTTATAGAGATGATCAGAGCCTATGGGAAATGATGAAATAGAATAAAGTAAGAAAAGTAAAGTATCTGGGTCCCAGCTTTGAAGGATTCCCAGGTTTGAGGAGTGAGTGATAGATGATAAACAAGCAAAAGTTATAGTGCAAAAAATCTGTCAGGTAAAAGGAGAACCAGGACAGATCAATGTGACAGAGGCTAAAAAAAGAGAGTATTATATGAAAAAGGCAGTGTCAAATGTCCCATAATCTACAGAGAAGTCAAGAAGAATGCAGACAGGGCAGAGAGAATCAGGTTTAGAAGTTAATATCATTGGTAATCTTAGACCATTTAATGAAGATTAATAGAATATGAAATCTGAATAAAAGGAATCGAGAAGAGAGTTAGGTGTTAAGAAAATAGAAAGTAGTTAGCCCTTTTAGCTCCTAAATGGTGATGACATAAAGGATGACAGTTTGAGGAAATATCAGGATTTAATGAAGTGTTTTGTAAGAATATCAGAGAACTGACCACGTTTATAAGCACCATATTTTATAAGTGCAATTTAAAGATTGAATTAGTATATGTTCCTTATATACTGACTATATCAACAATATGATTACCCTGAAACTTTCCTAATTGACATGTTGTCTTTAACACTAACCAGTTATTCTGTGCATACCCTTTTATCCAGCAATAGCACTGCTATGTCTGTATCCCAAAGAAACCACAAAAAGGGAAAATGACCCACATGTACAAAAATATCCACAGCAGCTCTTTTTTGATGGCATAGAATTGGAAATTGAGCATATGCCCATCAATTGGGGAATGGCTGAACAAGTTATGGCTAACAAGTGTGTGGATGGTAATGGAATACTATTGTTCCATAAGACATGATGAGCAGGCAGATTTCAGAAAATACCTGGAATGACTTACTTACATGAACTGATGCTGGGTGAAGTGAGCAGAGCCAGGAGAACATTGTACATAGTAATAGCAACATTGCAAGATGACCAACTTTGATAGACTTAGCACTTTGAAGTAATGTAATGATCTAGAAGGACAATTCCAAAAGTCTCCTGATGGAAAATTTTACCCACCTCCAGAGAAAGAACTATGGAGTCTGAATGCAGATTGAAGCATACTATTTTCTTTTTTGATTGTTTATTTTTCTTTCTTGTGGTTTTTCCTTTTTGTTCTAATTCTTCTTTCACAACGTGATTAATGGGGAAATATGTTTAATATGATGATATATGTATAGCCTATATCAGATTGCATGCTGTCTTGGGGAGGGGGGAAGAAAAGAGGGGAAAATTTAGAACTCAATCTCATAAAGTGAATGTTGAAAACTAAAAATAATTAATATTAAAAAATGCTAACCATTTATTTATTGAGTTCCCCTAAGAAACATTTAATAATTAGAATGTATCAGTTAGCTATGAAAATTATTTTTTT
>CM053626.1:110782847-110804885 GCA_028646595.1 Phalanger gymnotis | reverse complement strand
TTTCTAGGATGCAGGAAAAACTGTATATTGACAGCAAGTTCCAATGCTTAACTGTTCTTATTGAACTCCTCTTAAATAATTCAATTTAACTTCATTCTTTAGCTTATCTATTCAATTTTAAAACCAGTGATATAAGATAGGAGCTAAAGATGTAGGTTTCATATTTTATGTAATAAACAAAAAGCATAATCCCATTATCCACATTTCTTACTGTTTTTTCTTGAAAGCCTGACACAGTCAAATAAATAAAATATATATGACCCAGACCTTATATTGGTGATGAGCCTCTCTCAACTTATAAATATATTTATTTGAATTTGAATCTCCTTAGGTGTTAGGAGTTTACTCCAGTTGACCCAGTGATGGATAAAGGCAGATTTAAGCTGCCTTGGTCCTGAAGCTGTAGGAAGCAGGAAGTAAGAGATCAAAGGGGCAGGAACTAAAAAGTTGGGAATCGATATGGTAAGTAGGGGACCCAGCAATCCTACAACTGCTTAATTCTATCAATAAAGTGGAGATTTTTCATAACAATTGGAATAGTTTTATTTGTGATAATTCTGCTTTAATTATAATAGCTATGGCAATTGTCATTGAGATATCCCTGTATTAAAAAGAAATTTCATCATGGGTTCATGAATGAGGGAAGCAGAGGCAGTAGGTATGCTGTTTATGATACTAGTAAGGATATTTCTTAAAATGACTTTACTATGTCCAAAGGGTAGATCAGCCTTGAGTTCTCACTAATGTCCTGGGATTCATAGATAAGACCATTCATGCTCTAAGGCATATATAGACTGACTCTTCCAAATTGTACTTCTGCTAGGCCACAGGAATAATGGCTTAGAAGATTTTACTCTGGCAGAAAGTTTTGGGTTCCTGGGGTGTGACACTATTTTATGTCTTAGCCAACATAAGGATGGTTACATCAATAAAGATTCCCCTCAGCCATATTGTCAAATCAATTAAGTCCAGCCATCTGGCATGGCTCTGTAGATAGACCCAAATGAAACTTTAGCATAGAATTATTCAGGATGTTGAATTAATCATTTTTTCTCTTCTTGCATTTCTAGTAGCATCTTGCTTTAATGACTAATCGTTGTTTAGAAATGAAATGGGTTTATCAAAACTATTCTAATTGAGTAAAACCTCTAGCAGTTCCTTCCAAAGACAAAAGGATTTAAGTATGGTTTCAGTGAAAAATTACATTTCTATTATCTAAAGACCATCTTAGCAAAGTTTAGAGAATTTTACCATTAGGGAAGACAGGGTTAATAATTTTTGTGCCAAAAAAGACTTCTTTCTTTTGAGATGGGGCTTCTGTATCTCTCCCAAATTCCCTCTACTAGTGAAAGTTTATATCTTCTCTGATTTATAGACTTCAAATTATATACAGTACTGAAAGGAAGTATAGGGGACACTCACCAGCCTGATCTCAAGACTGACTGGCATGAGAATTTTAACCTATTCTGTTCCTAAACTGGGCTGGTTCACTACTCCTTAGGCAACCTGGTGGCTTCTCATTCCTAGGGAGCTCAACTTGACACACATCATACAAATACCCAATCAACTTAGTTCCACTGTAGCTCAAAACTCCAGAGCTTAAGAGATTCACTAGCCTCAGCTTCCCTAGTATCTGGAATTATAAGTGTGCACCAACACTCCTGGCCAAGACTGTTGAAGAGTACCTACTGAATTGCTCTGCAATCTTATGCTATAATAATGAAATTATAGGTCATAAGCATTTTTCTTAACATTATTTTTAAAAAATTTTAGTTCCAAAATTTTCTCTCCTCAGCACCTCACTCACAAATTAAGGCAAGAAATATGGTATGCATTTTACATATAAAGTCAAGCAAAAGATATTCCCACATTGGCCATGTTTTAAAAAAAAAAAAGAAACCAGGAAGATAAAGAAGGTAAAAGAAAATATGCTTACATTTGCACTCATAGTTCATCAGTCCTCTCTCTGGTGGTAAATACATTTTTCATCATGAGACCTTTGGAATTGTCTCATATCATTGTATTGATCAGATTATCTGAGTCTTTCCCAGTTGATCATCCTTATGATATTGCTGTTACTATGTACAATGGTCTCCTAGTTTTACTCACTTCACTTTGCATTAGTTCATATAAATCTTCCCAGGTTTTTCTAAAACCATCCCCTTCGTTATTTCCTAGAACACAGTAGTATTCCATGAGAATCACATACCACAACTTTTTTAGCCATTCCCCAATTGATGGGCACCCCCTCAGTTTCTAAATTTTCATCAACAATAAAAGAGCTGCTATAAATGTTTTTGTACATATGGTCCTTTTCTTATTTCTTTGATCTCTATGGGGTCCAGACCTAGCAGTGATATTGCTGGGTATGTGCAGTTCTATTGGCTTTGGGGCATAGTTCCAAATTTTTCCCTAGAATGGTTGGCAGATCCTTAAGGTGATAAAACAAGTATTTTTGTGGCACGTGACATAAGTGATGATAGCAAACTAAAATCAAGAAGCGCTCGATTGTCTATTATATGTGAGGTACTGTGAAAGGAATTAAGAGAAAAAGACCAAAAAAAGAAAGTTTCTACCCTCAGAGCTCTCACTCTATTCAATTTATGCAACATATAGGTGGATAATTGATTATAAATTATATAAAAAAGTAATGGAAAGAAACTTCAAAAATGAAATACTATTAATAACTAGGAGAAGGAGATCAGGAAAAGCCTTTTGTAGGAGGTGGCACTTTGTTGAAAGAAACTAAAAAATCTAAGAGAGAGGACAGGAGACCTAGTGCATTCCAAGAATGATAATTACCTGTGCACAGAAGTAAGATATTAAATGTTTTATACAGAGAACAGCTACCAGGCCATTTGATTAGAACAAAAACTACATGAAGGGTAGTAACATATAATAAGAGGAAAAATGTAAATAGGAGCTATATTGTGAAAGACTTTAAATGCCTAGGCAAGAAATTAACATATTATCTTAGAGGCAAAAGAGAGCCAATGAGCCTTCTTAAAAAGGGATATGATGTGGTCAAATACATATTTCAAGATTTCAAGAGTGTCAATTAGACAGACATGTATAAGACAAACTAGAGTGGGGACAAAATGGAGGTGGAGGGATCAATTAGGAGTCTTTCCCAATAATCCAACAGATTGATGAAGAGGACCTTAAACTGACTGGTGACAGTGTAAATAGAAAGGAGGCAGTAGACGAGAGTTTGTTAAAAAGTTAAGTTTAAAAAGTAAGTTACTGGATATGGAAGCTGAAGAAGGAACAATGGGGGATGGTTGCTGGAAAGGTGGCAGTGCTCTCCAGAGAAATAAGCAAGTTTAGAAGAGAAATGGTACATGCAGGAAATGAGTTATATTTTGAATATGTTCAGTTTGAGAAGCCTTTACTGTAGTGGAGATATTCAAGAGTAAGTTGGTATTGTGAAGCTGGAACTTAGGATGAATGGGCTTGATTTACAGAATTAAGAATCACATGCATAGAGATGATAATTGTACTCATGGAATTTAATGAGATCAATGAGGGACAGAATATACAGAGAGAAAAGAGGAGGGCCCAGCATAGGACTTTTGTGGAATATCACTACTTAGTAGATAGGACAATAATAAATATCTATTAAAAAAGATGATAGGTCTGAATTACCAACAGCAGTGGTGAATACCAAGCCTCTCAGAGCAGGATGGGAGTCTGTTGGAACTAGGTGAGACAGAAGCACAGAGCCTGTGGGAGGTGGCAGCAGCCACTCTTGGGGCTATCAGCCCACAGACTAAATATTTTGAAGTCACTTTCTTGAACTTCTGAGAGACCTGATGATGGAGTAAACAGTAAGTCCTCTCATCCCTCCCTTGTTGACCTTGAATAACCCAGAGAATACTATCCAAGGAAAAACCTTGGAATAGTGGAGCCTGAAGTAGGGGCACAGCAGTATTTTAGCTCAGGAAGCTAGGGAGAAGGGGCCTTCTTGCTGTGGCAGAAGGGGACAATTTCAGGAAGGGAGGCATCCCAGCAAGCCCCATTTCAGCAGACCAGCAGGAGTTCCTGATCCCGGGGGGTGAGGGGGCTGGCAAGTGCCAATACCAGGATTTCAGGTATGCCTTCACACAGCCCAAGGAATTGGCAGACACCAGCACAGACAATGGCTGAGGCAACCCGTGGTATAGCACAGCCATAGGGGAAGAGGAGACTTTCAGCAGCCAGACCACACCTCCTCTACCACTCAAATTGTGAGCTTCAGTGGAATCTAGGGGAAACTCAGAAAGATGTTATCGGCATCAATCCTTGGCACACACCAGCCAGCTCCAGCTCAGCACCAGGTGAGCTGTAGCATTATATAGCTTCTAGCTGACAGGAAAGGAGACAACATCACATAAAACCAGTAACCAGGCCACTAGTTCCCAGCACAAGAAGCTTGGGACAGAGCTTGTGTCCCAGAAGCAGAGATCCACTTTAAAAGACAGGAAAAAGGCAACCACAATGAAGAAGCAAATTAGAAAAGTAAAAAAGACCATAGAATCCTACTATGGAGACAAGGAAGCTCAAAATACAAATTTAGAAGACGACAGCATTGACACTATACCCACATCTGAAACTTCAAAAGGGAATATGAACTAATCTCAAGCCCAAAATTCATTCCCAGAAGAGCTGAAGGAGGATTTTAAAAGCCAAATTAGAGAGGCAAAAGAAAAAATGGAAAAAAAAATTCACCGATGACTACAAATTCTTAGAAAGTGAAATGGATAAGGAGATACAGTACCTAACAGGAGAAAATAACTCCTTGAAAAGTAAAATTGGATAAATGGGAAGAGAGGTACAGAAGCTATCTGAAGTAAACAATTTTTTTAAAAAATTATAATTGGGGAAATAGAATCTAATGATTCTATGAGGCATCAACAATCAGTCAAACAAAATCTAAAGAATGAAAAATGGAAGAAAACCTAAAACATTTCATTAGAAAAATAACTGATCTGGAAAACAGATCCAGGAGAGAAAGTCTAAGAATTATCAGTCCAATAGCAAGAGATAGAAAGAGAAATTCCATTTAAAGGTATTGTAGACCCTATAAAATATTTGGGAGTCTACCTTCCTAGACAAACGCAGGACATATATGACCATAATTACAAAACACTTTTCACACAAATAAAGTCAATCTAAATAAATGGAAAAACATCAGTTTCTCATAGATAGGCTGAGATAATATATTATAAATGACAATTTTACCTAAATTAATTATTTAGTGCCATACCAATCAAACTACCAAAAATTATTTTATAGAGCTAGATAAAATGGTAACAAAATTCATCTGGAACAACAAAAGGTCTAGATTATCAAGGGAAAGAAAAGAAATGCTACGGAAGGTGGCCTACCCATGCCAGATTTTAAACTGTATTATAAAGCAGTAATCATCAAAACTACTTTGTACTGGCTAATAAATTACAGTGGTGGATCAGTGGAATAGGTTAGGTACACAAGACACAGTAGTCAATGACTATAGTAATATATTCTTTGACAAACGCCAAAAGTCCGGTTTCTGGAATATGAATTCACTATTTCAAAAAACTGCTGGGAAAACTAGAAAATAGTATGGCAGAAACTGGGCATAGACCAATATCTTACACTGTATACCAAAATAAAGTCAAAATGGGTTCATGATTTAGATATAAATACTGATATTACAAGCAATTTGGGAGAGCAAGGAATAGTTTACCTGTCAGATTTATGGAGAAGGGAAGAATTTATGACCAATCAAGAGATGGAGAGTGTTACAAAATGCAAAATGAATAATTTTGATTACAGTACATTGAAAAGTTTTTATACAAACAAAGCCAATGCAACAAAGATTAGCAGGGAAGCAGAAAATTGGGAAAGAATTTTTATAACTAGTGTCTCTGCTAAAGGCCTCATCTCTAAAATATACAGGGAACTGAGACAAATTTATAAGAATACAAAAAATATTTAAAAATTATGAATGACTTCTGCCTTGTTAGTATGGAATAAGGGAGTGTCTGAATACACAATAAGGGGTGAGAGAACTTATGGTATTGAGGCCACATGTGGCTCTCTATGTCTTCAAGTGCAGCCCTTTCTTGTGTTCTATGAAGTTTAGATTCAGTCAAAGAGCCATGCTTCAGGATCTAGGAGGCCACAGGTTCCCCACCCTGAGACCAGCCAATACATCTGGACCATGTAGCTTGAAGGTGTTGCACAGGTAGTAAAAGTGAGGGAATAAAAGTGAGGAAATAAAAGAGAATAAGCAATTTTGACAGTGTACCCCATCAATAACAATATTGTTTATTGATAAATTATATGCATAGAGCAAGAGCAAGCATCATATTAATTTCGATACAATAGAACCTTTTCAAATTAATGTGGGAGCAAAGCAAGGACATCCACTCTCCCCACTATTAACTGATTTATTTTTGGGGAAATGCTAACAACAGTAATAAGACAAGAGAAAGAAATTAAAGGCATAAAGACAAGTAAAGAGGGAGGAGATAAAACTATCTCTATTTGCTGATGACCTGGCAAATCCTAGAGAATCAGCAAAGACATAAAATGAGACAATTTTAATAGTAGGCTGCAAAACAAATTCTCAAAAATCAATTGCAATTCCATAGGATAAGAAAATCAAAGAAGCAATAAAAGAAAGTAAAACCATAACCATAACTACAACATATATAATATATCTAAGGATCAGCCTAACAAAGCACCCATGAGACTTGTATAGATTGAATTACAAAATGTTGTTACAAAGAAAAAAAAACTTAGAATATTCATTGTTCATGGCTAGGTCACACCAGTAAAAATGATAACACCACAAGTTAATTTACACTTTTATTGCTATACCAAATTACCAATGTGATACTTTATAGAACTTGACAAAATAATAACAAAATTAATTCGGAAAAAAAACGAAAGATATAGAACATCAAGTGATATGATAAAAATAGGTGGAGATGAAGGGGGGATGTTAATTTCAGACTTCAAACTATATTACAAAGCATTAGTCATCAAAACTACCTGGTTTGGGTTAAAAAATATATAGAGAGAAATAAATGGCAAAGACTAGACAAATTGATTTAAAAAAAAATGACTGGAAAGTAGCCTGGCAGGAATTAGGATTAGTCCAATGTCTAATGTCAAATTCCACAACACATTCTAAATGGACACATGATCATAATAGTAAAGCTTATGCCCCACAAATAGAAGAGAAGCAGATTGTGTATAATTCACTATAGGTAGGAGAGGTTTTCTATTTTTCCCTCTTTTTAAAATAATATGTTCTTTTTTCTCAATTACATGTAGAGACAAGTTTAACATTCATTTTTTGAAAATTTATAATTCCAAATTTTCTCCTTCCCTCTCTCATCTCTCCCCTTCCTAATATGGTAAGCAATTTGGTTTAGATTATATATGTGCAAGCATGTAAAATGTATTACCATATTAGTCATGTTGTGAAAGAAGAAACAGACCAAAGAAGAAAACTACAAAAAAATAAAGTAAAAATAGTATGCTTCAATCTGCATTCAGACTTCATCAGTTTCTCTGGATGCAGAGAGCATTTTTTACCTTGAGTGCTTTGAAATTGCCATGGATCACTGTATTGCTGAGAATAGCTAAATCATTCATAGTTGACCATCACACAATGTTGTTTTTACTGTATACAATGTTCTCCTGATTCTGCTCACTTTGCTTTGCATCAGTTCATGTAAGTCTTTCCAGGTTTTTCTGAAATCTGCCATTTCTTATAGCACGATACTTTTCCATTCATATGCCTCAACTTGTTCGGCCATTCTGATGGGCACCTCCTCAATTTCCAATAGCTGCCACAAAAAGAGCTGCTATAAGTATTTCTGTACATGTAGGCCCTTTCTCCTTTTTAATGATTCCTTTAGCATATAAACCTAGTAGTAGTATTGCTGGATCAAAGGGTATACACAATTTGATTTTTCTTTGGGTATCATTCCAAATTGCTCTCTAGAATGATTGGATTAGTTCACAGTCCTGTCATAAACATTACAGTAGTGTCCCAATTTTCTCACATCCTCTTTTCTTTTCTGTCATATTAGCCAATGTGATAGGTGTGAGGTGGTACCTCAGAGTTGCTTTAATTTGCATTTCTCTAATTAATAGTGATTTAGAGAATTTTTTTTCATATGATGATACAAAGCTTTGATTTCTTCATCTGAAAACTGCCTGTTTACATCATTTATACTCTTTATCAATTGGGGAAAGACTTATATTCTTATAAATTTGACCCAGTCTTCTAAATATTTGAGAAATGAGGCCTTTACCAGAGATACACTGTAAAAATTGTTTCCCAGCTTTCTTCTTTCCTTCTAATCTTGGTTACATTGATTTGGTTTGTTGAGAAGTTTTTTAATTTAATGTAATTAAAATTATCCATTTTACATCTTGTAATGCTCTGAACTTCTTATTTTGTTACAAATTCTTCCTTTCTCCATAAGTCTGACAGGTAAACTATTTGTTGCTCTCCCAATTTGTTTACAGTATTTCTAAGTTATATCCCCATTTTGACCTTATCTTGGTATACAGTATAAGATGTTGGTTTATACCTAGTTTCTGCCATACAGTTTTACAGTTTTTCAATGGTTTTTATCAAATAGGGAGTTCTTATCCCAAGGTTTATCAAACGCTGGATTACTATGGTCGTTTTCTACTACATCTTGTGTACCTAATCTGTTCCACTGATCTACCACTCAATTTCTTAGCCAGTACCAGATAGTTTAGATTCTTATCACTTAATAAATAGTTTAAGATCTGGCACAGTTAGGCCACACTGGTAGGAGATTAACCAAACAAGAGATATTGACAATTATAAAAGATAAAACAGATAAAACTGAAATTGAAGACATAAACTGAAAAACTTAATGTACCCAAGATTACAAGAGAAATGATCAAATGGGAAAATTTCTATTTATTCAATTTCTCTGATAAGGCTTTGGTATCCAAGATATATAAATGAGAAATGTGTGTGCGCGCGTGCGCATGTGTGTGTGTGTGTGTGTGTGTATGTGTGTGTAGTCTAATAGTTATTTTTTAAGGCTTCATCAATAAATCATGGGCCCATGAATTCTGTAATTCATTTTTAATCAAATTGTTCAAATACACAGGGGCCCAACCAAAAAAGAAATGCCTGAAGACCTGCATACTTTAGGGGTGACCCTGAGCATACTCATTGGCATTCATGGCCATAAAGAAACATAGTCTTCAAAAGATATTTTTGTAGTGTGGAAATATTTAATTGAATCTATGGAAAATATTATGAAATGGGAACCTTTGAAGATCAACATAGGTAAGTCTTGCTGAGTAATTCAGATAGCTTGGACTTGTCCTTTTAAATACATACATACATATATATACACACATATATGTATATGTACCTTTCTAATTTTCCTATTTAAAGCTATAAAATGCGAAAGTCAGTAAATAATAAATATTCATGGCACCATTCAAAAAGAAAATGTTGTTATTAACAGACTTGCTATATTACTTTATTTTTCACTTGAAATGCTTTAAGAAGAATAGAAGGTATCTCTGTGTTTGATTTCTTTTCTTTCAACTGTGTGCTAATTAAGAAAAAAACCAAAATCAATGGCAAGTAAAATTTTAATGCTGTGATTCTAAGAGACATTTTAATTATCATATAATGTAAACCCACCTTTAAAATCTGGCTCATTTTGAACTCTTCAAGTATATATTTAAAAGTAAGCATAATTTGCCAAAAATCAAACCTATGAAATAATTATTCTTTGTCAAAAATAGTAAAGTGCGACTTACTTGAAACAGCACTTTTTAATCCTTCAATATATACTGTACAAAGGCAACAATTTTGAAATTATTTCAAAATGAAATTTGTCCATAAACCATTATCAAATTAATAGAAAAGAATTAGGGATGGAATGCTTTTATATAAATCATACTTAACTGTAGAAAGAAATCCATTAATGGAATCTGAGTAGAGAGGTAGTCAGCTAATTATACTGCAAATTTGCTAAGAACATAAAACATATGTTCACAGATGCAAATTCACTATAGAAGTGTCTTCTGACTCAATGATAATAGCACATAAAGAATATATGTATTTGTATATATATATATATATGTATACATACTTACATTTGTGTATATGTGCCTCTGTGTGTAACATTACTTTTTATTTAACTTTTTACATTAAAATTGTAAGGCAATCATATTTCCAAGCCAGAATAATTAGTCACCTAAAATTCAATATATCCAATACTCCTCATTTCACACACCTCATTCCCAGCAAACCTACCTCCATCTCCTTTCTACTCTACCTCTATTAATAGTGATCCAGACTCTGAAAATCCAAACAAGCATGAGGTTTTACCATATGTCCTGCAAATTGGCAAAAATGATTACAGAGAAAAGCAAGAGTCAATGTTGAAAATGTTGTAGAAGGGGGTGCAGAGCAGAGATGGCAGCTGGAAAGCAGGGACTCACTTAAACTCTCCCCCAGGTCCCTCCAAACGCCTCTAAAAATGGCTCTGAACAAATTCTAGAGCCACAGAAACCACAAAATAGCAGAGTGAAGCAGGACTCCAGCCCCAGACAGCCTGGATGGTCACTGGGAAGGGTCTATCACACAGTGCTGGGAGCAAAGCACAGCCCAGGTGGGGCGACAGGACCAACCAGACTAGGAGCCAGGGGGAACAGGCCATAGGGCCCTGAATCATTGTGCTGTGGAAGATACCAGGCTTCTCAACCCACAAATGCCAAAGACAACACAACAGGTTAGTGGAAAAACTGCTGGAACAGAGTTAGAGGAGTGTGTGGTTGGCCACAGCCCCAGAGGCAGAGGAGTTGGTGCAGTGCTGCAGCTGCTTCCAGAGCTCCAGCTGTGTTTGCTTCTGGCCCCAGGCCCACCTGGTGGGAGGAATTAAGCAGCAGATTGGAGTGGGAGTGCAGAGCCTGATGACCCAGTTGGGGGAGGAGGAGTGATGCTGTGGCAGAACTTGCTGTGTAGAAGCAGCTCTGAAAACATCAGTGCAGCCCCTAAAGCTTGGGACAAAGTACTCTCTACTCTACAAGCAGTCATAACCTGACAAAAAGCTCAAAGATCAGGTAGTTGGCTGGGAACATGGCCAGGCAGTGAAAAGAATGTAGGCTCATACTCAGACCCTAGAATCTTTTTTTTTGGTGACAAAGAAGATCAAAACATACAGCTAGAAGAAGTCAACAAAGTCAAAGAGCCTTCAACAAAGGCCTCAAAGAAAAATATGAAGTGGTCTCAGGCCATGGAAGAGCTCAAAAAGGATTTGGAAAAGCAGGTAAGAGAAGTAGAGGAAAAATTGGGAAGAGAAATGAGAGTGATTCGAGAAAACCATGAAAAACAAGTCAATGACTTGCTAAAGGAGACCCAAAAAAATACTGAAGAAAATAATACCTTAAAAAATAGACTTACTCAAATGGCAAAAAAAGCTCCAAAAAGCCAATGAGGAGAAGAATACCTTGAAAGGCAGGATTAGTGAAATGGAAAAAGGAGATGCAAAAGACCACTAAAGAAAATAGCACCTTAAAAATTAGATTGGAGCAAGTGGAAGCTAGTGATTTTATGAAAAATCAATATAGTATAAAACAGAACCAAAGGAATGAAAAATGGAAGACAATGTGAAATTCCTTATTGGAAAAACCACTGACCTGGAGAATAGATCCAGGAGAGATAATTTAAAAATTACTGGATTACCTGAAAGCTATGATCAAAAAAAGAGCCTAGACATCATCTTTCAAGAAATTATCAAGGAGAACTTCCCTGACATTCTAGAACCAGAGGGTAAAATAGAAATTTAAAGAATCCACTGATCACCTCCCAACAAACATCCCAAAAAGAAAACTTTTTGGGCTTGAGACCAATTCATATTCGCCTTTGAGATTTTGCCTATAGGTGAGTGTGTTGCACATTGTCAGGAAGTCCAGCATTCATCAGCAGAAATATTTCATGTAATAACTTGTTTAAAATATAATCCTATATGGTTACATGATACTATATTGTGTCATCAAAATTCTAGTGCAGAAAAACCCCACAAATTTACAGTAAATTATTAAATTTAAGACGCATCATTTTAAAAATATATATATATTTTTTGAAATGATGCAAATTTCAAAAAAAATCATTAAAGGTGTAAAGAAAGTAGATTTTCAGGAGGACACTGAGTAATTTTTTAAAGTGAATGTTAGGCCAAATAAGTTTGGGAACCTCTAATTTAAAGCTTCATTTAATGTTGTTGTTTCTGAGGGAAACTGGAGAGAACTCAGGCAACTTCTTGGTTTATCTCTGCCATCTTGGCTCTGCCTCCCAGACTTTTTCAATGTATCTTTCTTTTCTGTCTAAAAACACTAATTGTCATATGGGATGGTTTTCTGGTTGGGGGAGAGTCAGGGATACTTGAGATAACTATGGTGATGTATGAAACAGAAAATATCAATAAAATCTTCTATCTTTATACCTACAGATATTGGATATTAAAGAGATGAGTCAAAAATGACTCATCTTTCATATACCCTATACCTGATTGCCCTAAAATCTTGACCATTCTTCTTTAGAGTACTTTTGGTATCTTTCACTTCACTTCCATTTACTCTTCTATTGTAGGCTCTCATAATTTTCCTCTTAGGTGAGAAAATGTCCTAGTTGACTCCTGTACATATTCCATGTAATTACCTAGCAAATCTTCTCTAAATACCCTATTCTTTGCATAATCACTACAGAAATGCCTTGAACATATCCCTATTTCATACCACATCATCTATATGTATATATTTGTTATTTTGAAGGCTCTCCTTAATTTGGATGCCCTCTGTTTGCCACAGTTTACTCAAATGTCAAAAAGGGTGTGGGTAGGGATAGGGTTAGGCTCTAATATCCACCTCTTCTACATGTATGTCCTATGACAATCTAGTCCTATTCTACACTATCAATTCAAATTTATTCCCAACTACATTTCCACACATATCTTCTGTTCTAGTCAGACTGCTCTACTTACTCTTTTGCAAAGAACACTCCATTCTTGCCTCTGTGTCTTCTTCACTCATTCTTCAAAGTACATAATATTCATTTCACTCTTGACTCTGAATATATAAAAACATTCCTGTCAGTCCAAGACAAATTCTACTTCCTCCCTGAAGCCTTTCCTAACTATTCCAGCTGTCATTGACTTACTTCAACATCCTTGCAAATCATAATGTCCACAGAACATGTACCACATAGCTCAGAAATCTATGTCTTAAAGTTTTAGTAGGTTTATAAATGTTGGTCTTGCTTGCTCAACTCAAGTATAATTTCCTTGAGACAGGAATCACATCTTAAGTGATGTTTACCTATAGTGTTTAGTACAGTGCTGAATACATAGTAGGTCTTTGATAAAGTGTGTTTACATGTAGTATTTAGTACAGTGCTGAATACATAGTAGGTGTTTGATAAATATTTGATCTGTTGAAAGCTGAACTAACAATGTCATACACTGACATATCTATTAGTATGGTAAAATAGTCAATCTTACTAAGTAATAGGATACAATCTTTGGAATCAAAGAGAAGGTGGAGCTGACACTAGAACCCTGGTCTTCAGTACTTTTTTTCTAATATATTCCACCATTCACATCTTATATTATAAATGAGAAGAACTAGCAATTCTTAAATTGTCTTACAAAGATTTTGGAGGACACTCGGGGGAACTTCTGATTTTGAAATAGTGAACAAGTCAGACTTTGGCTACATGGTGAAGGAAATATGCAATAAAAGATAAATGTATTCTAAGTGTGTTGTTTTTGAAGCCAAGGTCCCCACAACTTAGCTTAAATGTTTGCTAGGATGGAAGAGTATTGGTATGAAAAGATAGATGAGAAAGCTTGATTTGCCTAAACAAAGATATTGGCCTGATAACCAGCAAACAAGGAAGGAACCAGAGAACAGGAAATAGAAAGACAACTGAACTTCAAATTGGACTGAGATTAGATCTTGTCACCTTTTGCAATATATTTCAACATTTTAGTACTTTAAAAGATCTATGGCTGTATCAGTGTGTGTTTTCTGAGGATTCTTGGTGCGGAACTAGGGAAAAAAACTCTCTGAGGACACCTAGTCCAACATCCTCATTTTATGATTGAGAAAACTGAGGACTTGTCCAAAGTCATTCAGGTAATAAATATCAGAGGTAGAATTTGAGTCAGTGTTTTTTCCCTCCCACACTGTCCACTGTATCATGCCATACTTTCAGCCATACTTTGGCTGATGGTAACTTTGTCATCTGGCAACAGAATGTAAAAATCAGTATAGCTGTAATTTCATCCAACATCTCAAAGTCCCTAGCCCTTACTTATAAAAAAAATTCAGCAGTGTTAGGCTTTTCTGCACTAGCCTAGATTAGCCTTCAGAGACCATAACCTCAGTGACAGTCCTTATAGTTTATTGGTATTTGCCAGAGCTTTACATACTACTGTGGCTGATAAGGATGTAGGGTTATCTAAATACTGTGGTAAAACTTTAATATGGAACTTTAAGGGAATGAGTCTAAAAATATTTTCCCTTGATTTGTTGGATGTATAGGAGCAAAGAGGTAAGGTAAAAAGGGATTGTAGAGATAATCAATTCCACCTCCCTCAATTACATAACAGAGAACTGAGGCCCAGATAGATTAAGTAACTTGCTGAAATGAAAGTGGTGACAGCAGCAGAATTTGTGCATAGGCAATCTAACTCCAAATTCTTCACTATTCCCATTATAGGACATTGCCTGGGATGTTAGAAGACACTACCCTCAAAGATGTGGATTGCCACAATCTACAACCTTTCTTTCATCGCCTGTGACCCTTGCCTATCATTTCCCAAAATAACTCCTTAGTAATATTGAGATTGTGTGGGCTTCCTCTACTTAGGACGTTTTATGGATGCTAATGGAGTACACGTGCAATGCATTGGTTATCTCTTGACCTTAATGGATGACAGCACATTTTCCTTTCCAGTCATAAATATCAATGACAATAATCTTTAAATTGTTTCTTGTTGACCAAACAAGAATTATGGATACATGGTGAAGAAAATATGAAACATAAGAAATCTACCTCCATGCACAAATCATACACAAACTCCAAAATTATTCAAGTATTCACAAAAGCATTACTTTAACCTTTGGAAATACATAAATTTTCTCATTTTATGATTAAAATATGACAAGGTAGCTATTTAGAAAGGGAGTTAGTGAATTCAAGCTTATTCTTATAACTGGATCATCCTATTTATACTGTATTTTCCATCTAGGTATCCAGTTATGAATGAAAATTATTATTAGTAGTAGTATTAATTATTATTTTTGCTTTATTTCTGTCACTCTACATTTTATTCATTTCAACAAACATTGATCAGGTATCTTCTATGTAAGGTACTGTGGTAGATACTTGTTCTACAAAAAGAAAATGACAAGATCCTTGCCCATAAGGAACTTGCAAGCTAGTAGAGAAAAAGAGAAACAAATAAACAAGAAAAAATATAACACAAAGAGCCAGAAACATAACACAAATTAAAATTGTGGCGAAGTTCATAAATTTGATCAAAATAGAGTGGTGTGAGAGATTCACAAAGGGATACACCCCTTAGAGCTGCCAAAATCAAGGCAAACTCCATGGAATAGACAGTATCTGAGCGAAATCTTGAAGGAAGGCAAACATTTTAATAAATAGAGATGGTGAGAAAGCAAAGTTGGGGAAGGGCACAAGAATTAATTAACCAGCTATGTATGCATTATTTCGCCAAATTGGCAGATCTGGCATGAGTCAGAATTGTCATTATATGGCATTGAAAACCCTTAGCGCTTAGTTGACTAAGACTGAGATGTGATATTTTGTAGGAGTGGGTGTTTTCGATACATCCTCTGAATTTTTATCACCTATCCCTTTTGCCCACTACAATGACTGAGACATTCATTAATAAGAAGACCTGCCTTCTTGTCAAATGACAGTACCATGGTGGCCCTTTGATGCTGCTGACAGTGAACATCGCCTTGTCACACATAATAAAAATTCACTTGAAGTTTGTAAGAGGTCATCTCTTTAAAGAAAAAAATATATATTAGAAGCAAGTGTAAGAAACATTATTTTTGTTTTTAAAACTTATATCTCCTTTTGTATTTTTAAAGGGTAGATATTGTATATTTTTAAAAATATGATAGACATTTCACTATGTTTTCATTTGTCCTAACATCCTAAATAGTTATCTTCTAAATTTGCATAAACTATAACGGGTCTACTTTGCCTACCTGAACATAGTTTTGCATTTTAAATATATTTTCCAAAATTATACTATGGCTATATATTTTTTTCATGATCTTAAGGTTTCTCCAAATAAGTGTGTATTTTGTAGTGACTGGAGAGAGTTGGTTGTGGCTTACAGTTGACAGACCACATTTTTCACAATTATCTGGTGAAGTTCTTTTCCTCTGTATATCTAATCCGAATGATAAATAAGCCAGTCAGTAGTGTACAAGGGCATAACCACAGATCTAACTTTATATCATTGCCTTTTTCTTCTTTTTCATCTTTTTTTTAAATTTATCTTTCCCATAAGGAAACCAATTCTATAAAATGTGGTAAAAGACTTTGCTTACAGGTACATACATGTATGCATGTACACGTATATTCATATGTATGTATATACACATGCATATATACACACATATTTATATGTGCAATACCTAGCAAGATTCTAGGTAACAGAAAACATGCAAGCATATATGATATGTGATTTCTGCACTCAAGGACATTAGATTATTATAGCAAAGTTCTTTTTAATCATACAAATGACTATAAAATTACAATGGAGTATAAATGCATGAATAGCAATGACAAAGTAATAAGTGAATTCATAGGTTGGATATACCATTCCCTTCTGGGGGACTAGGAAAGGTTTTGTGAAGGAGATGATATTTGAATTGTATCTTGATCAACTGAAAATCCTGTTGCTGCTCCATTCACTAAAGGCAGTTCTAAGAAAGGTGATTCTAATTCAAATGAACCCATGAGTTTGGTGAGCTCTTCAAGTATGTTCATAAAATGGTTCTATTTGTAGGATGCCAGAAATGTATACCACATAAATTTTCCAGATTCCATCCCAAAATGTATCAGAATTGATTCAAAATCTTGAGGTTGGATCGGATTCAACCTGCTGGATGAGTGAACTCAGTATGCATGGTACTCTTGGAACTTGAACACTCCTCCAATTCTGCTGTTATCCTCATAGGCCTTTTTCACTTTTCATAACAAGACTATTAAAATTAACTCATACCTGATCTTTCTGTCATCACTATGTCCATTATCCAATCTATTTAGCCACATGACTTACTGAGATCCTTAATTTAGGAATTTACCTAATTTACTCCTCTACTGAAAAAGTTTCAGTGTCTCAACTTGAACAAATGAATCAATTACAAACTTCGGATATTGTCATTCATTTAATAGAACCTAAGTTCCATAAGGCTAGGGACTATTTTCATATTTATCTTTGCATTCTTAGGTTCTACCATACTCCCTTGTACCTGATAAGCATTTAATGTTTTCTTTTTTAATTGTTGAATTCAAATTCCATTCTATGGAATTTACCTTCAACATAATGTTCTAGCCTTATCCTACATTATTCCCATTCACATACATTAACTTATAGTCTAATCAAACTCTTCTACCTCTCTTCTCATTTACCCTCTCTAGCGCCTCTGTATTTGCTCATACGCACAAAGCTAAAATGGATTTATATCTATTAAAGTTCCTTTATTTCTTGCAAGACTCAACACAGGTGTTAACTTCTACTTGAAACTTTTCCTTATCTCTTTCTTCTCTTCTTCCACCAACATCTGAAAATGATTTGTTACCAAATTCTCACAGTACTTTCCTTAGACTTCCTCTTTCCAATTTTCACCAATTCCCTTATGTTTTAATGATTGATGGGCTCATTGCCCACTATCACTATTACCTTATACAGTGTTTGAGAGTTGAGACCATACCATGGCTATTTTTCTGTTCCTTGCACAAAGCATAATAGGTGCTTAATAAAAATATTTTTAAGAAAATCTTGACTAAATCAGATAGCATTGACATTACTCCAATGGTCTTCCAAAAACTACTATACTGTGGCAACGAATCGAGATTGAACATTTCATCTTTTAACTGCAGAAAAATTACTGACAAAGTGCCTGACTCTATTCAGTGATAAAGGACAGGTGTTGTGTTGTCTGCTAGGTTAAGCACTCCACCCAGTACCAGGGGCATTCTCCTAATGCCAAACTTACTACAGTACTCAGAAAACTGCCTCTTTCCCCTCTCTTTGCTGTGTTGGAGATACAAAGTCAAATCTCAAAGTTGAATGCAAGGTATCATAACTTTTTTTTTCCTATGGGCCCCAGATTAAGAATCCTTTGTCTAATATGTTGTTGTGGATATTTTTCGACTCTGGCTAGGTCTCCAGCCACTGGAAACTTTCCTCTCTTCCTTTACTATTTGTGATTTTTTGATGGAGTTCAATAATACAAGAAAAGAATAAATTTATATTGTGCATTCCTCATAATAATGATAGGAAAATTCTTCTAAAGCTCCAAATCCTTTGTCTAGAGGAAAGCAAAATCCAAACAAAACTATGAGTTAAAAATACTTATACACGTTTTATATGTATATATATATATGTGCGTATAAATATACATATGTATATACATATATATACATATGTATATTTAGTGCGTCTGTGTGTGTGAGAGAGAGTGTGTGTGTCTGTGTGTGTGCCCACACACGCAAGTGATATATGGCATCCTTGACATTTGTAGCTCAACCCAGATCCAAAAGCTTTCCTTTGTCTGAAGGGAAGTAGAAAACCCTAGGACTTCAAGGAATATAATTTAGGTGATCAAACTCAAGTTTCCCTTTCCTCTACAAACTAGCCAATCAACCCCGGAGTCACCTGTAAGAGAAATGCTAAAGGGAAGAATTAATTGGCAATTGTTCTAAGACCTATGGTTCCTTTAAATATATCCATCAACCAGCCTATTATGACTTGAACTGTTTGTTTTTATGACCCCCCTCAATACTCAGTAATCTTCATTCCTGACCAATCTCTTGTTCAAAGACCAAAGATATATTAAAATTACTCCTATTATTTGTCTTATGAATCCATATTCTTTGAATATGCATGCAACAGAAGATGATATGTTATTATCGTTCAGCTATTCAGTTGTATCCATCTCTTTGACCACTGTGAACCATACTGTCCATGAGGTTTCTTGGAAGAGATACTGGAGTGGTTTGAAATTTCCTATTCCAACGGATTAAGGCAAATTGAGATTAAGTGACTTGTCCAGGGTCACGCAGTAACTGTCTGTGGCTGAATTTGAACTCAGGTCTTCATGACATCAAGACCAGTGCTCTATCCACTGAACCATCTAGCTGCCTGGGTGGTACAGAGATGAGCTGAAACTGATATTTGTCATCCTTGACTTGTAGATTTACTAAATGTAACTTTAGTGAACCAAATTATCCCTAGAGATATTTTTGATAATTCAGTTTATCTTAGTGCCTGGCACATAGTAGGTGCTTAAAAGTAGGATTGCTATGTTTTACATGGTTACTCTTCTCTTTGCTCTCTTGGAATGATAACAGTTTTCCTGATTCATTGTAGGAGGTTTTCATCCCATTCAATAACACTTAGCCTAGTTTGTGAATTATTTCATCATAGTTACTTACATCTTTGTTGTTTACTAATTCATATTAATTTTAAAAACAGCAAGAAATGTAAATCTTTAATCCTTTCAATGTAGAGATTAATTTTCTTATTTTATAGCAGTGAAGTGTATTTAAATGTTTGGGATAATGCTTGATTATATGATTTTATATTCCATATTTTATTCATCTTTCAAGTTCAAGTGGATCTTCTCTGGACAATTTAAATAGAATCTCTAATGGGAAAAGAATCTCTGTTAATGGGCAGATTAGCAGAGAGCCACAAAATGAATGCTAAACTACATTTAACAAGTTTATTATAAGAGAATAGCTAATGCATCCATCAAAGAGCTAAATAAAGCCTCCCATCTCTGCAGTATTATTAGCATCTCAGATCTGGCATCCAATGTCTGTCATTGTTTTGGAGAGGTTTGATTCTATTGATGTCTTTGTCTCCCACACATGTCCCTGTGTGACTATCTTAGTGTTCTTGTTTTGACTTGCTATGTTTCCCACGGACAGTTCTAATATCTATGTCAGGGCAGTGTTGGATGTCAGATTTTTTTTTTCAAACCAAGTAGAGTCACCTGCCATTCAGGAATTCAGCTTTTATTATCACTGGAGTATATTTCTGTTTCAACCCAAATGCATTACCAGACTCTTCCCTGTCATCAGAATGTAATGACGGTATCGGAATTCTACCCCTTTTCTGATGATTTTTAAAACTTCTGAAGTTGATGTCTGATTAAGGATACTAATGAAGCATTTTCGGGTCCTGTGAAATAACATATCAATTAATAAACTTATATTAAATACCAACTATATGCCTAGTACTGTGGAAAGTGCTGAGGTGACAAAAATGGTAAAAGAAAACTTCTCGATGAGCTCACAGTCTAATGGGGGAGATGATATATAAATTGCTATCTAGAAGTAAGTGAGAGATTGGATAAACTGGAGTTATTAAACAGAAGGAAGGCTTTACAATTAAAGAGTGGGTAAGAAAGGATTTCTTTATTTTCCTACTTTAAGACAATTATGCATATCCTGGCAGTGGGGTATTGCATTGATTAATCAGCTTTCCACTCACTTCCAAACTTCTTCCTCTTGAAAAGGCAAGATGGAATCAGAGGGAGTTTATCAAAATGCACATTTTAGATTAAAAGTCAAGTAAAACTGTCTCATCTTGCCCTCTTGAAGCTCAACACGCTTACAGAAAATGGTGCTTCCTTTTATCCTTTCCATTTCTAGGAAATTTATCTTTCTCAAGATGAAATTTAAACATGGGTCATCGATGTCACAATAATCTACACAGATAGAGGCACACAAGTTCATACATGACAGAAACATTCACCTGTAGGATGGGGAGATGGGGGATATTGTCCATTTCAAAATGCTGCTATTCCTGGTGCCAGGCAATGTCTATGCCAGTTTGAGTGACCACATCCAATGAAAGAGAAATCTCTACTAGGAGACTTGGATAATTGTACTAGTAAAGAATTTGTGCAGTTTTTTCAAAGACATTCAGTAGTGACACTCTATTAGAGAATTCTGATTTACTAAGTGGTTCCCAGCAGCCCAAATTAGTGTAATCCTCAAAGAAATAGCACTTTCATTAGATGCAAAGGCATAATTTGGTTGCCTCTACCTTCATAAAACAGAATGGTCATTTTGTAATACTGATGCTTTTTTAAAATAAGTAGTCAAATGGATTTCTTAAATTCAAGGTCATTGACATTTCCCCACATGTTCTTTTAGTAAATGGAGTAATTTCAGCATACCAAATTTGAATCCCCACTATTTCTATTTGTTATAATCTCTAGATTGTCATGAATATATCTTAGCAAGAGGAGACTATTTTCAAGTAAAAAGAATATATTTTAAACCACTTAAACAATAACTATTTAAAATTTATTATTTTAAATTTCTAATGATAGAAAAAGAACATTTTCTCAGATTCCTTTGTATTGATATGCATATTTTTGATGGTTTTGGACTAAATAATGAATTATTTTTTACATTCTTTTATAATTAATGCCTAGCTATAACCTTTTCTTACATATACTGCAACCTCCATACTTTGCCAATGACTCAGTTCTTTTTCAGAGATTTCTAACTTTATTTTCATAAATCTTTTTTATTTCCTGTGAAGTTGCAGACAGAACTTCAACCTCTTTAGAATTTTTCCAATGGGTACATTTTATTCTTGTCATGAAAAGAGCCACCTTTTCCCTTTGACGAAAAGTTTCTTTTTCTTTTGATGTTTGGTATCTTTTTAGACTTTTTATACATTTCTCCCCCCTCCCCCC
>CM053626.1:110760875-110776641 GCA_028646595.1 Phalanger gymnotis | reverse complement strand
TGCTACTACTACTAATAATAATGCTGCTGCTGTTACTGCTTCTGCTACTACTACTACTAATAATAATGCTGCTGCTATTACTGCTTCTACTACTACTACTGCTGCTGCTACTACTACTGCTACTACTACTAATAATAATGCTGCTGCTGTTACTGCTTCTGCTACTACTACTACTAATAATAATGCTGCTGCTATTACTGCTTTTACTACTACTACTGCTGCTGCTACTACTACTGCTACTACTACTAATAATAATGCTGCTGCTGTTACTGCTTCTACTACTACTACTACTGTTGCTGCTGCTGCTGCTGCTGCTACTACTACTACTGCTACTACTATTGCTACTACTCCTCTTCCTCCTCCTCCTACTATTACTGCTACTACTACTGCTGCTACTACTACTACTACTACTACATGATGAGGTTCACATCACCCCCACCATCCTGTCTAATACTGAATTGCTACCAAATTTGCTTTATATTTACCTGCAGAAAATGAGCTTACATCCTACTACTTATTCTTTTTATATCTATTTTTGACATTCTTTTCTTTTTAAATTTTGAGTTTCAGATTGTCTACATTTCTCCCATTCCTCCCCTTTCCCCTGAGAAGACAAACAATATATCAATTATTTATGAGAAATCATAGAAAACATATTTCCGTACTAGTCACAAAAAAATAAAAAAAAAAGATAAAATTATACTTCAACTTGCACTGAGTTCATCAATTCTCTTTCTGGAAGTAGATAGTATTTTTTCATCATGAGTCCTTTGGAATAGCCCTGGATCACTGTATTGATCAGAGTAGCCAGTTTTTTGTTTTGTTTTGTTTTGTTTTTTGTTTTGTTTTGTTTTGTTTTTTGTTTTTTTACAAATGATCATATTACAACACTGCTATTACTGGGCACAATGAGCTCCAGGTTCTTCTCACCATACCATGTTCTTGCTATGTTTTTCTCTGAAACCAACCCCCTCACCATTTCTTATAGCACAATACTATTCCATCACAATCATATGCCATAACTTATTCAGCTATTCCCCAATTGATGAGCATCCCCTCTATTTCCAATTCTTTGCCACCACAAAAAGAGCTGCTATAAATATTTTTATATGTATAGTTCCTTTTCCTTTTTTTTCAATCTCTTTGAACATACAAACCTAGGAATGGTATTGCTGGATTGAGGGGTATGCACCATTTTATAACCCTTTAGGCATAGTTCCATATTGTTCTTCAGATTGGTTGATCCAGTTCACTACTCCACCAATAGTTCATTAATGTACATATTTTCCCTCTTCATGTCCAACATTCATCATTTATGATGGTTGTAAGGTTGTACTTGAGATTGTTTTCATTTGTCTTTCCTGAATCAATAATGATTTAGAACATTATTTCCTATGATTATAGATAGCTTTGATTTCTTCGTCTGAAAATTGCCTGTTCATGTCCTTTATTTATCAATTAGGGAATAGCTCTTATTTTTATAACTCTAAGTTCTCTTAGTCATAGAAATAAGACATTATCAGAGAAATTTGTTGCAATTTTTTATATTACTTTGTTGTTTATAGTGTTGTTGTTCAGTCATTTAAAACATAAATAACTCTTTGTCCCATTTAAGACAAACATTTGGGATTCTCTTGGCAAAGATACTGGAGTGGTTTGCCATTTTCTTCTCCAGCTCACACTTATGCCCTTTTTATGCATACTCCTCCTAACAAATTCCTCAATGATTATAATGTTCTTAGCAGCCATTTGCATCATTGTACTATATAAGAATATAGACGCTTTAACTGCATTGAGTACTTTATGATTACTTTTTCATGTTTACCATTTTATGCTTCTTTGAGTCTTCTGTTTTAATGTTAAGTTTTCTATTTAGCTCTAGTGTTTTCATTCAAAATGTTCAGAATTCCTCTATTTCATTAAATATCCATTTTTTCCTTTGAAGGTTATTACTTAGTTTTGCTGAGTGGGATATTCTTCGTTGTAAGCCAGATCCTTTGCCCTCTGGAACATCATATTCCAAGCCCTCTATTCCTTTAAAATAGAAACTATTAAATCTTGTGTGACCCTGACTGTGGCCCCATGATATTTGAATGGTTTCTCTGGCTGCTTGCAGTATTTTCTTCTTCACCTGGGAGCTCTGGAATTTGGCTATAATATCTCTGGGTATTTTCACTGTAGGCTCTCTTTTAGGAGGGGAATGGTGGAATCTTTCAGTTTCTATTTCACCCTTTGGTTCTGGGATATCAAAGAGGTTTTCCTTGGAAATTTCTTGAAATATGATGTCTAGGCTCTTTTTTTTAAATCATGGTTTTCAGGTTTTCCAATAATTCTTAAATAACCTCTCCTTGATCTATTTTTCCAAGTCGATTGTTTTTCAAAGAGACATTTTATATTTTCCTCTTTTTTCTTCCTTTGATTTTGTTTTATTGTTTATTGGTATCTCGTGGAATCATTAGCTTCCATTTGCCCAATTTTAATTTTTGAGGAATTTTCTTCAGTGAGTGTTTATACCTCCTTTTTTATTTGGCCTATTCTGGTTTTTAAGATGATATTTTCTTCGATAATTTTCATGTCCCCTTTACCAACCTGGTAATTCTCTTTTCATAATTTTCTTACATCACTCAGTCACTCAACCCCCCCTCTCCCATTCTGCCTTTACTACTCATCTCCTTCTTCAATTCTACTAGGGATTCTTGCTGTCCTTCGGTCAAATTAACATTTTTTTCTTTGAAGCTTTGCTTGTAGCAGTTTTCACTCCACTTTCTTCCAAGTTTTTCACTTGGTCTTTCTTGCCACCATAGTGATTTTTGGTACTCGTTATTTTTTCATTGTTTGCTCATTTTTTCCAGGCTATTTCTTCACTTTCAACTTTATGTTAAAGTTGGACTCTGCTCCCTTAGGGGTATGAAGGCACTGTGCCAAGCTTCAGGCTTTTTCATGATGCTGTTTTCAGAGTTAGCTCTGGAGGTCTGCAAGTTTACAATGCTTCCAAAATGGTGTGATCTGGGGAAAGATTTGGTCACTCCTCTCCTCTGGTGTTTACTCAGAAAGGGCTTCTGCTCCCCTGCAACCAGAATTACTATTGCTCCTCTTGGCCCAGGAACTGATACCAGGGCCTCTGCTACCCCATGACTGGAAGACAAACACTCCTTTCCATCCTGGAACTGCTTAGAGCTGCCAATCATCACCAGCTGCAACCAGTGCCAGCAAAGGGTTCCCTATAATCTCTTCCTGACCAATTGCCTATCCCCCTTACCATCCCTGGACTGAGAACTCATGAAGCTCTGTTGGTGCTGTCGTGGCTTCCAAGGACTACTGCTGTTGCTCCTGCTGTGCTGCAGGCCTATGTCCACCACAGTGTCACAGACCTCTCCTGTTCACCTCCTAAATTGCCTTAGGCTGGAAAAAATGTCTCCCTCTGACCTTTTGTTGGTTTTGCTGCTCTCACATTTGATTTGAGGCTCTATCTTAAAGGTGTTTGGAGGGGAATTTTGAGAGAGTTTAACTGAGTCACAGTCTGCACTGTGCCATCTTGGCTACACCCTTGCCAATACGTATTTTCAAAAATAATTCATTTCTTCTACCTCTTTAATAGTCCCTGACTTCTAAGCACTCTCTGCAGATTCCCTTTGTAGAATATTAAATAAAAAAGAATAACATAATAGCAATTTTCTCCCAGATTATTTTTATATGAAGTCCATTAGACAACATGAGAACAAATGTATCTTTTGTTTATTTGGCTATATATGGTAGAGGAATAAATATTTACATTTTATCTCCTGCAATAGAAATATCACTCTTTTCTTTGTATCCTTAAACTTTGTCTCAGTACCTGAAACATAGTAGGTGCTTATTTGAACACTACTTTTTCTGGTCTTTGCTAATTTCTAAGATTCCATGGCATAAGATGATTTACATACAAGTTTCAAACTGAATTGAAAGATTGTCATCTAGCAAAATCTTCACCAGAAAAAAATATTTTAAAAGAAATACTAATATATTCATTTTTTTCACTCCTTGTCTCCAATCTATTTACAACATTTTATCCCTTCCCTACTAACACACACACACACACACACACACACACAGATAGACAGAGAGACAGAGAGAGACAGAGAGAGAGAGAACAAAACAAATGAACATCACACTGCTGGATCACTTTTTTTTCTTGCATCAACTTCAAATTTCGGGGCTTAAAGACTCTCATGGCTCTCAATGTGACACAATAGAAGCCATTGTCTCTTCCTCATGCTGTTTTTCCTTTTTCCTCAAGGGAGGCTTCTATCTGCCCCCTTTGCTCTACTGTCCTCGTCTTGATTTGCTTCCTGTACTTTATGACTCGTTATTTTTTCATTGTTTGCTCATTTTTTCCAGGCTATTTCTTCACTTTCAACTTTATGTTAAAGTTGGACTCTGCTCCCTTAGGAGTATGAACTGTAATGCTTCCTGTTACTTTATGACTCATAGAGATGAGACTCAGAAAGGCTTCTCAAGCTTTAGAAACATCAAAAAAAATCATTCAAAATAACATTTTTATGGGTAAAAGTAGAAATGATTCAGCAAGATAAGGATTTTATTTTCAGCATTACTGGTGCAGTTTCAACATTAAGAGTGAAAAAAGCACTACAAATTTCCAGAATTTATAGAGTTTATTTCAAACCTAGCATGATAACTAGGTCCATCCCAACTCATGTGCTTAAGTACTCTTATATTAAGATATGCTTGAAAAATAATACCACGCCACAGAAAATAATGATGAAAATGTAGTGCTTGTGTAAGTAGTATCTATATGTTTGTACTTATCTGTAACATATATGACATATATGTTTTCACATACATACACATATTGATACACATCCCTATATTTATCTAATTTCAAATCATTATTCTTGTGTCAATTACCTAACATCATACACACTGTTCACAAACATACAGCAAGGTTATATCTTCATTCTTTGACATTTTATGTATGAATTCCCCACTTTGGTTCTAGTCACTATGATATCATTTTAAGGATGTCTGTGGAGAAAAAGTGTTATATAAGCACCCAATTGAAATCATCTCACTTTCATTCTTCTTTTGACAGGTAGTCTGTTTCCTTAGTTTCTGGTCACCTTTTTCTTTCCTTTGATATGACACACACACAACTCAACCATTACAAACCTCACTATAATGCATTCGTTCGATCATATATTTTTCTATACTACGGGCTGGAGTATATTTGTTGCATATAGAACACTGCTCTCCTACAATATAAAAGGCTACAGCATAGCTGTTATGTGCCTCCTTAAAAGGAACATGATTATTACAATCCTATTATATTATATGGCATTCATATCATCTATGATGTAATTTTTTCATTGGATACCCTGGGATGCTTTTAATAGTTCTATATTCCATATAAAATGCTATATACAAAGCATCATCATCATAGCTATTCTTATTCCTGGAATTCATGGCCACCATATGTCTACTTTAGATGAGTATTTCCATGGACGTTTGTTCATTCTGTAGTTTACATGATTAAAAAATAACACTTCATAGTAACATTAAAGTTAATATAATGTAACCTGCTATTTATATCACAGCTCAACATTTTAACTTAGGTGCACTGATTTTAAAATAGCAAAAATGTTAAGGTTATCAGATCATGGCATGCAACAAATAGCACAACATTTGTGGTATTTTAGTATCATTTCTTAATGTACTGCTGGTGCCTTATTTCAAAATATGTGAAGAGATCCCTCTACTGTCATCACAGTGTCATACCATCATGATAAATGGATATATTGTCAGTTTTGTTCCCTTCATTTGTAGTTTCCTGCACATTCAACAGGATTTTTTTGCATCTAGAAAAATATTAATTTTACAAACAAAATTTGTAAATATAAAGCATGTATCTAATACTTTAATAAATAATATATTAATAAAATTTAAAGCTATACATGAAATTTATTAGTATTGTGGAATCTTTAGCAGGAAAGCAGTTTTGAACATGACGAGTCTACCACTTTACTATCTGCTATTCCACAAGCAGCATATGAAATTTTTGCTTAAATGTTTAGCAAAACAAATCACAAGCTACTTATTATATCTGATATGATTTGCTTTACAAAGTCAAGGTTTTGATTTTTAATCATGATACTATCTTTACTGCTTCTGATTCCTATTTTTCTTTATATCCATACAGGTTTCATCTCTTTATACTTATTATACCAGCTTACCATGTATTGTCAGCTGACCTTCAGTATTCAGATTTTCAGGATCATTCTTTAAGTCTTTTAGTGTGGTACTTGACTACACTTGCTTTTTTTTTTCTAGTCTTTTATTCTTTCCCTAGATCTTCACAAAGGGTTCATTTAATGCTTCTCTATTGTTATGACTGATGTTTTGTAGAACACAGAAATTTTCAGGGAATTTATTTGTATATTCACTCCCAACAGCTAGTTCTCATAATCTATTTAATTCCTTTTTTTTTATAAAGGCCTGCATATTAGCTACTTTTAATTTCATGGCCTTTTCAATTTATCAATGGGACTTTCTCTCTAAGATTTCTTTTATGTTCAAAATTATTCTTAGAAAGACTTATTGCCTTTTGGTCTTTTGTTCCTTTTGTTAATTCTAGGTATCTTAAAAGTCGTAAGGAATAATGCTACATATCTTTAAAAATGTAGATTTCTCTTCAGGGTTATGACTAATTATTACATACTACTATTAATTGTATATCAGCAATAGTGGACAATTGAAATATACACTTAATCTATTTAACCTAATCTGTTGGATCCTAGAAGCTGGAGATTCTAAATACTGTATTGAAACATTGATTCAAATGAGTAATCCTTACTATTAAATTTGGATTAACATTCTCAGGAAGCCATTTTTCTTCCCATAATTTTTAAAGTAGTGATACAGGCTAAGTTTAAATTGACCGAACTATTACAGAATCTTAAATTCAATATGTTTATATTCATGACCTCCTGTGAAAAATTCTTGCAGAATGAGCATGTTTAATATAGTTATGTGCATATTTTCCCCCACCCATAATGATAACATGCTTCTCTAGTCTTTAGTGATAGAACTTAGAGTAAAAAAAGGACTGTGAGAAGAGGTAGTGTGACATGGAGAATCTTTAATTTAGACACAAGAAAGTTGGGTTTCCATCTTGTTTCAGACACTATTTAATACCTGGCCAACCCCAGGAAAATCATTTTAACTCTCTGAGCCTCAATGTTTTCGTGTGTAAAATGGGAGATAATATTTTTATTACCCACCTAAAATGTTTGTTGCAAGGAAAGTACTTTGAAAAGCTTAAAGAGCTATACAAAAAGGAGTTACTATCTTTAGCCCAAGCTTCTTACATCCTGCATCAGGTTTTCCCCATCTCCAGGTTGTTGTTGTTTAGTTGTGTCCAAATCTTCATGATCCCAATGGGGTTTTCTTAGCAAAGATACTGGAATGTTTTGCCATTCCCTTCTCTAGCTCATTTTACAAATGAGGAAACTGAAGCAAACAGGGTTAAATGACTTAACTACAGTCACACAGCAAGTGTATGAAGCCAGGTTTATAATTAGGTTTGCCTAACTTCAGGCCGAGACCTCTATCCACTGTGCCACCTAGCTGTGCCCTATTTCCGCCCCCCCCAGCCTAATCACTAATTCCTTAAACAATTCTTTAGATAACATTCCAATCCCTGTGTCATCTTAATCATTCTCCTCTGAATTCAGCCTCATTTCCCAGTTCATTCATAAAGCATTTATTAACCACTGCTAGGTATTTGAATTCTCAGTTATAAAGATAATTACTGTTTGGACCCTTTTTAATGCAGTGTGCAATTTACTAATGATGAACAGTGTATATACACAAGTATATCATAACTATAAGCCTGAATAGAACTTGATAAAAATATAAGGGATTTTTAAAAGTGCTATGGAAGGCCCAAAGAAAGAAATAGAAATATATCTCTTAATATGTAATGCCCAGAATTTAACACAATTGTAATGCAATCTGACCACCAGAGAGTACAGTAAGAGCTACACTTCATCTAATTTGGACCATATGTTTCCATTAATGCAACCTAAGTTTACACTCCATTTTTTATCACTGTTATGACATGGTAGGCAATGCAGAGATTGTAAACCCCAATAAAATAAGGAAAATGAGGAATGGCGTTAACAATGGAGACAGAGCTTCCTGCCAAGATGGCTGCCTGAATAGAGGCAGACCACCCATATACCTATTCTAGAAAAATCCTGACATTTTCAAAAGACCAAATAATGACCCTGAAATCCAATGGGAAATCAGAGTGACTTCTTCCACCTAAAAATTGAAAAGAACATCAGCATTTTGTTATGCCACACCCATCAACAAAGCCACAGTGATAGGATCAGTGTTTTCTTAACTAAGCATTCCTGAGTTTCTTGATTTCTTTCCAACATGGGACCTGGTTGGCTCTACCTTCCTGGTATTGGGGGCAAAAATGGTCTCAGCCTTTGTAATAGGATGCCCTCAGACTTGGTGGATGCCTAAAACCAAGCTAGTCACTCTATCCTTATGACATATTGATCAAATGTGTTTCCAGATGTAAATGAGCAGGGTCATAGAGGGGTCATCTTTAGGAAAGGTAAGTGCCATAATATGCTTGTTGTGTATTTTTGCAGTGTTTGGACAAAGTAAAACTTTCTTCAATGACTCACAAATACCTTGATACATCCCAAAATCAAACCTCAAGTAAGAGCAGGGGTTACAGAGGTGTCTATAATAGCAGGTTTAAGTACAGAATGGCATCCAGCTCAGCCTAAGACACAGACATTTGTAGTCTCTTGTAGATCTGGAATCAACAGGAAAGAAATGATTCCATGAGACATGCCAGGGTGATCAGAAAATCACAGGACAGGGACACTGTAAGCAGGCAGTGACCAGAATAGTGTACACCAGACTAAACTACACTAAAGCTAATACTTGACCAGCACAGACTACAGTGTCCAGAGGTCCCTAACAATCTCTCCTGAGATAGTAGAAAGAGCTTTAAAGATGCTGTGCTTTGAAAGACAATTTCCTTAAAAAAAAAAAGAAAGAAAGAAAGAAAGGCACTGGAGTCCAGGGGGGTTGGGAAAGGGTTCCTATAGAAGATAAGCAAACTTAGGTGCTGAGGCCATGAATAACAGTCCTTGATGGGGAACCCTTGGGTAGAGATGACATTGAGAGCTGTCCTCTGGGGAGAAGCATGCTTCCCATGGTCATAGGAGACAGTGGTCCTGCTCTACTCTGGCTGACCATGAGGCGGTCTCCTCATCTTGAGCCCCATCCTGGCAGCAACCTGGAGCCAGAAGAGGTTCACTGGGGCTAAAGCTTAACATTGCTCCCAGCTGTACCTGATGCCCTGCCACCATTTCCTGACCCTTGGCTTATGTCTTCCCAGAGACCAAGTTCTATACATCAAGGCCAAGGATGAAAAATATTTCCAATTACTCAGGAATCTAGAAAATTTGGAATACCTGGAGGTTGATTCCTGGCATGCTCGACACAAGCCCAGCCTCCCTATAGATATGAGAGTTCCTTTCTCTAACCTGAAAGCTGTCAAAAACTATCTGAATTCCATTGGCATCTCCTATACTATCATGATTGAGGATGTCCAGGTGCTGTTAGAGGAGGAAAGAAAAGGCATGATGGCCTCCCAAAGACAGGAGAGGAGTACTAGCAGCTTCAAGTACAACTCTTACCACATTCTAGAGGAGATCTCTATCTGGATGGACAACTTTGTGACTGAGCATTCTAACCTGGTCTCAAAAATATGATTGGTCAGACCTTTGAAAAAGTCTGATTTTTATTCTGAAGTTCAGCACTGGAAGCAAGACTGGGCCTGCCATCTGGATTGACAGTGGCATCCATACTCAGGAGTGGATCACTCAAGAAATTGGAGTCTGGATTGTCATGAAGATTGCCATGGATCATGGGGAAGAACCAGTGCTGACCAAGGTCTTGAACCACATGGACATCTTTCTTGAAGTTGTCACCAACCCTGATGAGTTTGCCTACACCCACAGCAAGAACCATCTGTGGTGCAAGAGCCGAGCTATCAGTTCACATTCCATTTGCAAGGGGGTAGAGCTCTACAGGAATTGGAATCCTGACTTCAGATGTGTTGGTTCTAGCAATAACCCCTGCTCAGAGACTTACCATGGGCCCTTCCCTCACTCTGAGCCAGAGGTGGCCTCAATTGCAGACTTCATCTAAAACCACAAGCATTTCAAGGTCCTGATCTCCATCCACAGCTCTTCCCAAATGATCCTGTATCCCTATTGCTACAGGAAGGAGCCTGCTCATGATAATGAGGAGCTGCAAAGTCTTGCCTGCAAGGCAGGGGAAGCTCTCTCCCAAGTGCATGGAACCAAGTATGTCTATGGGAGAACCATCAGCATGTGTCATGTATGTGGCCAGTGGGATCACTATTGACTGGGCCTATGACATGACATCAAGTAAAGGAATACTTTGAGCTGTGGGACACTGGAATTTATGGCTTCTTACTGCCCTCCAATCAGATCATCCCCTGGGCTAAAGAGACCTGGCCAGCCATCATGACCATCATTAAGCATGCCTATGATAATCCCTACTAGCAACATTATGAGCAGCCACAGCCTGAGGAAGAAGCTTCTTTCTTGACCCAACCCAGGCTATCTCCAGAACCAGAGTCATTCCTTTCCTTTGTCTCCACATCTGTCCAACATCCCCCTGTACTTTCTCCTTCAAACAATAAAAACAAGTTTTAAGCCATTAAAAAAAAAAAGAAAGAAGGAAAAGAACCTCACTCTGGCACCAAGCCTCAATTTAGGAAGTAAAACTGTAGAGAGAAATGAATCAAAGAAAATGCCCTCTAGTATCTAAAATTATTGCAAATCTATTTCCATAACAACTCTAAACCCTCAAAGGAAAAAAATAGGATTTTCAAGAAAAGAAACAAACCCTACATGAATACCTAGAAGTAATGAAGCAAGAATTTTTTTTTAAACAAAAATGAAATAATAGCTCTTGAAGAAAGATTTGGAGGGAAAATTAGAAAACTTACCTAAGAAAAGAACAAATGAATGAATAAAGCATGGGTTAAACATGGATTACATCCAAAGGAGTATGCTAAGTATTCGAAATGCATATAGAAATTAAGACAGCTTCAGACATGAAGGAGCTTGTGTTCTAATAGGAGAGACAACACACAAGGAAGAATTTAGTCTCAAGTCAGATAAAAAAGTACAATGGGTTTTAGGGTGCAATGGCAAAGCAGGTATTAATTCCTCTTCTTCAACACTACTTTGATGAAATATCAATCCGATGTTGAACCATTTGCCATGGTCAAAGATTTGAGTGGCAAGAACATTCTTTGCTAAGTCTTCAGTAACTGTTTGTATCACCCATAGAAATAGTTGCTAGGCTACATTTCACAGGAGTTGTTTCCCAGGATAATGGCTGAGGGGACTGGGATGGAAATGATAATATTCCAAAGACTATTAGTTTTAGAATCCTGAGCTGTTTCCATCAGGGAACAAAGAGAAGTTGTCACCAAGGTGGTGGTGATTTGACTTGTGGAACACATTTGCCTCCTGTCTCTGTCAGGGTGTCTTGCTGCTTTGGTTAGGCTGATTTGACTGCCCTGTGTGTGGCAGTTCATTGACAGTGGGTGGGGAAGGCTACCCTTTCTCTCTCCATTTCCCTACATGAAGCCTGTGAGTGCTGGGATGGAAGCAGGACTGGTAGATTGGGAGGTACTGACCCTCTCAAGGTTCTTGTGCTTATCTGCCACTTGGTAGAAGTTGTAAAGCAGTTGTTGCTAGTGGATGGAGAAGGTGAACTCCTCCTTAATAACCCCCCTCCCCGCCCCTGCACAATGTTTTCAGGACCAGGATTAAAAGCAGGTCTGGTGGTTTGGGAGATAATGCTATTTCCCAAAGATCTTGACTTCAAAGTCCTTGGCTGTTTTCATTAGCCTCCAAAGGCAGATAGTGATCAAGGTGGAGGTGAAGGTTTGACTTGACTGGCATATGCCACTTCATATTTTTACCCCCAAACTAGAATAAACCAAAAATCAATGATTCCATCAGACTTTAAGAAATATTGGAACAAAACCAAAAAAAGAAAAAATGGAAATGGAAGACTCCTTAACAAAAACAACTGAACTGAAAAACAGCTCAAGGAGAGATCATTTAAATATAATTGGACTCCCTGAAAACTGTGACTAAAACAAAATCTAGGACATTACAAAATCACAGCTGAAAACTGCTCAAAATAATTAGAACCAAAGGCCAAAGTGAAGAAGGAAAGAACCCACACATGACCTGAAAAAATTCCCAGGAATGTCATAGGCAAAATCGAGAGCCCCCACAAAAAAACCAAACAAAAATAAATACCATAAACATGTAGAAAGAGTAATTTCAAGTACCAAGGCACCATAGTTAGGATAACACAAGTTGGCAACTACTACTAAAAACCAGAAGAGATTTTGTAATACAACAGTTCAGAAGTCAATAGACAGTGTCTTGCAACTAAAAACAAACAAACAAAAACAAAAGCTAAGTGTACTCTTATGGGGGTGGGTGGAAGGATCTTTAATGGAAAAGAACACTCAAACATTTCTGATGAAAAGATCAGCTTTGAACAAGTATTATGAAATACACATCCAAGAACATTTTAAGTAAGTTTTTAATAACATTATTTTGAGAAAAAAAATTGAGTTCCAAATTCTCTCCGTCCCTTCAGATCCTCCCTAAATCATTGAGAAGGCAAGAAATATGATGCCCATTACACACCTGAAGTCATGTAAAACATTTTTCCATATTAGCCAACATGTTGCAAAATAAAAGAAAGTCAAGAAAAATAAGGAAAGTAAAAGAAAACATGCTTCAATCTGTACTCTGATCTCACACAACTGAATTCATCAATTCTCTTTGTGGAGGTAGATAGTAGTTTTCATCATGTGTGATTTGGGACTGTTATGGATCATTGCAATGATCAGTGTAGCTAAGTCTTTCACAATGGATAATCATTACCATATTGCTGTTATTGTTGACAATATTTTCCTGGTTCTGATCACTTGACTTTATAACAGCTCATATAAGTCTTCCCAGGTTTTTCTGAAATCATCTCTTTTGACATTTCTTACAGCATAGTAGTACTCTACCACAATCATACACCATAACTTATTCAGCCATCCAAATCAATTGATGCAATTTGCAATTCTTTGCCACCACAGAAGAGCTGCCATAAACATTTTTATACAAATAGTTCCTTTTTCTTTTTTCTTTTATCTCTTTGGGATACAGACCTAGCAGTGGTATTACTGGGTCAAATGATATGCACAGTCCTTTTGGCATGGTTTCAAAATATTCTGTAGAATGATTGGACCAGTTCGCAACTTCACCAACAGTGCATTAGTCTACCTAACAAATCCGAAAATCTTGAGAAACCTAGAAACCTTAAGATACTAGAGCAAACTGAAAGATGGTGAATGATGCTACAGCACTAATGTTCTAAGATGGAGAGTGGGAACAGCTCCCAAACTCACTCCCACCCACACTCCCAAACTCCATTATCTCCAACTTAAATAAGGAGGAAAAACCCAGAAGTTACTAAGGGTGGATTGGTTCTTTTCTGAGTGGTTTCAGTAAGAAGAGAAAACATGGTAAAAAGAAGAATGCACTAGTGTAGAGAGAAGGAAGCAGGAGGGAGGACTCATAATTTCTCACGTGATGAGTACACGAGTGGAATATTATGTGAATGTGGAGGAAGGGGTGGGGAAGTGGGAATCATATGAACCTCACTCTTATCTGAAAGAGTTTAAATACTGAACACACAGACAGTTCAGTGTAAAAATACATCCAATTTCACAGTGAAATAGGGAGGGATTTAAGGAAGAATAGTCACAAGCAAACAAAATTCCTGAACTTGAAGGAAGTATTAAAGGCAGGAAAAGAAAAGAATTAAAATCTAAGTGGGTGTCTTAGATACTTCTTAAACAATCAGATAATGACTGAACAAATTGTTTATGAATGTAGAGGAGTGTTATTATACCATAAGGAATGAATAAAGATGATTTCAGAGAATACTGAAAAGTATGAACTTAGAATGAACTGAGAAGATTTAGAACAATTTACATAAGGAGAACAACATGGTAAATAAAAACAACTTTGAAAGAGTTGAGAACACTGATCAGTGAACTGATCATTCAACATGTTTTGGAGGACATATGTATCTATCTCCTGACTGAGAGGTGATGAATAGAGGTACAGTGACATATTTTTAGATATGGTCATTGTGTGGGCACATTTTACTTAATGAGGCTTGCCGATTACAAAAATTTTACATTGTTTTTCTTTTCAGATAATCTGGGGCATGGGAGGTATTATGAGAGTAGAAATAGTGATGCCAATAAAAAAAGGGCCATGATAACACTTTTTAAAATTCACAGAACAGAATGAAATTAGAAGTTAAGAAAAACACACAATTAAGATCATTTTGAAAGTAACATGTAGAAGTTATATTTTCCAAAAGTCAAATACTATGAAAAGGAAATCCCTGATTTCATATAGAATTCTCTTTGTTTTGTATTTCTGGGTATATAAAAATGATATTTTTTAGTTTTTAAGAATAAAAACATTTAAAAATACTAGAAAAGGCTAAGATACATAATAAATCAAGCCAACAAAATATTACTTTTCTCTACCATATGAGCATGAGAGTATAAAACATTTGGGGAGACACTAGTTTAGGTCTAGTCAGGCAAATTAAGCATTGTGCTAAGACATCATCTACAATATTCATTCTATTTCTAGCATTCTTTTTAAAATTAATTTATTTTTAGTTTACAACATTCAGTTCCACAAGCTTTTGAATTCTAAATTTGTTCCCCCACCCTCTCTTCTCTTCATCCCCCACCCCCAAGATGGCACGCAATCTGATATAGGTTCTACATATACCTTCGCATAAAACATATTTTGACATTAGTCGTGTTGTAAAGAAGAATTATAACCAATGGAATGAACCGTGAGAAAAAAGAAACAAACATAAAAAAAAGGAGAGAGCAAATAATCTGCTTCAATCTACATTCAGATTCCATAATTCTTTCTCTGGATGTGGATAGTTTTTTCTATCTTTTGGAGTTGTCTTAGAACCTTGCATTGCTGAGAGTAGCCAAGTCTATCAAAGTTAGTCATCACACAATGTGTCTGTAATTGTGTACAATGTTCTCCTGGTTCTGCTCCCCTCACTCAGCATCAGATCACATCAGTCTTCCCAGGTTATTCTGAAGTCTGTCTGCTAGTGATTTCTTATAACGTAATAATTTTCCATTACATTTATATTCTACACCTTGTTCAGTCATTCCCCAGTTGACGGGCATCCCCTTGATTTCCAATTCTTTGCCACCACAAAAAGGGCTGCTATAAATATTTTTGTCCATATGGGTCCTTTTCCTACTTGTATTATCTCTTTGGGATACAGTCCTAGAAGTGGTGTTGCTGGGTCAGAGGTATGTACATTTTTATAGCCCTTTGGGAATAGTTCCAAATTGCTTTCCAGAATAGTTGGATCAGTTCACAACTTCACCAACAATGCATTAGTGTTTCAATTTTCCTACATCTTCTCCAGCATTTATAATTTTCCTGTTGTGTCATGTTAGCCAATTGGACAGGAGAGATGTGGTACCTAAGAGTTGTTTTAATTTGCATTTCTCTAAAGAATAATGATTTAGAGCATTTTTTTTCATATGACTATAGATATT
>CM053626.1:110741224-110760375 GCA_028646595.1 Phalanger gymnotis | reverse complement strand
GGAAGGGAAGAGGGGAGGGAATTTGGAACTCAAGGTTTTTAAAAAAATAGATGTTCAAAAGTAAAAAAAAAAAGAAATAAGTTAAGGACTTTATAAATCTTCTCTCAACACTCACAACAACTCTGGGTAGTAGGTTCCTTATTACCCCTATGTTATGACTAAAGAAACTGAGGTGGAAAAGATTAAGTGATTTACCCAGGGTCACATAGCTAGTAAATATCTGACACTGGATTTGAACTCATATCTCCCTGAATCCAGTCCCAGCACTCTAGTCATGGCACCATTTAGCTGTGAACAGAGTTCAAAATAAAAGCCAAATAAACAAGATCAAACAAAGTATATTTTTAAATGAAATTCAGAAGACAACAAATAGTAGAGAATTAGAACAGATTTGCCAGTGTTTCTATAGTGATCTATTTTCAGCTTTAGAGGCAGTAGACCCAATACATTTGGACTCTTAAGCCATAAGCACTATATCCAAAGAAAGGAGAGGTGAAATAAGCTATTAAAAGGATATGAGTGACCTCTGATATGTGGGGATAGATTTATTGTGTATTTATTAAATAATAGAAATAACAATCACACAGCATAAGAAGGCACAGAGGGGATGTGATATACACTGGTGGAATGAATGTTTAAAATGACAATGTCAACAGATCCATTGAAGTATTGAGGAATACTGTTTATAACAATAGGCATAGAACACACCAGATCTTAAATTGTATTATAAAGTAGCAATTAACAAAATACTTAGTACTGGCTATGAAATAGAGTGGTGGATCAGTGGACTAGGTTAGGTACACAAGACTCAGTAGTAAATGACTACAGTAATCTACTATTTGATAAACCCAAAGATTATAGCTTCTGGGATAAGAACTCACTATTTGATAAAAACTGCTGGGAAAACTGAAAAATAGTATGGCAGAAACTAGGCATAGACCAACATCTTACACTGTATACCAAAATAAAGTCAAAATACATTCATGTTTTACATATAAAGGCTGATACTATAAGAAAACTGGGAGAGCAAGGAATAACACCTGTCAGATTTATGGTGAATGGAAGAATTCATGACCAAACAAGCAATAAAGAATATTATGAAATACAAAATGGATAATTTTGATTACAGTAAATTGAAAAATTCTTGAACAAAGCCAATACAACTAAGATTAGGAGGGAAGCAGAAGATTGGGAAAGAATTTTTACAACCAGTGTCTCTGATAAAGGCCTCTTTTCTAAACTGTATTGAGAACCGAGTCAAATTTATAAGAATCAAAGCCATTCCTCAATGGATGGATGGTCAAAGGATATGAACAGGCAGTTTTCAGAGGAAGAAATTAAAGCTATCTATAGACATGTGTAAAAATATTCTAAATTTCTACTGATTAGAGAAATGCAACCCAAAACAATTCTGAGAAAACAGGAAAGTTTTAAATGCTGGAGAAGGTGTGGGAAAATTGGAACATTAATGCATTGTTGGTGGAGTTGTGAATTGATCCAACCATTCTGAAAAGCAATTTGAAACTATGCCCAAAGGGCTATAAAACTGTGCATACTCTTTAACTCAGCAATATATACCACTTTTAGGTCTATATCCCAAAGAGATCATACATGTGGGAAAACGACTCATATGTACAAAAATATTTATATCAGCTCTTTTTGTGGGGGCAAAGAATTGAAGATGAGACAATGCTCATCGATTGGGGAATGGCTGGACAAGTTGTGGTACGTGAATGTAATGGAATACTGTTGTGTTATGAGGAATGATGAGCAGTCAGACTTCAGAAAAACCTGGAAAGTCTTACATGAATTGAGGCTGAATGAAGTGAGCAAAACCAGGAGAACACTGTGCACCCTAACAGCCACAATATGCCATGACTAACTTTGATAGACTTATCTCTTCTTAGCAATCCAAGACAACTCCAAAAGACTCTTGATGGAAAATGCTGTCCATATCCAGAAAAAGAATTATGGAATCTGAATGCAGATTAAGTATATTATTAACTCTCTTTTTTCCTTTTTTTGTTTGTTTCTTCTTTGTCTTGGTTTTTCCCATTGGTTCTAATTCTTCTTTACAACATGACTACGTGGAAATAGGTTCGAAATGAATGTATATGTAGATCCTACATCAAAATCCATGCTGTCTTGGGGTGGGGAGAGGGGAGAAATGGGGATAAAATTTGGAATTCAAAATCTTATGGAAGTGAATGTTGAAAACTAAAAATAAACAAATATTTTTTAGAAATTTAAGAAAAATAACAAAGGGCATAGAGGCTTATGGGTTGTATTTCCTGTCTTTTACACAATTCTTCCAGTTCACTATGAGGTCAGAAGTTTGGAATGGATGCCTATCTATAAAGTCCTATATGATGATAATGGTTCTCAAAGACATATCAATATTATTCCCATCAAATGTTCCTTCCTCTGAACTGTCCCCTTTATTATTGATAGAACCTACTACTCTCCAAGTCATCTAGGCTCATAACCTATGTGGCATCCTTAAGTCCTCATCCTTTCTCACACATTCCTACTTATCCAATTCGTTGCAAATTTATTATGGTTTCACCTTTGTAATACCTCTTATACATACCCCATCTCCTCTATGACCCTGCCACCACATAAAGACTTTCATCACTTCATACTTATTTCAACAGTCTGGTTAGTTTCCCCATCTCAAGTTTCTCTCTGCTTTGGTCAATTCTCCACTTTCTCCCCCATTCAATAAAGTCCAGTGGCATGCCATGATCTCAGAATTATATATATGTGTGTGTGTGTGTGTGTGTGTGTGTGTGTGTGTGTGTGTGTGTGTGTGTGTGCGTGTGTGTGTGTGTGTATGTGTGTGTGTCTGGCACTCAAAGTCCTTCAGAACCTGGCTTTTCCCCACCTTTCCAGTCTTCTTACATCTTGCTCACCTCCATGATACAACGACCCTGACATTCTTGATTTTTCTTGTACAATACATTCCATATTCAGACTCCATGTACATTCACTAGCAGTCCTCCATGGCTAGAATACTTTCTCTCATCATCTCCATTTCCCGACTTCTTTCAAGTTCAAGTTAAAATCCCACCTCCTGGAAGAGTGTTTTACCAATTCACCTTAATGCTAGAGCCTTCTCTCTGTTATCTCCAATGTATCCTGCATATATCATTTATCCTTATTTGTTTTGTGTTTTTTCTCCCCTATTAGACTGAAAATTCCTTGACAGCAGGAATTGTCTTCAGCCTTGTTCTTATTCCCCAATGCTTAACATAGTATACAGCTCATAGTAGGCACTTAAACAATTTTATAATTAACACGAGAAATGCCTAGCCATGTAGAAATATCACATTAGTATAAGATAAATATTTCTGAAATGATGAAAAACCAGAATAAAATATTTCTACTCTCATTCAAAGACCAAACGTAATTACTGAATTATGTAATTTGAATAGCGCCCTAATCTTGAATGGCATAAATGAACTCATAAATAGAAAAATCAGAGAAGTTAGCACATTCAGGAAGAAAATAAAACTTAGTGTGCAGGTAATAAAATTTCCCCATACTATATGCAAGAACCTCTCATATAACCATGAAAATAAATCCTATCCCACATATCTTCTCTACTTTCTTTAAAAGTATCACAGCCAAGGTACATCCTTAACCACCGAAGCTAGCACAATCCAGCTCACTAGAAATGAAATGACTAACAAAAGCTCAGCTTTTCTCTTAGATACAACAATGAGTAACTTGCTCCTCTTTGCTAATTTCATGGGAGGATACATATTACAGAGGAAAGAACTGGCTAAGAGCTAGATGCAAACATGGAGAATGACTGAAGACAAACTCTTATCCTTGCTAAGTCTCTACTGTCCCATCTGTATGATGTGAGGTTTGGAAAATGATAGCCGAATTCCATTCTGGGGCCCCGTGAGTACATGTGTAAAAGTAGACAGAAGAACAATTTTACAAGGGGAAGAAGAGAATGAAGCACAAATTCCAATCACACTGTTGTTGCTGTTCAGTTGTTTTCAGTGGTGCCTGACTCTTCATGATGCCATTTGTGGTTTTCTTGGCAATGATGCTATAGTGGTTTGCCTTTCCCTTCCCTACTCATTTTATAGATGAGGAAACTGAGGCAATCAGGGTTAAATGACTTGCCCAAGGTCACATAGATAGTAAGTGTCTGTGCCACCTAGCTGCCCCTCGAATCACATAGCACAACTTTAATATTAGTGTGCATTTACATCTTGGTTTAAGGAGTGTTTCCTCTACTTTAGTTCTTCTGTATAGTGTTTTTTTTTGTGGGGGTCATGAAGTCTCAGCTATAGGCCACTAGATGACAGTTACAACATGGCTGAACTCAATAAATATGACACAGAATAACTTTTTGGTCAAGTCATCATCAGATTGCATTTGCAATACAAAGTTTATAGGTCAACAGCAATAAGTTTTACACAAGATAGCTATTATACACTAAGAAAGGGCATGGGATAGATATATATCCTGAGTGAAAAGGTTTGCTTAGAAAAAGTGAATTGAGGCAGTGGGAAAAGTACTGTGCTTGGAATCAGGAAGACCTAAGTTTAAATTCAGCCTCACATTTTAGTAGCTGTGTGACCCTGGGCAAATCACCGGACTGCTATTTGCCTCAGTTTCCTCATCTGTAAAATGAGGATCATGAAAGCACCTACCTCCCAGGCTTGTTGTCTCAAATTCCATGATATTTATAAAGCATTTAGAACAGTGCCTGCCATATAGTAAGCACTACAAAAATGCTAGCTATCATCACCATCATCATCAACAATTCTTTTTGGTCTCATTTGTACATGCTGATAAGAAAAAGAAAGTCATTAATCGTAGTTACAACTACTCTTTGGCACATCGCTTATGCTTTTAATATGTTTTACTTTATATTAATTTCTGTGTATGTTTTATTTCCCAAATCACATTGTAAGCCCCTTGAGGGTAGAAATAGATTGTAATTCATTTTTTTTTATCTTATATGGTACCTAGCAGGAATACTTTGTGCATAGTAGTTGCAAGATTTGTTGACAGAATGAGCAAATATCCCCTTTGAATAAAAGTAACAAGCTATAGTCTGTGAGGACAAATAAGTTATTTAATGCTTCTGTCACAGCATTCTATCATAACTAACATATATGTGCTAGAAACAGTGAAAACTAAACATATGCTCTGACATACAAAGATTTTCACTGTGTAGAATCTTAACGATTTCTTTTTAACTATCAAAGTATAGCAGGATTGTGGACATTTTATTTTTTGTCACTTTAGGTTTAATTTGGTTCACAAATTGTCTTATAAAAGTTAGTACATATGACAGCTAAAAATGCAGCCTGGATATCTACTAAAGGGAAGCCAAATCAGAGACAGAAATCCTAGAATGGTTAAATAATCGAAATCTAGGTGATTTACTATGGTACTGATACTAAGCGATTAAAACTCTGAACTGCTTTGTGTGTTTGATAGACTTGGTTACAAAAATGTTAATTTAATATTTTGCAATATGACATTCTACACCGCAAAGAATTTTTTGGAGGTTTCAAAAAGATTCAGACCAAATGTTTCCTTCCTCAATGTGCTTCCTCTTATTAAGTTTCTGGAAATATTCATTAAGTGCACACAATTGTCTAAGGAGTCTTAGGAAACTTAGCAATGGATCTAAAGGATATAACATTAACTCTTCCCTTGCTAGGCAATCACATGTAATTTCACTATAAATGATGCTCCTTAGGCTATGGAGATGTGAAATGGGTCTTTTCTAACTAAAGTTGCTATGTAACATTAAGAAAATGGCTATGAAAGCAAAGTTAATGTTCTCAGTTGCAACCACTTAGCAAAGGCATTTAAACAAATCGCAGTCTCACTGCGGATTTACTGCAACATGGGAACTCCTTTACCATGCTTTGTTGGAGATGCCTTCATTCTCCAAACAACAATAACCATTAGTACTTTCTACCTTCCAAGTGCTTCATAGACATTAACTAATTAATACGCAACATTATTGTGAAGTGATTATTTTACCCATCTTACAATTAGGGAAACAGTAGGAAGGCAAGCCACTTGGCAGAAACTACAAACTAGAAGAATGTAATAAGAGGTCAGAAATCAGGAATTTCCAAATTTAAGCAATGGGGTTACATAGTTCTTCTTTCTCTTTATTTTCACTTTATAAAATTTAATTTTTATAACAAACATCAGCTCCCAAAATGTTCAAAAATTACTTTAAAAATTTGCTCTCACTCTAACTTTCAAATCCAAACATCTAAAATATTGGCTGAATTTTTAAAAAAATCATTATTTCTGGGTATGATTCATAGTGATGAAGCCATTTTCCTGGGGACAGTCAAAACTGTTACTCTGATCTCTCTGCTTGCTTTAATAAGCATTCTTGTTTCAAATAACATTTGATTAAGCTAACATATATCAAGCAACTACCATGTTGCCATCTAGATGACAAGAATTCAAAAACAAAAATGCAATGAAGAAGCTTTGGTTCTACAGAGAATAAATAACATGTGTGAAGTTAAACAAAAAATATATAGCAAATAAAGAAAAAAATCAGGGTGAAGTGATCGCTAACGAGGGAAATCAAGAAAGAGTGCCTGGTACAAAGTGGTGCTTGAGCAGAGATTTGAGGAGAGCTGGGGATTTCAAGAGACAAAGGAGAAAAGTCTCTGCAAAGGTATGAAGATAGGAGAAGGAGGGTTGTATGTAGGGAAGATCAAGAAGGTCAGGGTGAGAAACAAAATTCACATACCTAAGATAAAGCATGCAGACAAATAAGGAAAAATCTTTATGTCCATTATAAGCGTGGAATCCAAGATATAGAGACAACAGAAATTATAAGACCAAAAGCTATTCCTTGACAAACAAGTAATTGTAGCATTAATGGAATATGAAAATCTTCCTCTTCCATTAATAGGCCATGTGACCATACCCCACCAATCATGGATATTTTTTTTTATTTTTAGTTTACAACACTCAGTTCTACATAATTTTGAGTTCCAGATTTTCTTCCCTCCCTCTCTGCCCTCTCCTCCCTAAGATGGCATGGGATCTCATATATCTTCTACATATAACTTTGCATTGAACTAATTTACACACTAGTCAAGTTGTGGAGAAGAATTATGACCAATGGAATAAATCATGAGAAAGAAGAAACAGAACCAAAAAAAAATCCCCCAAAACAAAAACAAACGAGGAAAAAAAAACAAAGGGGAAAAAAAGGCAAGCATAAGGTATACCTCAATGTGCATTCAGACACCATAGTTCTTTCTCTGGTTGTAGATAGCATTCTCCATCGAGAGTCCTTTGGAGTTGCCTTTGTACCTTGTGTTGCTGAGACAGGGTTAGTCCTCACAGAATCCAGATTTCTGTGGTTGTATATAATGGTCTCCTGGCTCTGCTCTGCTCACTCAGCATTATGTCATGTAGGTTTTTCCAGGTTGTTACGAAGTCCATATCATCCCCATTTCTTATAGCACAATAGTATTCCATTACTTTCATATACCAAAGCTTGTTCAGCCATTCCTCAATTGATGGGCATCCCCTTGATTTCCAATTCTTTGCTACTACAAAAACAGCCGCTATAAATATTTTGTATATATGGGTCCTTTTTCCCATTTTATGATCTCTTTGGGACATAGTGATGGTAGTGGTATTGCTGGATCAAAGGGTATGCACAAATTTTATGGCCTATATCAGATTACTTGCCATCTTGGGGAGGGGGAAAGGAGACAAAGTTTGAACTCCAAATCTTACAAAAGTGAATGTTGAAAACTATCTTTACGTGTAATTGGAAAAAAGCAAAATGTTATTTTAAAAAAATAAACTACAAAAAAATAAACAAGTAAACAAATTAAAATAATGAGAGTGGAAAAAACAACCACAAAAAGAAAGAAAATGAATGCTGCAAAATTACAAAGAATAAGCATGGCCCCAAGAAGAGATATGAGAAGACACCATCCCCCATTCTTTTGTATGGCAGAAGGTTCATATTATGGAATATTGCTTATGTTTTCAGATTTTTTCTCTTTATATTTTTGAGTTTTGCTGATTGATTTTTTCTGCTTTTTTGTCATGATTATTATATGGGGTGGATAGATGTAGGGAGGAAATGTAGGTGTTGTAAAAACAAACATTGTCAATAAAAATTTCTTTTAATAAAGTGTGTGTGGCTAGAACATAGAGTTTTGAGGGAAAGTAATATGTAATCACCCTGGAAAGACAAATTAAGTCGGATTATGAAGACATTTAAATGTCAAACAGAAGAGTTTGCATTGTACACTGTGTGTATGTGTGTGTGTGTATGTGTATGTGTGTGTCTGTGTATGTGTATGTATGTATTTATGTAGAATGGACTGGAGAGTGGGGGAGACAGGGACACTAGAGTAATGGAGGCCATTACAATAATCTAGGTGAGAGGTGAACCTCAAGTGGTGACCATTGGAAGAATAGACATTTTTGATAGTTGAAACTGTAGAATTATCTACCAGAGTTCACTGTCATGGTGGGTAAGCTAGTTCTTTTTCTTGACAGACAACATAAGTGTCTCAGGGATTAAGACTCAGTTCCCTGAGACTGGTCATTAGAGTTCAAAGAGATTAAAAGGAATTCCAGAATTTCTCTGATCCTTTAGTAGGGAGTGTGGCTAGAAAATCACTCAATTGAATAAATGCTGAATCTTTGGCTGGATATCCTTTTCCTGTTCTGAAGGTCCTTCTGTATGTAGGTATATGCTTATAATTATGTACGTCCTTTGGACAACTGTTAAATTACTACAAATGTTTCACTTTGTTTTAATCTCCAGTTAGGTTAGCCTTGGCCTATTAAAATAGTCTATGTTATCCTCTCTTTGCAAATAAATTCTTCCACAGAATAAAGGCCCACAAATTGGAAAGATAATTTGGAGCCAGATTATGAAGAATTTTAAATAGCAACCAGAGGAGTTTGTATTTTATACTAAAGACATCTGTGAGCCACTAGAGCTTATTGAGCAGGAGAGTTCCATACATCTGTCCTCCAGGAGTATAACTTGGGCAACTGTGCAGAGAATAGGTTGAAGAGGGCAGAGAAAGCAGTCAGATTTTCCAGTTATGAACTCCTAGTCTGTTAAGTCAAGCTACTCTGTTCCAATGTGTTCAATTCAACAGCGTACACCAACTTAATGTGATTAAGTTCTTTTAAAAATTATTCTGTCAAGAAGACAGTGTTTGGACATGGAAAAGAAAACTAAAGGAAGAAAAACCATTACTTGTAGCCAGAATTAATAACAGCAATAGTTAGCATTTCCCTCAGAAAGAAAAATATAGCAATTCTTGTGAACTGAAATAACCTAATGAAGGATTCAACTTCTGCCTCATCGTTATAAAAAGTCAAATTTGTTTTGCTTCAGTAGAGATGGTTCCCTTGACGATCAAGGTGGCAATCTGATCGATTTCTAGGATGAAATTAGTTAGTGCAGTTGATACGCATAATTCTCCTTTAGTGCTTCTGTGAGAGGGATTGACAGCTAAGTTTATTTTCTATTTTTTCCTTGCTCCTTGCTTTACTAATCTTATAAGCAATGTAGGCCAGAAGCTAGATTTTTAGCTGTTTATATTGCTCACGAATCATATTCTATTGAATAGAGCTTAACTTTTTTCTTGATATATTTACACAGTGGAAAAAAAAGAACACGAAATTTAGGAAACGAGTCAGCTGTATCATATGAAAATTCACAATGGTTTATCATATTGTCCTTACAAAACATTTTTAGCAAAATGTTTGAATTAATTTTCTTTTTTGGCTGTAGAGAAGACATGCCTCTAGGCTGGAAAATTAACTGTTTTCTAATCAAAAGAAGCTCAAAAGTTTTTGGACCTAAGCATGGACTCCCTTCTCTGTGTGTGTTGTGAGCAAGCTGAGTGAGTTGTGCATTGGCCATACGAGGCTGTGCAATTCTACCAATCTGAACCATGTGAATGATTGATGTCTGCTCAGAAGAATAGATATGAGGAGGCAGTTAAAAGAAAAAAAAACCATCATAAACAGGCCTGGAAGTTACTCATGAATTATCTCCAACACTTAGAATTTGTTTTCCAGAGAAGAATACAACAGTGGTGGTTATTAGACTAGGTTTGGAAGTCATTGAAGACCTCTAAAGGTTATAGAGCATACAAGGGCAAAACCTAGGAAATTACTATGTTTTATCAAGCTAGTAGATATGAAATATGCATGTATGTAGTACTTGAGCAGTAAGCTATACCTTTCACTGCATGTTACATAGATAAGGAATATAGAGAATTATCCTCCCACTGTTTTGGACAAAATTGGGAAATGATTATAACTAGTAGCTTCATATAAACCATACACACATATATGTGTATGAAACAGTTCACATTAATTTTTGAGTTTTTATTCTTAACTTTAAAAATATCAAAAGAAATTAAATTTACTTTTATAACCAGCTAAACCTAAAGACCTTTAAATCAATCAATATATTTATTGAGTGTTTACTATGTTGCAAACATGAATAATGTGTCTCTTTCCATCTTTTATTCGTTTAGATACCTCTGGAATTGTGTACATACTTTCCATTTATGTGGTTACAGTGTGGGTGCGTTTTGTTTTACTCCATGAAAGTCTTTACATATTTTTATAATATTCACTTGCAGTGCACCTTTAGTGTTCCATTGTATTGCCTGGAACATGGATTTCTTAGACCCTTGCAATTATGTTTTTAAAGGGTTTTGTTATTTGTTGTTGCTATTGTTTTTTGCCATTACAAAAAAAAGCAGAACATTAGTTTTTTAATTGTCTATTTTATCATTTTCAATAATTACATTACTGGGGAAAAGTTCATGATTGATTTTATAATTTGTTATCATATACTGTCATTTTGTATTTCCATTAGCAGAATTAGTGTTACTATACTAACTGTATGTCTATGGATAGTTCAGTTAGCCTTTGGAAGCTTTAGATTCCTTACCACAGAGTAAATATACCCAGTATCTCCTCATTTCACATCTGGACCTCTCCTACTAGTCCATCTATGTAATATACTTGCATACTTCTAGTGATTATCTCGTTTCATCATCCATGGGACCTTTCTTCGTGGTGCAGTTTTTCTGTTTCTCTCACTCGATATTAGCATTCTTCCCTTCCCCATAATATTGGCATATTTATTAATCTCCTGAGCTTAGAAGGGACCGCAAAGAGTGAAGTGGATTGTAGGAGATTTTGACATGTCTACAAAAAATTTGGGACTGGAAGATGGGACTAAAGGACAATGGGAAGAGAGGGAGCAGCATCTACTCTCCTTTCCTTGGCAGAGACCAACAGCAGAGATAAAGCCATTGGTAGAAAAATAAAAGAAACCATGGCAATGCAGTGTTTTCCCTCTTAGATCCAAGGAGAGAAGATAGAGGAATAAAATGGTGATGGGAGGGGGAGGGGGAGGGGAAAGAGAAAGGGGAGGGAGAGACCACTGCCCGTTATGGCAGTTTGCCTTTCTGGTTGAGGCTTCACTAAGATTGAAAACGCCTTTTGGGAAATGAAGAGGAACTGAACCATCTCTATCCAACTTTGCTGTCTTCTCTAATTGCTTATTCTTGAATAGGTGTATCCTTTTGCAATTGATTTTCTTGTCATGTATTAAGCTGTTTACTGACTTTTGCTCTTTCTATAAAAGTTTGCTTGACCTGTACATGTATTTGTGCGTAGGCATTTAACTATTACAGGAGAGTGCAGTGGTCCTGTTATGTGGTGGATTAGCTCACTGGTTGTACAGGCTGGAATGTCCAGCTTCCAGAACAGGGGTGATTTGTGTCCCCTGAGGGACTGATAAGCCATTGTTTAGTTATATAAATGTTTCTGTAAGTCTCACAATAAAGAGAAATTTAATACTAAACTTAGCTTTTCATTTCTGAAGAATGAGTTTGTTGTAACCTGGGGTATTGCTGAGAGAATAACTGTGGGTCACTGGGGTGAAAATTTGGTCCCTTAGTCTGAAGAGGAGGAGTATATTGGAGTTGGGGAAAGGGCAAGAGCCAGTGGTTTATATTTTTAGTTTTACTCTCTATCTTGACCTCTTTACTCTTGAGATATCCCGTGGCTACAACATCACCTCTTTCCAGTTATTCGGGTTCAAATCCTAAGGTACTTTTTATATTTGTCAGGCTACAGATTCTATTTATTTTGACACTTACAAAACTTGTCTCTTTTCTTTCCCAATCATCATCTCTGTTCCCCAGTTCATATCATCATTACCTATTCCAATACATCACCACTGTAATAACCTCCTAATTTACTTTCTAATTTGTTCCCTCTAGTGAAATCTGCATTCTGCTGCCAAACTTAGGTTTCAAACTCACCTTTGTTTTTGGGCTCTCCTCCTCAAAAACTTTCCATGGCATTTATTGCTTTTGTTCCCTTGATAGGTATGACAAATGTTAATGACTTTAATTTTTTACAGGTGACAAAACAGAATCCAGTAAGGAAAGTGATTTACTAGAGAGGAATAGCAGACAGAATGTTGGAACTTGAATAAGGGAGATCTGAATTCAAATTGGACCTCCGACATTTACTAGGTATTAATCATGAACAAGGCAATGAATTTCTTCAATTTTAACATAGAGGTGATAATAGAACATATGTTCTATTCACAGCATTGTTGTGAGCATTATATTTGGAAGGCATTTTCCAAACCTTAAAATGCTACATATGTGCTAGTTATTATTACTGCCAAAGGTCACACAAATAATTAAGTGGAAGGATTCAGGCTTAAATACAGATCTCCTAACAGTAAGTCCAAGATACTTTCCCTTATATGATAATGTCTCTCATTCATTCACCATTTCAATGAGAGTTGAATTTTAAGCAGTTTTTAAAACATGTAAGATTGTTTCTTTGTATAACATTCACATTAGGAGAGAAACACAGAATCACAGAAAATCAAAGCTATGAGGCAACTCAGGCCAGAAAAATGGTCATCCAGGCTTCCCTTGAAGATGATCTCTAACAAGGACTATACTACTTCCTTAGGTATCCCATTCTACTTTTGTGTATTTCTAATTTTTTTAGGAAGTTTTCAGTATTAAATCTGCCACTCCACTACACCCTTCATCATTCTTACTTGTGACCTCTTGGGTCAAGCAGTACAAATTTAATATACAGTCCACGTGAAAACCACTCAGTTCAACTCTGTTAATTTTTTTTTCTCATTTCTCTTTGTGTTAGTAGCATGCAAACATGTAAAAGCATACTTCAAGTTGTTGAGGAATAATTCATGGTAGAATGTAGAAGCTTATTATTTCTTTACCATGCAAGCAATTTTCAAAGTTTTTAAATGAAGGTTTCCTTTTAATGGGAAGATCAAAGGCATTGCTCCTTATGAACTAAGAATTTCCTATTAATAGTAATTTTAGAAAAGGTAAGTTGTTCTCTGGTAATTAATTTCATTTTTTCATGACGTTCCCCATAGGAAAATTCAGAAATCCAAAGAGTTTATAAGTAATTTTTATCATTGTTATTGATTAAAATGTGCCAACACTGAGAGAAGAGGATGTGAGAATTTTAAAATGATTTTATATTCATTACTGTCATTCTTGAGTATTTGCTAATTTTAACTATGGCGCCCTGAGAACAGTATGTCAAAGTGTTAATAGTCTGTTATATAAAGATGAAGGAATTGTACCTTTACTGGGTAGTATTTAAACAGGTGTTTAATCAGGGCAGTTTAGTGGTAATGACACCAATTAATCAAGGACCCCCAAAATTTCACCTTAGAACAAACCAACACCATTAAAATCAAGGAGATTAATGATGTTTATAAAAAACAACAACAACAACATGGCGACATAATTATCATTAGGACAATGTCAAGTGGCCTGTTGAATCTATGTTCTCACTCAACAAACAGAAGGTCCAGGCAGCTTTGCATAAATCATAATTCTCTGTGTTGGAAAAGAGAAGAAGGATTTTTTTCCTCTCTCAACAATACCACCTTAGAATTCATACTTAGCAATTAAAAAGAAAGAATCACCTGGTACATCTAACCTTCAAACCTGTATGTGTAAGACAGCATGTAACTCTCTTGGTTTAGAAATTCTGTATTCTAAACGAAATAAAATTCAAGTCATGGTAGAATTCTTAGCACAGTGATCAAACTTTCCTATCTCAAGGGGCTGTTGGATGGGTACAGGTGGAATTGAGTCAAGTGCCAGAGTTATAGTATACATTACTAATGAGACCAAGATGAAAAGGGGGAAAACAGTAGCTATTAAAATTATTATAGCTTAGAGTTACTGCTGGGAGATTTATTTAAATACCATTAGCAAAAATCGTTATTTAGAAGTTGCAATTTATTGTTATGGTTGAATGCTTCACTAGAACAATTTAATCCTTCTTTTTAACTAGAGTTAATTAAATCAGTTTTTATATCACTTGCAACAAATTCTTACTATCATTTTTGCACTCCTTGCTCAGAACAACAATTTTCAGCCAGTCCTTATTTGTGTTTGTGACCTTAACTATAAAATCTGAGAAAAAAATAGTACTTTTTTCTCTACTTTAAAAGGGTAAAGGGTATGACATACAATGAGTTGATCAAAGAGGCTAAAATTTGTTTGAGAGAAGTTTCTAAATCTCAAGTGTATGATTCATAACATCTTGTAATATAAGAGATTAAGTTTTATAATTTTTTTTTCTCATTCTCCCCCCTCCTCAAAAAAATCACTGTTAAGTGAATAGAATTGTGATTATTCCCATTTTTCAGAAGAGGAAACTCAGACTCAGGATGAAATGATTTGTCCAGAGTCACACTACAAGCAAGTGACAGAACTGGGGACTGAACCCAGATGTCTTCTATATATAAGACAAGTGCCCCTTTCTCTACACAATACTGCCTTTTGAATTTATATTTCATATATTAGTTGGCAGTTAAATAAGACATAAAGACTACCTAGCAGAGACCTAAAGCTTTAGCAGGCATTCAAAAAGAGTTCTTGATTGGTTGACAGCTTGAATCTTTACGTTTTAAAAGTTCTAGTTACAAAGAAACAAAAAAAGACCAAAGGCTTGTAAGCTATTTAGAAAACCTGTGCCTACATATAATGAATGTTTTCTATTAAAAGTCAAAATACCCTATGTGTGTAAATCATCAAACAACATCACAAAAATGAAAGCAAATACATCTTATTGGATAGGAAAAAAAAATGGTCATTGATGTGGGGATAACATCAGAATTAGCCATCTGTAGACAGTTACATTGTAAAACAAAGGTCAAAATCAACATCAAATTAGAAGACAATAAAGACACAACGACTCTGTATAAAATTACGACAATTTCAATAAGCCATCAGTGCAAAAAAATATCAAACTCTACTATCATGTTATCAGCAGAATTTTGACCCATATAAATCTATCTCTACAATTCGGAGGTTAAATAACCCCCAAACCATCTTACACTGCAAATACTCAAACTCCTTGACAAGGTTAGAGATATAGCAACCAAGGGCAACAATAATTTGTAACACAAGCTCATTTGTAAAACATCATGGAAGAAGGTGGCCTTATAAAATATTTGAAGAGCAGCACAGATGGACACAAGTATGCAGAAATTTTGTAATGCAGACTCACCTAAGACATATTAACCCAGGGCATTCAGAGATTACACTGGTAAGAGGACAGTAAGTAGACAAAACAAAAATAAATCAATGCTTCACTGTCCTTATCATGATCTATTTTCATCATCAACGTGTTAAGGCAATCAGTAAATGAGAAGATTCTTCCCCACCCCCCCAATTCGAATAGGCTTCAGGTGAGGCTCCAGGTGGGGCCCATGAAGGGAGGTTGGATTATGTTTTTGCTGCCAACTAGGCCCCAAACCCCTAGCTACTGGGTGCTGGGCCCATGTGAGCCTGAGGCCCCTGGGTCTTGGGGGGAGTTGCTCAGACCAGAGCCAATAGTGAGCGTCTGGGTTCTGGTAGCTTAGTTGACGTTCTAGTCGACTGGGTGACGTCTAACGACTGTATAAAAAGAGAGAACATAGCTTGCAGAGGTGGTGGAGGCAGGAGAAGGAGGAGTGGTGGTGGTAGTGGCAGCAGCAGTAGCAGAAGCCAAAGCAGAAGAAGCTGAAGCAGCAGGCGCTGCTGAGAGCAGGACTGACCCATGTGCAGACCGGAGAGTGCTGAGGAAGGGCTTGAGGCTAGTGGGTAATCTTACCAGAGGGCTCTAGCATTGTGAGGAAGCACGAATGTGATTTGGCTTACTGTCATAATGTTTTTCTGTATCCTCCTGGTTACTATTGTGAGGCAGACTTATTGGGCCTGGAAGCTTTTGGCCAGGATATCGAGTTGGGGACATGGGGTCTGTGCGTCTACTACTTTGGAGTTTGAATAAATGCTTTAATTCCTCTGCCTTCTACTTAGATAATTCCTTATATCCTGCGATTCTGAACCATTCAGGTATATTTATGATTTTCTTTGAAATCATGAATTCTGCCTTCATGTTATACAATGACAGAAGAACCATAACATGTGGACTGGAAAACATCAGTCCCCAATGATACTTAGGAAAATAGCATAACAAAGAGAGACTAGACAAATATGCATTGAGGAGATCCATGCTTAAGGGAATATAATCTTGAACACAATGAAGGACTGTTTTATAAAATAGCTCAAAGATAACAAATGAATGAAAAAAAAATCAAAAGCAATATATCTTCCTCAAAATAGTTGATATGTAAATGATTTAGAAGCAATAAAATGACACATAAATTTTAGTATAATAATGACTAGTGTTATTACACAATAGATCATATCTTTACTGTTATACTATTGGCCAAATCATCCAGAAAATATAAGATGTAGCTGTGTCTACTCTTCACTGATTAGAAAAAAAAATGCCATTTGATACACTAGAGCAAAATCCATTATTATAATCTCTGTTAGAACAAGGTGTATTTTAGGTAAATGTTAATATATAAGATTCCTGGGTAAATGCAAATCCACAGATAATTCTGTTCAGTGACTGCTTAATAACATCAGGTGAATCATACACTGGAACAATAGACACTAAGTTTAAGTGCTTACTAGTATCATAAAGCCCACCCTACATAGGATCCAAATGCAAAGAAACAACTCTAAATACGAGTGTCTTAAAAGAGATATCAAGCCATGTAGTCCTAATCTTGTTAACAGTTCTCGGAGTTATAGGATATGATTCTTGGATCCTTGTTTCAAAAGAACAAAATACACAGGATGCAGAAACATGCTTTTATAGCACAAAGGAACAATTAATATTCTCCAGATTGGTAAGAAACATTAGTTAAAATAGGAAGCTGCCGTCAAGAGAACCTCTGGGAGCAGCCTCTGCCCTTCTGTGATGACAGTGTCACATTCTCTCTTTATCTCCCCCAGTGGAATTTTATGTGTGAGGTCTGGTGTCTTTCTGCTCTTCCCAAACATCAAGAAATTTGTTGTTGTTGTTTTTAATTAATTAATTAGTTTTTAGTTTTCACCACTTTTATAAGATTTTTGAGCTCTAAATTTTTCCCCTTTCTCTTTCCTCTCCCTAAGATAGCATGATGTCTGATATAGGCTATACATGTGCAATCATATTAAACACATTTCCCCATTAGTCATATTTTGAAAGAAGAATCAGAACAAAAGGGAAAAAAACATAAGAAAGAAAAAAAAACAAAAAAGAGAGAAAACAGTATGCTTTGACCTTTGTTCAGACTTCATAGTTCCTTCTCTGGATGTAGATAGCATTTTCCATCATGAGTCTTTTAGAAATGTCTTAGATCATTGCTTTGCTGAGAGAGGTAAGTCTAGCAAAGTTGGCCATCGAATTCTGTTACTGTGTATAATGTTCTTCTGGTTCTGCTCACTTTACTCAACATCAGTTCATGTGAGTCTTTCCAGGTCTTTCTGAAGTCGGCCTGCCCATCGTTTCTTATGGAACAATAGTATTCCATTACATTTGTATAACAAACTTGTTCAACCAGTGCCCAATTGATGTGTATTCCATCAATTTCCAATTCTTGGCCACCACAAAAAGAGCTGCTATGAATATTTTTGTACATGTGGGTCCTTTTCCCATTTTTATGATCTCTTGGGGATACAGACCTAGTAGTGGTATTGCTGGGTGAAAGGTGTGCATAGGTTGATAGCCCTTTGGGCATGGTTCCAAATTGGATCAAAATGCATCTTCTCTAAAATTTATCACTTTCTTGTTTTGTCATGGTAGCCAATCTGATAGTTGTGATATGGTACCTCAGCATTGTTTTGATTTGCATTTCTCTAATCAACAGTGATTTAGAGATTTTTTTCATATGACTATAGATAGCTTTAATTTCTTCATCTAAAAGCTGCCTGTTCCTAACTTTTGACCATTTATCAATTGGGGAATGGCTTAAATTCTTATAAATTTGACTCAGTTCTCTATATATTTTAGAAATGAGGCTTTTATGGAGGGGGGCGGAGCCAAGATGGCAGCTGGAAAGCATGGACTAGCATGAGCTCCCCGCCAAGTCCCTCCAAAACCCTATAAAAATGGCTCTGAACCAAGTCTAGAACTGCAGAACCCACAAAACAGCAGAGGGAAGCAGGGCTCCAGCCCAGGACAGCCTGGATGGTCTCTAGGTAAGGTCTATCCTGCACAGAGCTGGGAGCAGAGCAGAGCCCAGTGTGGGCAGTGTGGACCAACCAGACCAGGAGCCGGGCAGAGCGTGCCCTAGCTCCCTGAATCAGTGAGCTGTGGCAGTAGCCAGACTTCTCAACTCACATACACCAAAGACAACAGAGAAGAACTGCAGAACCCACAAAATGGCAGAGGGAAGAAGGACAGTAGCCCAGGACAGCCTGGATGGTCTCTGGGTAAGGTCTATCCCGCACAGAGGAACTGAGATCTGAGCAGAGCAGAGCCCAGCGTGGGCAGGGTGGACCAATCAGACCAGGAGCTGGGCGGAGCGTGCCCTAGTGCCCTGAATCAGTGAGCTGTGGCAGTTACCAGACTTCTCAACCCACAAACACCAAAGACAAAAGAGAAGGTTAGTGGGAAAAGCTACTGGGGACAAGGAGTTTGGGGTTCAGCCACCACCCCGGGGGCAGCAAAGGTGGGGCAGCTACAGAACTACAGCTGCAGTTGCTTCTGGCCCCAGGCCC
>CM053626.1:110716334-110740724 GCA_028646595.1 Phalanger gymnotis | reverse complement strand
GCTCCACATGGGTGACCCTAATACAAGAGGTTACATCTAAACAATTTTACATAATACAAGGTACAATGTGATTTTAAAAAGGGGGGTGGGAAATGAAAGAGTTTTTCTTTTCTTATTTTTTTTATTTGCTTACGAGGGAGGCAGTGTGGACAGAGTGCTAAACTTGGAGTCACACAGAAATAATCCAATCTTGCCTCACTCCTACTGTGTAACTTTGGATAATCTACTTCCCTCTTCTTTGCCACAGGGCCTTTGACTCTAAAATAAAGAACTATGATACCTACCTCTCAAGACAATCATGAGTCTCAAGCGATATAATACATATGATGTATCAGGCCAAAATATCAAATTGTTCTAAGAAAAAATGAATCAAAATCAATCAACTAGATTTTTCTTATAATACTAACAAAAATTAATTATCAAAGGATTGATATCAACAAAACAAACACTTGACTTCGTTATTTCATATTTTACTTTGCAATCATGTAGACAGATATAAAAAAGTATATAATTTCAGCTACAGCATTTTATCCTATTTTATCCTAACTGTTTTTAGGTATACTTCCACAACCTTTCCCCAATCCCACATCAAGTACCCCAAGTTTTGCATTGATAAAAAGCACATGTTCTTCCTGTATCCCTGTAATAATGTTTATTCCTATATACATATGTATATATAAATATACACACATTTACACATATGTGTATATATGTATGTATATGTGTAGGTGCATGTATGTATGTATATGTATGTGTGGATATATGTATATTTATACATTTTATATATATGCATGTATATATATATACATATATATATAATATACTATAGTCTTTGATGAAGTGAAATTAAAGATGACCCAAATGAAGGCATGAGGAGGTTATATTTCAAAAAAGCAATTACATAAGGGAAGCAGCACAAAGATTTCATCACAGGACTAGATGGCCCTTATAAGAAGGCATTGTCAAATAATGAACCAAGGGATAACTGGTGTACAGCCCACATGTTCCATTGATGGTACTCATGCCAAATCAAAAGATCCGTAGGAAGGCCCTCAGTATGTTGCTTTAGATTCCCAGTACCAGAACTAAAGAAGAACATGGACAAGACTCTTACAGGACAGGAAGGAAGGAATAAGTGGTACCACTTTTGGCTGAGGGCATACACAAGACACTCACTGATGCGCTGATCAGTGTATTAGATCTTTTCAGAGTTTCTTTGTATAATATTCACAGAGGACTGGATGGAGTAAAAGGGAAGATTTCTAAGGAGCTGCTGAAATTTTAATGGTCAAAATTTAAGTGTTTAATGGACAAATAAAGTAGTTTTCAGAGTAGTAAAATAATAAAATATGTTAGTTCGCTAACAACATCCTAAGTATTATGCAAGTGGCTTTAGTAGTTTATTCCTAAGGAAGACTTGCTAGAACCACTAATAGTGTTTCTATATCTTTATACAGTATTTATCTACTTCTCTTTAATGTGGAAAGAAATGGTTTCTGTTCAATAAACGTTAAGGGCATAATCAAAAGGCTGCTAGAGATACTGCAACCTTGGGCAGCACTGTTGTTTTTAGATGGTCTCAATGCATGATAAAGAGACTATTAGTGGTTGAAAAAAATCTACTAAATAAACAATTTCCTTGAACAAATATGCATATAGGAGTTAATACCAGAGAAAATAAATCTTTCATTTTATGAAATAAAGATATAGACTTCTGAGGTTGTATTATTAAAAAAAAACAATTTTAGTAGAGTAGAATGATATTTATATTATATTTCAAAAAGACTTTTATTCACTTAGCTGACATTTCATTATCAGCTATTCATAATGTTGCACATACCTTAGTTTTATGTTAAAAGTATGAGTTTTTATTATGTGACACAACCATGAAGGGACTGAAATAAGCCACATATTGGCTTATACCCCCCTTTTTTCTGTACTCTATATTCTTTTTATTTTTAATTGTCTTTAGGTTTTACTGTTTTCTTATGGTTTGTAGGGGTGCCAATTTTTGTGTAATATGTTGCTGCTAATATGCCTATATTAAATTAAATTATATTTTCCCTTTGTCTTCTTTTATAAAAATGAAATTATTCTGGATATAGTACATATAAAAGCCATGAGGTTGTCTATTAATGGCAGATGCTTCCTGAAAGGCAATGCATTATAATGAAAAAGACACTGGCCTTATAGTGGGAAGTCCTAACTTCAATTACTAGCACATATACTTGCTTATTAGCTGCTTCATCTGTATGACAAGAGGATTGGTTTCAGTCCATTAGGTACCTTACATATGTAAATTTATGATTCTATGACCTAGTTTTGTGTTCACCATTTAAGAATCATTAAGAAGATAAGTCTAAATAATCATCTGCATAAAAGATTAGAAAATAAGATCTATGAGATCTTAAATAATGATCCATGCAAAAATCTTAAAAATGACATGATGATAGTATTTATGTTAGAGAAGAGTTAAATTTCTCAAATAGAATGCTGTTATATATGAGAACATAGATTTTACCTATATGAACAGGCAGTATTACACGGTGTGATCTTGGGTAAGTCACTTAACCTCAATGAGTCTAAGTTTCCTCAACAGTAAAATCAGGTTTTTAGGATAGATGACTTCTTAGACCCAATCCAATCTGAATACATAATGCTATGGTTAATTTGGTAAATTTGAACAATATGGATATCCAATCCAGACGATTCAAAGGGAGAAGACAAGATCAGTTTTTCTTCACTATAATGTTATTTGCATAAATTATCCAGGTAATTGTCTTACTTCTCTACTCTTTCCTACATATAAGTCCCCAAGAATCTTTAGGTTTGTTGTCTACTGGAAAGTATGAAGTAGAAAGATGAAAAAATGTTGAGCACTATGGGGCTTTAGTGATGAATTCCTTTTTGGAGTGCAAAAGTATTTTATTCAGAGTTAATCCAGATAATTTCTTGAAACAGAGACCACAATAAGAGGGAGGGGAAAGAACAAACCAGGGTTTCTTTTTTTTTTTTTAAATTCAGCTACAATTTTACTTGGATGAGGGGTGGCTTGCCACATTTATAGATCACTTAATATGTTGTCACTCACATGTAAGATACTAAGTGACATGCTTCATGGAGACCAGAGGACTGGAGTTAGGGCGGAAAATCTGTATTGCCTTACTAAGTGATTGAGAGCAGCCATTTCTATCGGCTGTGTCAAACTGAATCAGAAGCAATGGTAATTTTTTCCTACAATCATGTCTAAGGTAAATAACTCCTTAATTCATGGAAGAGGATATCATACAATAAGGAGGGAGGACTTAAGGGCTCCCTTATCCTTTCCTTCCTCCAAGGCCATGTGGCTCTGAGAAAGGGGCCTGTAGTTTTGGTCCATTTTTTGTTTTGTTCTTTTCAGTCGTAAATTCAGGGAGTACATTCAAAACAGGAACATTCAAAAGACCAGGAATCCAGGCCAGATGTTGCAACTAGCATCAAAGCCCTGAGGAGTAAGGTCAAGGATGCTACCCCAGGTGGGGCTATGAAATTGAACTTGGAGGTAATGATACTTTGCAGGAACTAAGTTAATCTGTGAGCTTAATCTTCCTTCCCTTTCCAAAGCCTGAAGGAGCATAAGGGGGGTTGTATCTCCAAATTCTTAAGGAAAATGTTTGTATATTGTTCTTGCTATATCTTTGAAGAAAATAATCCTTCATAAAAGTTAATCTTATGTTAAGTGGATAAACTAAATTGAATTACTAGTTACTGAGACCATACAGAAGGTGAATATAATTGGAGAGGGCTTGAGCCAACGACTCTCCCAAACCACCTCCCCGTACTCCTAGGATACCAGAGAACTCTATGGAAAAAAAAAATTAAATGTAAGTAACCTGGCCTAAAGTGAGGGGGGCCAGAGATAGGCTATGTTTCACTTGCTTCTTTATAGGATTATAATACAGACACTCCAAAATCTATAAGCAAATATGAGTAAATTCTGCCTATAAGTACAGTTACAGTGTGGAGGCAATCCCTAAAGCAGTGGTTTGTAAATGTTGATCTTGCATCATGGACACACAACACACAGCACACACGTATGTATGTGTGCTTGTATATATGATATAAAATTACACACACACACACACACATATGTATATATATATGCATATGTGTGTGTGTGTGTGTGTGTAATATATATATATATATATATATATATATATATATTTTCCTTGTAGTTTTGCTGGGGAGGGGAACAGGAAGAGAGCAGAAGGTAGGGATTTTTCCAATGGCACCTGCACAGCTGCTGCAGTGGGTACAGGGGTCAGGGTTTGGTTATAACTAAACTCAGGAACTGACACAGTTGCAAAAGGAGAAGGTCATAAGCTTGTACTCTAATGAAAATATGTGGAATGGGAGTAGATGTTTGGCTTCATGGCTAAAGGGCCACTGTTCAGTTGTTTTTCTGCCATGTTCAACTCTCAGTGACTCCATTGGTATTTTTTTTTTTTGGCAAAGATAATGCAATGGTTTGCCATTTCCTTCTCCAGCTTGTGTTACAGATGAGGAAACTAAGACAAACATGGTTAACTGACTTGCCCAGGGTCACACAGATTAGTGTCTGAGGCCAGATTTGAAGTCAGAATAATAGAAAACTACTGGAATTTCAGGGTTTTGTTGTTTTTTTGCTGCCCATCTTTTCTCCTTCAGATTACCAAACCATCACTGTGTCCCCAACTACTTAAGCACTAATAAAACCAAGACAAGGCATCTATCAAATTTACAATGAAACTGATAATCACTAGTCTAGAATAAAGTTATATCAGAGTACTCTTATGTAGGTATTTGTAGGTCCTAGCAGTTCTACTATGATTCATGTGTTTAACTATAACCATAAGTGAATCATAATGATTCAATGATCTAGGACTAAATAACAAAAACAAACTTTTCTAGCATATGAGCTCCAGTCTCAGATCTTTTTCTGCTTATGAAATATCGCTATTTGTTTGTCCACAATCACTTCTCCATACTTTCAGCCTTAGTTCTGGTCAAAGCAATTTTAAATTTTCACAGAGCAGAATCCATCTCTGTGTACCAGGCCAAAGTTGCTTTAGAGTTAGCAGGACTCTTATTTGATTATAAGGTATATATGAGCCTAACTCAAATAGAGGAACCACATACACTATCAACCTAGCAATCTTTGTCAACATCTCTCTCATTTTCTTGGTGGAGTACCATATTAATCCAACTTCTTCAACTACCGAAAATTCATTCTAAAAAGCAATAGAGGGGTATCAGATAGCAATGTCAAGACATGAAAAGGCATCCACTTGGCAATTACTGCCTGACAAATCTGACTTTATTATATAGTAAATTAAAATGAAAAAATCTGTAAACACATAAGATGAAGATAATGAACAATGAGAAGTAATGGAGGTTTATAAAGAACAAATTAATCTTACCCAACCAACTTTATAGAAATAAAAGATTAGTTTATAAAAAGAAAGCATAAATGTGTAATATACATTGATTTTGACGAAGTGCTAAAGTAGCTCATAAAATTAATTTAAATGATCTTGAATACTAGCATAGTCATATGAATCTCAAACTAGATGAGAAAAGAATCACTTTCCTTATCTATTTGAGGCATACGACCACTCTTTACATTTTCCTCAGGCACTTAACAGAGTATAATTTCTGGGTATACCTGAATTTAAGGAAACCCGACAGGTGAAAATCAAGATTTACACAAATGGTAAATTAGGGAGAGATTTGGGGGGGGGGCGGGGAGTGGAGCTTTAAAAGTAATTAACAATGTGGTTCCTTTAAGTAAATCTCCTAGAGCATTGGAAATAGGTATAGTAGTCTATGATAATTCCTAGTAGGGGATTAAGAGAACTGGATTTTCATTGCCATCATTTTGTGCATGAAAGGAGTCAAACACAGAAGAAAATATTTAACTAAATAAAAATACATTAAAACATAGATAACATTGCATTTTAAAACTCTCAATATTCCCCTAACACAGATCCTTATGAACAGATTAGTGGTTCCCCTTTCTATTTGAATTTGACACCTCAGGTTACATGATTTTAGCAAGCAGTTTAGTATCTCTTAATTCTAGTCCTTCACTGTTTAAAAAATAATTAGGCTAGGTGAACTTAAATATTCCATATAACTCTAAAATTATTTTAATCACTTCTTTTCAAGTGGCTTTTCAAAAACAACTTCATTATACAAGGAGAACAATGCTTAGTACAGTACTTGGCACATAGTAGATGTTTAATAAAGTTTATTAATTGACTGACTGATTATACCCCAACTTTACAGATTAGGAGGAGGGACTGAAAGATCATAGAAAGTAAATGCTTCTCAAGGAGTGGAAGTAACAAACTATACTACCAGCAAGGGACAATTTAATGCAAGTGAGAACTGTTATACTAAACTGAACATAACAACAATGAGCAGTTAGAGACTTGTCCAGGGCTCACTGACCTGCTTAATGGCAAGATTTTCCCTGATAGTACAGGGTGTCCCTAAAGTCTGGACACACAGGCAATGTGGAGTTATTGCATCGAATTCACATGAATCTTGCAAAGCACATCAAACTTTGCATCAAAAATGATGGAAATCGTATTGAAAATGTTATTTGTTAATATTCCAATTAAATAAAATGTTGTTGAAAATTTAATTCATTTCATTTCTTGAAAATTTGCATTTTGCCTATGTGTTCAGACTTTAGAAACACCCTGTTTTTCTTTGGGTTTTCTTTGACTGTCTCTGCTTATTGGGCCCTAGGTTGAAAATCTGATTATGATATCTGCTACCTGTATGACCAACTTGTTACTCGGTTTTCATTTCTTCATCTATAAAATGAAGAGGTTGTACTAGTTGGTTTCTTAAGTCCTTCATAACTCTATGATAATAAGTAATTCTATAAGTAAAAAAATAATTTCACTTATTCTCTCAATTGAGAAAAACTAAGTATTATGCTTATACAGAATTGCAATGTTGTTTAAACTATACTACCAATATTACAAGTCCTAAAAAAGAGAGACAGAGAAGGAAGGAAGAAAAAAAGAAAAGGAGGAAGGAAAGGAACAAAAAAGGAAGAAAGAAGAGACAAAAGAAAATTGCAGGGGAGAAGAGGGTCCCAGATTTGGAATCAGAATACCAGCTCTGCTCATGATTACCAAGGTGATCTTCAACAAACCACTTCCTATGTTTGGCAATAAGTTTTTCTCCTCATAGCTTTTGCTATGTATTTGCAAAGGTCCTTCCCAGTACTTTGTAAATTAGCCTTATTCTGAATTTAGGTTTGTGTTTGTTCTTTTAAAAAAATCTCATTCTTTTGTTTCTTTGCTTATTTAAATGACTTGGAATCATATCAATATTGTTTGAGTCTCTACTTTATGGCTTGTTGAGGATAAAATGATCTTTTTACAAAGGTGATGGAATTCTGGTCTTAGGAACCTTAGTATGGAAGGGACCATAAGGGTGATTCAGACATTCAGAGAAATAAAATGAACTGCTAAGTGTCACAAGACTATTAAATAACAGATCTGGGACTTGAATCTAGTTCTTGTTCCGCTATAGCACAACGGTTACAGTTGTTTATACTTTATTGTTATTACCTACTTGACAAGTTTGTTGGAGTAAAACACAACAAATCTTCAAGCAATATATACATAGTGAAAATACTATTAAACTCATTTTGCTCAACAGGGTAAAGATAGAGGATAAAGACAAAACTTGTTATTTCATTGGCATAGGGAAGGGAAGGATGTGGAAACTCTCTCTACCAATAAGGATATACACCTCTTCAATTCAGTCTTAGAAAGGTGCCTAGAGCAGAGACAGCATATGTCAGAGGCAAAACATCAACCCAAGTCTCCCTGGCTCCAAGGTCAGTTATCAATCCACTTTGTGCTTCTGGTCACCATCCTACTAACTACGTATTCTTATTTGCAATAATGTGAAATGATTAAGGACTAACTTTCTTTTAATACATTAAAGGCCCAAACTTGGCATATTAGTTGGGATAAGCCTGTTGTTAATCTTATGTCAGAGATTTGCTAATGCCAAACCAGCGAGTGTCTCCTGTTCCTAAGATTATGAGCAGGTTCGCAACTTGTATTTGCATGCAAGACTTCTTTAGGAAGAAATATGTGCAACACAAATACTCAGATACAGGGCAAAAGCACCCACAAGCTAGAATCTTGATTCTGCTACACCATGAAAATCTCTCTCCCTTTCTCTCTCTGTTTTTTCCTATCGCTTCCATCCTTCATTTTTTCCTTCCTTTGCTTATTTCTTCTAGGCCAATCAATTCTTCAGCAAAAACATAACAGACTGGTCTATAGACAAGAGGAAAGAAGTTCAACTTCTTCCACACTTTTTGTCTGCTGAATAGAGGAAATTCCAGTATCTGTTCAGGGTTTTCAGCAAAAACCACTTCATTCCAACCCTGCCTCCCCTGATCAGTCTTCAAGTTCTAGAACTCAGAAGCTTCTCTGATCTTAAACTCCTATTATTTCACCTCTCCCACTCTAGAATTTCCAGAACAGAAATTAATCTCTATCTTCTTTATGATGACAGAGCATTTTTCTTCCAGCTCTTATGACATTTTATTTTGTGTAACATAAATTTGTATATTATCTCTTCTACTAGATTGTTAGTTTCATAGGGTCATAAAATATCCTTGTTCCTTTTTGTGTCCCTCACAGTAATATATCTTGAACAGATGGCAGCTATATACAAAGGCAAAGAGAACTCTCACTTATCCATAGTAATGAATTCTCTGCATTATAGAGAATGTCAGAGCATTGTCCTAATTCTAGTAATTGGTAGAGTTACTCTATGTTAGTATATCCCTGGATGTTTGTGAGAGAACATGTCAAAGGTTAATTATACAGTATGTAGAGAAAAGACTGAATAGAGTATTTGTCTAGGAGTGATTCATGTTGTGTTTTAGCAAGAGAGGGTTAGTTATGTTTCAAATAAGTAAAAATTGGGAGAAGAATGAATTCAAGAATTGTGAAAGGTAGTTCAGGGAGAGGTTTGGTGTTGTGTGAGGACACCAGGGTACATTTTACTCCTTGTTTTTAGAAGCTGTGCCCCTTGGTAAACCTCTCTTTTGGGACCATGGAGATGATTAAAAATTAAGGCAAAGCACAGAGGCAGGCATCCCCAACTTATTTCTAGCCAATGAGCCAACTGAGGCATGTTGTACTGCTGTATCAGTTCCCATGTGATGCTATCCATCTTCTGCTGCTATACACCTCTTCAACTCAGAGGAAATGTGAGGACAAGTTTTGGCAGATACAGTATCTAATTGTGGTAATTTTAAATTCCAAATAGTCCTGTCACAGGAACAGAAAATAACTTTCAAATGAGAATCCTGTGCTTGGTGAATGTTCTTAAAAGCATGCATATTTAAGAGTGGGCTTGTATCAAACAATGCTGAGCATATTGCCTTGCACTTAGCAAATATTTGAAGAATTTAAATAAATATAAGTTACACTGACAATGAGAAATCTAATTATTTTAAGTATGATTTTAAAAAGTTTAAACCTAATGATGATTTGATTGAAATTTCATATGCACATATGTATATATATATATATTATATTTATAATATATATATGTATATATATACATACATACATACATAGACTAAAAAGTTCATTCCCTGAAATTCTCCAATAGTGTAAGTTTGGGGCTACTATAATTTATAAACATTGTGGTCTACTTGAAAAACAAAAACAATGGACTGGAAATCAAGGGAAATGAATCAGATCTTCTACTAGCAACTACAGAAAACTAGGCAAGTCCTTTAACATTTCTGAACCTCAATTTCTTCATTTCTAAACTGTGATGGTTGAACTAGATAACCCTCAGCTCCCTTTCAGCTCTAATATTCTACGATGCTATGTATCTCTTCCATATGTTCACCTGGTGGATTCTGTTGGCATGTTTACATTTTTGTATAATTATGTGTTTCAGCATCTGGCAAGTTAGGTCATACCACAGTCCTTAGGGAATTCCTACTCTTGATGTGGCTTTTATGTAGCGAATAAATATGTGTTTTAGAGTTTGTTAGATTAAGAACTACTAGAACAGTCATATGCAAGGCTGTGAGGTAAGTCAGGTTTATCTTTGTCCCTCTCCCTGCTTCCTCCACCCCTTTTTTCAATTACTTGGAAGAATAATCTTCCCTCAAAATGCTTTATCCTCATACAGGTATCTGCATCTTTGGAAAGAAGTTGACAGTTCCCATCTTTTTTTTTTTCATCATTGCCAATTTGCATGACGTGAAGCGAAGCCCTAAGAACTATTTCAATTCACCCTTTCTCCAATAAATAGCAATTTGAAGCATGTTTCATTTGGTAGATTATAGATGACCTGTATTTTCAAAATGTATTATATTCTTTTATTGCCTATCAATCAGAGAATGCCTCTTGGGATTATACTTTTTGTCAATTTTCTACATATTTTTTGTATCAGGTATTTATTACTGATAATTATGACAATTAATTTTCCTACTTTGCCATTGCTCTTCAAATTATATTTTTATAGACTTAATTCATGAAAAAGCTTTTCAACTTCATAGAGCCAAATTATCTTTTTTACCTTTTATTTTTTTCTCCCTGTCCCTTGTTTAGTTAAGAATCACACCCTTTGACATAGTTGTGAAAGGTATTTGATCTTGTTCTCTTTTAGTTTTTATGGTGTAACATTTTATATTCAGATTGCAATTCCATTTTGAGCTTATTATACCATATGGTATAAGATGTTGGTTGAAACTTAATTTTTACCAAACTGCTTTCTAATTATCCTAGAAATTCTTGTAAAATATAAGTATTTCTACCAATAATTTATGTTCTTGGGTTTAATTAAACACCCTGCTACTGGTTTTCTTGTTTCTGCTTGTTTTATCAAGACTGACAAAGTCTTTTATGTTTTTCTTTATGAATAGGTTGGAAATACATATGGAAATACGTAATAGTGACACTATAAGGATTCTGAATTGGTTGGAATGAGTTCCACAGGATAGTGAGGAAATCAATGTGTCAATCTCAAGATGTCTCTAGTTCAGTGAATTCAGAATCTCTGAGTGCCTTTAGTACATTCAACATTTTTTATCAATGACTTGTATGATAGGATTATCAAATTTGCAAATGACTTTGTTTAGCTAGACAAAAGAACTATGATCCAAAATGATCTGAACAGGCAAGAATGCTGTAAAGAATTTAACACAAAACATAATAGGTATTAATAAAGGATATTATAGTATGGTTAAAAAATTCAGCTGGATAGATACAATAAAGAGTCTTGGCTACAGAAACATTTGTGTGAAAAAGAAAGATCGTTGTCATTTGATGGACTACAAATTCAATATGAATTAATAATGACATCGTAGCCAGAAAAGTCATTGTGTTCTTAGGCTGCATTAATAAAGGGATAGTATCCAGAATATGAGGTTGATTAGAGGACTGATAACCATGGTATGTGAAGAATGGTTCAATGCACTAGGAATTTTAGCCTGGAGAAGAGAAAAGGTCACCATGATAGCTGTCTTAAGTATTTGAAGGACTTGATGTATCCTGCTTTGTCCCCAAATGGCAGAATAAGAAGCAACTGGCTGTATATAGACAGATTTAAGCGTGGTATAAAGAAAAATCTCACCATAATTAGAACTGCCAAAATGTGACAAAGGCTGCTTTGGCCCTAGAGGACTAATGGATTACCCATCACTGGAGATCATCTTTCTAACAGGGGGCAATGATCAGAGAGTTGTTAGAACTCTCAGATTCCATTACTGCCCTAAGAAGATGTTGGACAACTCCAGCTATGAGAAAGTTCTGTCTTATATTCAGCCAAACTCTGTGTTTCTGTAACTTCCTAGCATTCGTCCTAGACATGCCCTCTGGAGTTTAACAGAATATCTTATTCTCTTTTACCCAATTTTCCTTTACACATTTGAGAACAGCAATAATGACTCTCCTTAGTTTTCTTTTCTTCAGGCTAAGCGTTCTAAATTTTTATTTCCCTGGATATATGTGTCCATATGCTCTGTGTAGTACCTTCAGAAATCATCAGGGAAAAGTGGTGCAGTCCATGTGACCCTATACCTTAGGCGTCTAGTCAAAACCTATCTAGTATCTAATTCTAGCCCACGAGGTCTAAGGCTGTCAATGCAATGTTAGACAATTAAATTTTGCTATCTTAAGCTATCTTGATTGTCATATGAATAAGCAAAGTTGAGGTAACAGAAGTAGGCATTTCTATTGTGCTTTTGCATACGTTATCTCATGTCAGTGCTATACCGTGAGGGAGATACTTTAGTATTATTACCCTCATTCTATGGAGCAAACTGAGGCTTATCCCACAAAGTAATTAAATGTCAGAGACAGGACTCAAATACATCTCTCTCCTGATCACAAATGTACTTTCTATTAGTGACTTCATCAGGTCTCATGGGTTTAATTATCATTTCTTTGCAGATGAATCGAAATTCTGCATATTTAGCCCAGCTATCTTTCATTGACTTGAGTCTTGCATCCAACTGCTTCTTGGACATTTTTAATTAAATGTCCCCTAGGAAACTCAAAATCAACATGTCCAAGGAAAACTCATTATTTTTTTTCCTCAAACCCATCCCTTTCCTAAACTTTCTTATTTTTTGTTGAGGGTATCATAATCCTTCCAGTCACTAATGTTCACAATGGAGTAATTCTTAATTCCCCATTGTCCCTCAATGAATAAGTTCTGGTGTTTCCTGGATTCTCTTTCCCCCAAATTTTCCACATCTATCACATTCTCTCTACTTATATGACCACCCTCATGTTTTAGGCCCTCATCACTCCAGTCCTGAATTATTACAATGGCCTTATAATTGACCTATCTGCCTCAAATATCTTCCTTCTCTAGTCTGTTCTTTACAGAGTTTCCAAAGTGATAGCACTAGAGCAGAGGCCTAACCATGTAACTTTTCGATTCAATGAACTCCAATGACTTCCAGCAGCCTTTAGGATATATGCAACTCCTCCATTTGTCATCTAAAGTCCTTTATAATCTAAATCTAACCTATTATTAAAGACTAATTAACAGTTTCTTTAATCCAGCAAAATTGGCCTCAGTGGTCTTTACACGGGAGATTTCATCTTCTGTTCCCATGTCTTTGCATAGGCGCTCCCCACAACAGCAATTCATTCCCTTTTCCCCGCCTCTTAAAACCCCCAGTTTCTTAAAAACAAAACAAAACAGATCAAACAACAGCACCTATAAGAAACCTTTACTAGTCCCCCTCAGTTTCTAGTTCCTCTAGTGAAAACATATCTTGTGTTTACTTGCATGTACTTACATGTATAAACATTGTCTCCCTAAAAAGAAAATGTTATCTTTTTATAAGGGTAGTGGCTGTTTAATTTTTGCCATTGCCTAGTACCATAACTGGCATACAATCAGCAATAATAAATGTTTATTTCTAGATTGATCACCACTCTATAGGTGGTTTGATGGATAGAACACTGGACCTGGAGTCTGCCAAACTCATCCACCTGAGTTCAAATCTGGCCTCAGACAACTATTAGTTGTTTTTTCCATGGGAAAGTCACTTAAATCTGTTTGCCTCAGTTTCCTCATCTGAAAAATGAGTTAGAGAAGGAAATGGAAAACCACTCCAGAATCTTTAGCAAGAAAATCACAAGAAGAGTCAGACATGACTAAATTGACACAATAACAACAACAACAAAGTACGCTGTTACGGCAGAGATCTACTATGTGAAAAGGCAGCACGGTAGAGTAGTAGAAAGAGTAATAGTATTGGAGACAGAGAACCTGGGTTCAAACCGTGACTCTGTCATGTTATTTATTTAATTAAATTATTTTACCTTCTTGGGATTCAGTGTTCTAAATTTGTAAAATGAGAAGGTTGGATTAGGTGCTCTCTGAGATCAATAATTTAATAAACATTTGTTAAGTGTCTGCCATGTGACAATCACTGTGCTGAAAAAGGCAAAATATAGTCTTATTTGTGTGTTTGTGTGTGTGTAGTTAGGATAAATAGGGTATAATTAAGAGAAAGATGGCACTACGATTAAGAGGGATTGGAAGAGACTTCCTGTAAAAGATGAGATTATATTTAAGACTTAAAGGCAGCAAGCAGAGGTGAGGAGGGAAAGGATTTCAGGCATTGGAGAAAGCCAGAGAAAATGTCCAGAGCCAAAAGATGGAGTGCCTTGTTTGTGGAATACAAGGTGGCCAATGTCATTGCATCCAAGGGTATGTGGTGGGGAGTGAGGAATAAGAAGACTGGAAAGTCAGGAAGGGGCTGGTTTATGAAGGGCTTCGAACAGCAAACAGGGATTTGTATGTGATCCCAGGAGCACTAGGAGCCATTGGAGATTACTGAGTTTATGTAGGGGAGGAGGGAGGGAGAGGATATGTGTGTGTGTGTGTGTGTGTGTGTGTGTGACATGGTTCGACCTCTGCTTTAGGAAAATCACTTTTGTGGCTGAATGTAGGATGGACTGGAGCGGTAGGAGACTTGAGCCTGGCAAACCCGCCAGCAGGCTACTGCAACACTTCAGGCATTAGGGCCTGTGCCAGACTGGTGGCACTATTAGAGGAGAAAGGGGAACATACTAGAGAAATGCTGTAATGGTAAGAATGGTGGGACTTTTTTTTTTTTTTACTGCTTTCTCTTTTGGAATGCTAAGGAAATCAAGTACCTTTGAGTCTTGCCTTTCAAATGTAATGGCAAGCAAAGTGAGACTTTTTGCTGTTTTTTGTTTGAGTGCTTCTCAGCACTGAGGCAATCAAGTGCCTTTGATGAGTCTTGCCTTTGTTTCTTTGATTGAATGAAGAATCTTGGATGACCTGCTTAAGAAACAAGAAAGACTAGTTAACATGGATTTGAGTCGCATGTTTGTGATGTCCTTTGACCTTGAGAAAGATATATAAGATCTGAGGTTGGTGTTTTGTTTTAGGTCTCTCATTCACTGGAAGACTGTCAGGTGATTTGATCAGAGTAGATTCTAGGTAGCCATCATGGAGCTCCCCTAGCTTTAAAAAACACAAATGTTGTTGCTTCTCTCTCTGGTAACTATGTATGTATTGCTGTGGATAGACTGGTTTGTGTTATTTGCTCTGTTTATATAATTTCAGCTTGTAATTTCTGGTTGTATTCTGTCTAAAAGTTCAGGGTACTGGCTTCCCCTCCCGTATTAAGTGAATAGTATATACACATACATACATACATACATACATACATACACACACATATATATATACAAACACATACATACATATATGTGTGTGTATGTATATATGTATACACACATATGTTTAATTAAAGTGAAATTATAAACCCCTTAAAGTTGCTTTCCTTAAAAAGTAGATCAAAGAACATATGCTAGCAGCCTTCCTGTGTGATGGTGTTATTGGCCTTAGACCTCCACAGCAGCTATTGTTACAAATGTTTCAAAGGTGAAATTAACAGCCATTGTCAACAGATTGGATGTGGAAGTCAAATGATAGTGAGAAGTCATGGTTAAAACCTAGGTTTTAAGCCTGAGGTCCTAGAAGGATGATGTTACCTCAAAGGTGGGGGAGGGTGGGGTTAGAGGAAAGTTAACGAATATGATTTTGGAAGTCCTAAGTTAAACATTCTATGGGACAAGTTCAAGATATGTGAAAGGTAATTGCCAATGTGGAACTGGAAGTTGGCAGAGTAACTAGGGCTTGATAGGTATATTTGAGAATTGTCAGCATAGAGATGGTGATTATATCCATGGGAGCTGATGAGATCACCAAGTGAAGTACTATATGGGGAGAAGAGAAGACAATCCAAGATTGAACCCTGAAGGACACTTATTAATAGAGTGGTCTGAGAGGTAGGAAGAGAACCAGGAGAAAGTAGTACCTGAAAACCTAGATAGAAGAGAGTATCAAGGAAGGCAGTGTGATCAACACTGTCAAAGGCTGCAAGAAAGGTCAAGGAAAATGAAGACTGTGAAAAGGCTATTGGATATGGCAACTAAGACATCTCTGGTAACTCTGGAAAGAGCAGTTTCAATGGAATAAGTTCAGAAGCTATATTATAAAGGGTTTAAGAAGAAGATAAGGGGAGAAAGTGAAGGCATTTATTGTAGATGGCCTTTTCAAGGAGTTTAGTTAGCCACAAAGGAGAAAAGAGACGATGCTAGTGAAAAGGGATGGAAGAATCAAGTAAGGGTTTTTGTTTTCGTTTTTGTTTTTTGGATGGAGGAGACAATGATATGATAGTAGGCAGTAAAGAATGAATAAGTAGAAAAGGAAAGAATAAAAGTAAATGATAGAGGGGTGGAGCCAAGGTGGTAGAGAAAAGGCAGCCACTCGCATGAGTCCACCTCAAACACCCTCCAACAACTTTAAATAATGCCATAAAACAATTCCTAGAGCAGCGGAACTCACAAAAGTCAGCAGGAAAGGTCTGTCACACCTGGACGAGAGTGGAGTCCAATCCAGTGCAAACTACACAAGGCAGACCCACCCTACCAAACTAGGAGAAGGCCTTGAACGTTATGGATTCATCAGTGGCAACAGCTGCTTCAGGAACTGTCAGCACATAGACAGTAAGGGGGTCAAACAACTGGTCAGAAGGAGATTATAGGGGTCTCTTTGCTAGGCTTGAGGCAAGACTCCATTGCTTTGCACATACTCTGATATGGGTGGCAGATCTGGGTGGCAGTCTCAGGGCAAGGAGGAGCACTAGCAAAACAGAACTTGCAGCAATGGTGTAGCTTGGACCATCATCCCAATTCTAGGGCAGAAAAGAGTGCTTGTGGTCACTCAGCCTAGAGAATAAACCAGGAGAGCAGCAAACACATCTCTCCTTAGATCCTACCACCTAGGAAGAACTGAAAACTTACAGGCTCCTAAAAGTATCTCTGAAAACAGCTGCAGAAAACCCCTGAAGCTTGGGACAGTGCAACCTTCACCCTGGAAGCAGAACCCTAGTTTAACAAAGACTTAAAAGTTGAGAAATTGGCTGGGAAAATAAGCAAACAACAGAAAAAAAAAACCTTCTGATCATAGAAAGTTTCTGCAGTGGCAAGGAAGATCAAAGCACACATTCAGAAGAAGATAACAAAGTCAAAGCTCCTACGTCCAAAGCCTCCAAGAAAAATATAAATTGGTCTCAAGCTATGGAAGAAGTCAAAAAAGATTTTGAAAATCAAGTAAGAGACATAGAGAAAAAATTGGGAAGAGAAATGAGAGTGATGCAGGAAAATCATGAAAAATGTGCCCATAGCTTGGTAAAAGAGACACAAAAAACACTGAAGAAAATAACACTTTAAAAAACAGATTAGGCCCAATGGTAAAAGAGGTAGCAAAAAACCAATGAGTAGAAGAATGCAATGAAAAGCAGAATTAGCCAAATGGAAAAAAAGGCACAAAAATTCACTGCAGAAAAAAAACTCCTTTAAAAAGTAGAATTGGCAAAATGGAAAAAGAGGTACAAAAGGTTACTGAAGAAAATAATTCCTTAAAAATTAGAATGGAGCAAATGGAAGTTAATGACTTTATGAGAAATCAAGTAACAACAAAATGAACCCAAAAGAATGAAAAAATAGAAGACAATGTGAAATATCTTATTGGAAAAACAACCACCTGGAAGACAGATCCAGAGAGATAATTTAAAAATTATTGGACTACTTGAAAGCCAGGGCGAAAAAAAAGAACTTAGTCATCATATTTCAAGAAATTATCAAGTTAAACTGCCCTGATATTCTAGAACCAGAGGGTAAAATGGAAACTTAAAGAATCTACCAACCAGCTCCTGAAAGAGATCTCAAAATGAAAATTGCCAGGAATATTATAGCCAAATTCCAGAGCTCCCAGGTCAAGGAGATATTGCTAGCAGACAAAAGGAAACAATTCAATATTATGGAGCCACTGTCAGGATAGCATAAGATTTAGCAGTTTTTACATTAAAGGACCGGGGGCTTGGAATATGATATTCTAGAGGGCAAAGGATCTAGAATTACAACCAAGAATCATGTACCTAGCAAAACTGAGTTTAATCCTTCAGGGAAAAACTGAATATCCAGTGAGATAGAGGACTTTCAAGCATTCTTGATGAGAAGACCAAAGCAGAATAGAAAATTTGACTTTCAAATACAAGACTCAAGAATAGCATAAAAAGGTAAACAGGAAAGGAGAATCATAAGGGATTTATTAAAGTTAAACTGTTTACATTCTCACATAGGAAAATGATACACATAACTCATAAGAACTTTCTCATTATTAGGGTAGTTAGAAGTGTATATTGACAGAGCACAGGTGTGAGTTGAATATGAAGGGATGATATCTAAATATACATATATATACACACATATATAATTAAGAGGTGAGAGGGAATATATTGGGAGAAAGGGAAAAGGTAGAATGGGGTAAATTATCTAATACAAAAGAAGAAAGAAAAAGCTTTTACAATGGAGGGGAAGAGGAGGAACATAAGGGGGAGTGAATGAACCTTACACTCAACAGAATTGGCTCAATGAGGGAATAACAATTGGGTATAGAAATCTACCTTTACACTACAGGAAAGCAGGAAGGAAAGAGGTTGATAGAAGGGAGGGCAGATTGGGGGAGGGGGTAGTCAGAAGGAAAACACTTTTGAGGAGGGACAGGGACAAATTATAGAGACAACAAAATAAACAGGGGAAGGGACAGGATGAAGGGAAATACAATTAGCAATAGCAACTGTGAAAAAAAAATGAAGCAAGTTCCTCCAAGCCTCATTTCTCAAACATAGAAGACTGAGTCAAATTTATAAAAATAGGGGCTATTCCTCAATTGATAAATGAGGAAGCAATATGAAAAGTTTTCAGATGAAGTAATCAAAGTTACCTATAGCCATGTGAAAAACTGTTTTAACTCAATATTTATTGGAGAAATGCAAATTAAAAAATTCTGAGATACTATGTCATACTTATTATATTGGCTTAATAGCACAGAAAAGGAAAATGACAAATGTTGGAGGGGATGTAGGAAAAATGAAACATTAATGCACTGTTGGTGGAGTTCTGAACTGATTTAACCATTCCGTAGAGCAATTTAGAATTATACCCAGAAAGCTATAAAACCATGCATAACCCTTTGACTTAGCAATACCACTACTAGGTCTGTATTCCAAAAGAGATAAAAAACAAAAGGGAAAAAGTCCTATATGTACAAAAAATATTTATAGCAGTTATTTCCTAGTGGCAAAAAGCCTGGAATTTGAGGAGATGCCCATCAATAGGGGAATGACTGAGCATATTGTGGTATGTGATTATGATGGAATACTATCATAATATAAAAAATGATGAGCAGGAAGCTCTCAGAAAAACCTGGAAAGACTTACATGAGCTAATGCAAAATGAAATGTACTGTGTACAAAGTAACAGCAATATTGTGTGATGATCAGCTGCAAATGACTTAGCTATTCTCATCAATACAATGATCCAAGACAACTGTGAAGGACATACAATGAAAAATGTTATCTATCCCCAGAGAAAGAACTGATAGTATCTGATTAAAGATTGAAGCATACATTTTTTAACTTTATTTTTCTTGAGGTTTGTTTTGGCTCTTGTTTTGGTTTTTGGTCTATGTTTTCTTTCACATGACTAATATGGAAATGTGTTTCATGACTACACATGTATAACCCATATCAAATTGCTTGCCTTCTCAATGAGGGTGGTTGGGGAGGGAGGAAGGGAGAGAATTTGCACCTCGAAGTTTTAAAAACAAAACTTAAAAGGCATTTTTACACATAACTGAGGGAAAATAAAATACTAAATTAAATTAAAAAGTCATAGAGCAGGAATGCCAGAGGGCAAATCTGGTGAAGAAGATAGAGGGTTAGATAGAGAGAATCAGATTGTTCCAGCAGGTAGAGCGGTTAGCCTTGGTATAAAAAAAAAAAAGACTACCTAACCATGTGAGATAGGGGTAAAGGAGGAAATAGTGGCAGAAGACATCTATCCGAAGGAAAGGAGATAAGGAAGAGAAGAGGGAGCTCCTTGTGAATGGTTTCTTCTAGTTCCATATCTCAGGTTCTATTACTGTACCTTAGATCCTCCCAACTTCAGACCTCGATTCTGTAATGCCCTTTTTCCTTAGTCTTCTAAAGCAGTTATAGCCACTCTTCCAACCCTGAATGATATTCTGAAAGATCTGGTGGCACATTCAGGACACCAGGTGTCACAGTGGATAGAAGTATGGACCTTTTTTCTGAAAATGGGAAGACTTCTCTTCAAATTCAGTCTCAGATATTTCCTAGCTATGTGATACTGGTCAAGTTACTTTCTCTCTGTCTCACTCATTTTCCTCAACTGTAAAATAGGGATAATAATAGTAATTACCTGGTAAAGTTGTTGAGAGGATCATGAGAATAAATGAGATAATATCTGTAAAACACTGAGCACAGTTCCTGGTAAATAGTAGGTATTTAATAAATGCTTATTCTGTTTACCATTTCCCCTTTTTGGATGTCAAAGAATTATTTGTTTCTTATTTTAGAAGAAGATGTCTCAATAAAACATAATAAATACAACATGAGATACATATGTAAGTGAATATATGTATATTTGTATATATATATATGAGATACACACACATACATATATATCTATATCTATATCTATATATCTATATATCTGTATCTATATATATCTATATCTATATATCTATATATATATATACAATTTAGGGGCAGCTAGGTAACACAGTGCACAGAAGACATTGAGACTGAGTTCAAATCTGGCCTCAGAGACTTTGTAGCTATTTAACCCTGGACCAGTCACTTAATCCTTTTGCTTCAGTTTTCTTAACTAGAAAATGACGTGGAGAAGGAAATGGCAAACCACTCCAGTATCTTTGCTAAGAAAACCTCACATGAGGTCACAAAGAGTTGGACATAACTGGAATGACCAAACAGCATCAATAAGAATATGTAATGGGTTCCGAGGAAAAAAATAGATCTTATTCTTTCAAAAATAAACTAATGGGACTGCTAAAAACGTATTTTAATTCCAAACAGGACATACAGAATCCTCCACTATGCTTGTTTGGAATTCAATTAATGTTAAAAAAAAATCTGAAGGATTCAACGTCTTTGGAGCTCCAACAAGATAGAATGGGCAAAGTTAAATTTCACTCAGATGAAAAAAAAAATTAAATTAGCTGGTATTTGGAACAAATGTTATCTGTGAGAAATTCATTATTGTAGCCTATTATTCACTAAGGTTTACATTTTGTTCACAGTTGGACTATATCTTAATGGGCAATCAAACCTCATTACTTGTCAAAACTCAAAGCCTAGGATATTGTTATGCAGTCCCTAACTGCTTCACATTTAGGGTTTAGTGATAACTAAAGCAAGTCACTCAAAACAAAGGCTGGAGAATTAATAGTATTAATGAGGAAGAAGATTTTGACCCTGGACTGAGGTTATGCTGCATATGTAAATATGCATCAGGAATTCTATTCACCTCTACCAGTGCAGCATGTGATAACTATTCTGCTAATTTAAAGATTCTTCTTTGAATGCAAACACTACAGATAGAGGAGAAAGCATCAAGAGAAGCAGGGCTCCTGACTCTGTTCTAGAACAGAACTTGGGTCTACAGGCTTGAAAGCAAAGCCTTCACACATCAGTTCCAATTCTACTTGAAAATGAAGAAACTTCTGTGATTCAGTTTCGGAGTAACAAGATAGTTTCACAGAAAGCCATAATTGCTCATACTTGTGACTCGGTCAAATTTGGTTGGGGAGATGGATGGTGGCTGTCACAGAGATAACCTGTAAAACAGTTATATGAAATCAGAAGATCATAGAAAAAGTAGTAAGTATCAAAGGGAGAATTCACAGCCGGGACTTCAGATTTCAATACCAATGTTCTTTCCACTATTTCCTCGACCTAGAAGACAAGGGTGATAACCTAGGGGCAGCTGTACCATTCTAGCAGACCATGAAGCAAGAGATGAGGAGAGCGGTTGCCATAGGAAAGACGTTCTTAGTGCTTCCTTGATGAAGTCATTAACCTCTGGCAAAGCCCTAATGTTACAAAACTAGTTGTAGCCCTGAAATGGTGGCTGAAGTTCTGGATCTGGTGTCAGGAGGAACTGATTCCAAGTCCAGCCTAGACACTTACTAGTTGTTTGACTCTGGCAAGAACTTAACCCCTGCCTATCTCAGTTGACTTAAGTGTAAAACAGCTAATAATAGCACCAACCTCTTAGGGTTGTTGTGAGAATCAAATGAGATAATATTTGTAAAGCACTTAGCATAGTGTTTGGCATATAGTAGGCACTTAATAAATGCTTATTCCCTTGACTTCCCTTTCCTCACCTGAGCAACAGAAAATAATAGTGAGAATTATCCAATGAGTCAGTCACCAGATATGAGCAACAGTTTTTGGGAAAAAAATCCATAATGGGAAAAATACTTTAAAAGGTTTTTTTTTAATTTCTCACAGTCCCTTTATAGAAAGAAAAAGTATAAATGAAAATATGAGTGAAAACTAAATTAGGAAAAGAGATGTGCTAATCAAACACCACAGAATCAAAGAACTGGAAAGAATCACTAAGTGACCATCTAGACCCCTCATCAGCTTCTAAGTAGGTCTGAAACAAAATTAACTTAGATAAATCAATCCCTGCCTCACACTCAAAAATCCTTAGGGGAGAATATTAATTAAATAACATTTTCATAAGTTCTCATGCCTAACCTAATAGATCTTGTTTCAATTTATACTTATTTCCTTTTGTAATCTTAGAAGATAAAATCTTCACCTGTGTCTCACAGGTACTGTTTCCTAATCCAGGAATCATTCTGTTGCGTTCTTTTGACCTCATGTCTTAAATAGATTCATCAAATGAATAAAGAAAGTTGGCAAAATAGGTGAGTTCAAATGTAACAAAAGGATTATGTTTTAATTTCTATGGAAAGTCATCCAGAATCACTGAAGAAGGTTGTATCTCATACAAGTGAACTTTACAGATCATTGATTTTACTTGTTTAAACAAGAAACTTATTTATTTAGTCATTTAGAATGAAAACATTTGCAAAGCATACAGCATGTTTTTCTGCTTTCTTAAAGAAAATAAATTTTAAAAATTGAAAATTTTCATTATGCCTGAAGTCTATTTTTATAAATGCCAATCATCTTAATTTGCTGCAAAAAAATGTTCTTAATTTGTCCTAAGTTGGGAAACCAAGTAATCATGTTTATTACAAATATTCAAAAATAAGAGTAAATAGTCTCTGAGTGAGGTTCTGAAGGACTTTCCTATAAGTAAAGTGCTGAGTGCGTAATAATCTAAGCCCTAGGTGTTTTAGAATACAGTTGGGAGGGAAGCATTTTTTAAACTTGAAGAGCTATAAAAAGGTGGTATTATTATTATTAGCAGCAGCAACAGCATAATGACTCTTGTCCTTTTAAGCTTTGGAAGCTCACTTCCAAGGAAGAAATAAAAATCATTTTTCTTTACTTGAATATATAATTCATAAAAATATTAAAAAATAAAGAACTATCATTTTAAGTTGCAAAAAGTTTAATATAACTTTATTGTAATAAATAATATTTATAAATGTAATTTATAATTAATATATTTTATAACTTCATTTAAGTAAACAGAATTGTACTTGAGAAAGGAGAAAATAAACAAATGAATATTTAACAAAGCACTTTCAAGAATGAACTTAAAAGGATGTTCTAGAATAGCAATAGGTCATGGAAAACACAGTCTTGGATGCTCACCAATGAGTGCTTTGTTCTAATTGTCCTGCAAAATCTAAAATTCACTCAGTTGCACTCCAGACCTTTGATAACATGTTCTATAGCAGCCATCCTGTGCAGCCACAAAATTAACTTAAATGTCTAGAGAATAGCAGAGTAGAGAGATGGAACTAAAAAAAAATCTGAATAGTCTCTGTAATGGGACATACTGATGGCTAACAGCTTTGTAGATAACAGTGTCCCCTTTGGCACCATGGGAGGGAAAACCAAGGACAAAATTCATCATAGCAAATCTCATTAAAGAGGTTTCTATTCTATTGAAGACATTGCCTGTTGTAACGGAAAGAACCCTGGGTTGGAAGTAGGGAGGCTAGAATTTACCAATAACTACCTGTATTGTCCAGGACAAGTTAATTAACATCACCTGAATTAAACATTGTCAAAGATTTTTTCCAACTCTAATATTCTCTAATGATGAATTATTCATTTAGTGTCATTCTAGTTAGGTCTCTTTTATGCTCTTATTTATAATTTATGATAATGTATGTATACATCTTACCTTCTTATTACTTTAAGGTACTATAATCTTTCCTTTCTCAAATTTATCAAAGTACTTTTCTTTGATTTTAATTCATCTC
>CM053626.1:110622518-110715834 GCA_028646595.1 Phalanger gymnotis | reverse complement strand
TTCCTTGGTACTTTTTTGTGGAAGGGTAGTGGTACATCAGAAATAGAAGACCCAGTTCCTCCCTCAAGGAGCATATAAACTTTGAGTGTGTTTATAAAGTAATGAGACTACAAGAAAATGAAAAGACCATCAATAAAACATTAAAGAAATACATTGAATAGAAAGAACTTTAGGAGGCAATCAAGACATACAGGGCAGGTTGGCTACTATCAGGTTAAATTTAATATAAACTTAAAAAAACCTGCAATAACAACTCAGAGATTCCTATACAATCTGATTTTCTGTTTTTTATCTGTAAATCTTCATCTGTTAATATTTTAAGCTAATCAAAAAAAATTTAAATGGTATAGAGCCATTAGTAATTTGACTCTTATTCTATAACAATTAGTGCTAATAGATAAACGTAATAATACAAGTGTAAGCCTGCTATATATATACTAATATTCCTGGCTTTGTTTGAAAAAAAGTACCAGGTGTTAGATGACTTTGGCTTACTATATGTGGTTCCCACTTTGACGTATTACTACCTGAAAATGGCAGGAAAGGCCTCTGGCCACAATAAACTGCCTAGAGTATATCTTAAGAGACTTATATGATCTTTTCTATTCAATAGAACATTGAAAATGATTTTTGGAATTCTACTCCCGTGGCGATTCCTTGGCTTTTCATGGACCATGGCTTTTCCCATCTGTTTAACTAAGGATTTTTAGAAGAAATGATATCTTACTGGGTCTGCATAGCTTTATGTGGCCTCAGAAAAAATTGAGGAAATCACCCAGGGTAGTTATATAGATAGATACTCTATGGTTCATTACTCTACCCTAGCTAGAAACAGGATTATTTTATAGGGTTACAGCCGCGCTAGTGTAAGGCCACAGTTGACTATGCCTGCTAAAGCTTAAGTGAGTCATTTGGGGATGACTTTATAGGTCTCTAAAAGTAGTGGTTTATGTTTTATTTCTTTCTATATGAAATTTTCCTATTTTATATATCGTATACGCCTGCAAATAGCACTACAGTATGATGTAAACAGTCCATTGGGTGTTTGGAGAGCCAAGTTCCAAAGCTTCTATAGTGGACATAGTAGAAATATATTGGAAATTACTTACAAAACAATTTTATATTTAACTGGCTGGACAGTGGTGGGCCTCCACATGTACAGGATCCCTGGTGCTATTGTATTCAGTACAGCAGAAACATATTGAATAATGCCTTGTGAATTGAAATAAGAAATGTTTGAGATACCCTGACTTGGAAGACTGTATAAGGAAGGATTAGAGGAGATCAAAAGGGGGGTTTGTAATGACATCATTTGTGGATTTGTTTAACTTTTCCAATGGAAAAAAGGTAAACTAAAGAGAAGACCTCCTTCCTGGAAATTTCTGAAGGAAATGGTGATGACAATATCTCCACTGGCCCTGGTAAAATTGGCTTCCAAATCATGCTTAATTACTAGCAATTTCCATAGATTGTAATCCTTGGAGTACAAAGACCTCTAGGTTTGTAGACAGAGAATTGGGACTCTATACCTTATTCTGCTGCTTACTCCTTTGGTGACATTGAATAAGCCACTAAATTTCTCCAAATTTCAATTTTGTTTTCTGTAAAATGAGGATAGAAATGGTAATTTTTAATTTTGGTATTCCCCAAAACTAGAACAATGCCTTTCATATGGTAGAATGCACACACGCAACCACATATATAATATGCACAAATATATATATATATATATACACACACATACACACATGTGTATAATATATAAATGTATATATGTATGCATATATATGGAGAGAGAGAGAGAGAGAGAGAGAGAGAGAGAGAGAGAGAGAGAGAGTATGAGAATTAATGAGAATTGAATGGCTAAATCTAAGAACTCAGAATCACTCAATCATCTAAGTATTTGAAAGCACCATGGAGATCAAATCTTGTCCTAAGGAAACTAAGGACAAGAAAAGTTTAGTCACAACACCAGAGTTGGAAGGAATCTCAGTGATTATCTTCTAGTCTAACCCATATGTGGGCGGAAAAAAACCCACCAAAAATCTCTCTAAAACAAATGGAATGACAACTCATCTAGGCTCTGAGGTAGTTGCTACACAGTTCAAATGTATACACACATATACACAGACACAAACATACGCATATATATGTGTGTATATGTTTGTGTGTATAGACAGATTTAGATACAGAGAGATACAATACGTGTATATGCATAAATATATACCTATTAATATAGAAATATATGTACACATACATACACATGTATACATATCTACACATATGTCTTTTGTTTTTATATCACATAGATTTCTATCTGTATCCCTTTTAATCATTCCTCTCAAAGAAAACACACAGCCATATATGTATGTACGTACATGCAGTACTCCACATCCATGAACCCCCACCTCTGCAAAGGAGGAAAGGAAACATTTTCTCATATCTCCACTTTGGGGCCAAGCTTGCTCTGTATAATTTCAAAACATTCATCTTAAAATGTTTTGTGGATGGTGTTATTTAACAATTAAATTTAACAATTAACGTAGCCATTGTTTTTATTGTTTTCTAGGCTCTATTTACTTCATTTTAAATTAGTTCCTGTAAGTGTTTATATGCTCTCCTGTATTCATTATGTTCACTGTTTCTTACATTAAAATAACATTCCATTACATTTATGTGCCAGAGTTTTAGTCATTCTCCAATAATATAATGCTTTAAGGCAGAGTTGTCAAACTCAAGGTACCGGCATATGTGCAGCCTTTAAAACTCCAGAGTGCTGAACCAGATTAAAATGTAATTGGAAAATGTTTAATAAAGTAAATAAAAATACAATACAACATGAATAATGGTGATTTGTGGTTTTGTAAGTCAATATGTAGCTAGGGGATCTGTTTATATTTGAGCTTCAGATCATTTCTTTAAGGTTTGCAAGTCACTTTACATATTTAACTATCTTTACAACACACATGTGAGGTAGGTGTTATTGATAGTAGAAGAAAGTGTGGGTAAAGGAGATTAGGTAACCTACTCAGGGTGACTACTTTTCCATTAGGGAATGACTTTTGGTCTTGTAAATTTCTATGTTTGTGTGTGTGCATGTGTGTGTGTTTGTCTAGACATATATCTTGCATACCAAATCTATAAGCAAGAAATTTAATATTTATTTTCCTCATTTGATTGCATCTCTATTTATCCGAGATTATTAATTTTTTGTACAGAAGCTTTTCTCTTTCATGTAATAAAAATTATCTAATTTACCTTCTGTGACTGATTCAGTTCTTGTTTGGTTAAGAATTCATTTACCTATAACTACAAAAGCTATAATATACTATAATACATATATAATGTTATATTATGCACATAGAATTCACATATAGAAATTATACATAACATACACATATGTATGCGTATAGGGAGTTTTTTAGAGGAACATGCCAGTCAGAGGAAGAGACTTTATATAGATTGAGGTACTTCCAGTGTGAGAAATAGTCTATGGGTAGGGTGAACTTCCATGGTGATGAAGGGATTTCTAAGGCACGGTAGACAAGGTCATGTGGACTGTCAGTGGTACAGCCTAAAGAGGAAAGAAAAACAGCTCTCATTGCCACAGGTGGGTTTGATCCCCAGAGGATTGACTATTACTATTTGCACTGTTCTAGTGGTGACCCCAAGGGTAACTATTCTCTTACAAGCTAGCCTAAGTTTCTCTGCCAGTATGTTCTCTCTTAGTTAATACATCTCAGTTCTCTAGTAAGACATTAACTCAAACATCATAGAAAAAATAGTGATTACAAAGCTTTTTTTCCCCCAACACCAAGGGTATACTTGCCTATAAAATCATGATGTGTCCAGCAGCAGCGAAGAATGGATACAAAGCACAATGGCTATGACAAACAGATGTAGATGGTACAAGTGACTCTTGTACATCTGGACAGGATGGGCCAATCTGCAGCTAGACTGGTCCAAGCAAATCATTCACCAGCTTTATTGGCTCCTTACCAGCTTTCATTACCTTAGTCTGTGTAGCAACTAGGCAGAGCCTGTCCTGTGGGGCTGGGCAGGTTTCTAGGCTGCTGGACTCTTCTAAGGACACGGCTTCTCTGATGAACTCATTGGTCTGCTAATTCACTGGGCTTGCTCTTCAATAGGAAACAACATTCTTTTCCTACCTTAGGCCACTGGCTTGTCTGAGTTGTTCTGACCCCGCTTTAATATGGCTGCTTTTTTTCTGTGAAAAGGCCACAAAGCTCTTTTAGCTAAGGTAAAAAGAAAATGAGGATTAGAAGAGGCTTCTTCTCCTTATCAGCTCCATGCAGATGGAAGAAGCCTTGCTTCTCCTATAGAAAATATCTTCCCGACTTAAAAGTTCCTTTGCCATAGTAATCCATTCTTTGTTGCCTTAGGGCAAGTAGATTCAATTCTGCCATTTTCACTACCATATTCTTTTATCAATCTTATGGAGATGGCTAGGGACAAAGGTTTGGTTGCCCATTCACTGGTGCATGCTAGAATCAGTTTGCATCAGTTTTTGAGATTCATATTTTTGAGAGTCAGATTTTAGTGTGAATATTTACATCTCAGAAATCAACAATAACTACAAACTAGAGCTTGATTTAATGTTTTGCTGATCGTCTAGACTTTAAAAAGTTAATAATGCAGATAAAATATAAAAGTGCGTGCATTTATTTATATTTATTTATTTGGAGAGCCCAGTTGTTAAACATATACCAGCATATCCCTATATTGCTTTATAAATATAACTTGAGCTCACCAGGAATGTCATAGAGGGCTCAGAGAATGAAGCAATCACCAAACTGGAGTCCTTCTGACTATATGCTAATTATAATGATGATGATGATTAAAAAGAGAACACCCAAGGATGGACTACACTTACTCCACCACCACCACCACCACCCACCACTGTTGTTCTTATAGTGCTTTAAGTTTTGTAAAATTCTTTAAATTCATGACATCATTTAAGCCTTACATCCCTGCCCTTTCATACACAATTAAGGTTTTAGAGCCTCCTATCCCTTCTAGGGTAGAGAATATATATTTTACCTCTGAAGGCTTTCCTCTATATTTTTAATGTCTCTGTCTTTTAGCCCTGTAGACCTCAGGTATATTCTGAAGACTGCTAGGGGCACCTCTTTTATATTCATTTGAAATAAAAATCCCTGAAACTATCACCTAAAAGTTAAATCAGGGATAGGTGCTAAAGCTATTTCCAAAGCAATAAAGTTTCCAAAAGGCAAATTTAAGCTGGAGGTGAGGAAAACTTTCTCAACAATCACAGCTATTTAACAGTGGACTTGGCTCCTTCAGTAGATGAAGTGAATCTTCTTTTGTTTCTGGCCTATCCTTGTCTACACCTCATTGCTGCACTAATGATGACCACGACAGAAGCAAAGGTAGAATCCCAATGAATGAACAGTGTTATAAGAAACAGTCAACCAGGAGATTTATGACTGCTGCTTGGAACAGAACCATTCGGGCAAAAGCAGCAGCAATGAAATCAGTTTGGCTACTGAGCTTTTCCCCATGGCAATTCAGACATCAAATTCTCTCCTGCTCTCTCCTGCTGTGAATTTAACAAAATATCCTTTCTTTGACTACTCCCACAAGGAGCAGCTAGAGCTGTGCTGGGGCTAACTGGACTAAGTTCTTTTTTCTCCCTAGAAGTGCTAGGTTGAGAGTAACCATGCACACACACACACACACACACACACACACACACACACACCACACCTGTTGAAGGAGGCCTGACTCCAAGACAAACTACAGGCCTGCAGCCACTTAATACATATCTATTATGGATTATTTATTAATTTTATTTATTACATAAGAGTAACACAGCAAATACAATATCCATGGATGACTATTTACCTGAAGGTCAACACCATTATCTCAAGGTCCTATTGTAAGGGTTTGGTGAAGAATATCAGATTCAGGCAGGTGGGCTCAAGAGCTAATTTTGATGGGGTAAATGAAAAGTAACCAGACCCCTTAAATTACCAACTAGATAAGCAGAGCTACTATGAGGAACTAAGATTCTATAATCTTACGATCTATGATTCTTAGAGAGGAGATGAGCCTTTTTTTAATCATGCCTCTTTGAATGGATCTGACCATTTAGCTAGTCTAAGGCAAGAACTCAATCTAGAGTTTGTGAACTTTTTATAACTATATTTCAATGTAATTCATATCCCTTGTAATTCTTTGAATTGTACTTTATATATTTAAACACACTATTCTGAGAAGGAGTTTATAGGTTTCACCGGACTTCCAAAAAGTTCTATGACACAGAGGTCAATAATCCATGGTCTAAGAGGTAGATTTAGTGTGTATCACCAAATCAGAATTAAGTCTTGAAGCCCCCATTTCATTGAGTCTATTCATTGAGATATTATATAGCATTTTACTCTTTTGCATATAAACTATAAAAGTAACAAATAGTAGTTAACAGAAGAACTGTGTGGCTGCATATATGCAGCTTCTCTGAAACAAGGCCTCTCTCAAGCTTTACATAAGCATGCATTAGCATCTCCTCAGTGCTACCCCACACTAGAAAAGAGCACACAGATGTCATGAATGAGGTATGGTGAATGTCTACTGGGGTTTCTCCCCATCTTGTTAGATTAAGGCCTTAGTGCTCAAGCCATGTCATTGTTGCAGTGCATTCCTAGTGGTGTCAGGCTTCAATGCCATCATTTCCTGGTCATCTAAGGGTATAAATGAGGCCTATCTATGTGGAATACCTGTCATTCACATTTGGGGAAAGGCCCCAGGCAACACAAGTCATGACACATTGCCTTGCTGATCAGGCTTTGGAAGTGAGTCCTCTGAAGATAAAGGAAGGCATTTACAGAAGAAATGGATTTTATTCTTATTGATCATTCTTTTTTCCTATGGGTAATTGAAAACTTCAAAAAAAAACTTCTAATAACATATGGGTCGTATCAGAACTCTTTCTTCTGTACTAGACCAAAACTATCAGGAGACAGCTCTAACTTAAGTTCAACCTATAAAAATGAATATAAGGCATTTGTCCACCTGGTTTTTTTTTCATTAAATAGAATCAGTTTGAATAGGGACCAGAAATATTTCCTGGTTAAAAATACAAATGGTTTTCTATTATCGTCTTCTTCACCAAAATTTACATAGTAAAACTTAACCAAAGTCCCCTAGCAGAGCCAGGACTTGAATTTTCATTATTTGATGCAAATTCTAAAATGGCCTCTATGATGCTAATGGTCAGTGGTAGGCCATTTAAGGTTCAAAAACTAGCTATTGAAAAAGTATACAATATGCTTTTAAGTTTAATCTCACTGTTAACATTTCATCCATCAATTTTATTAAGTCTAGAAAATCAATAAAACTATAAATCAAGTCTGATTTGTAACATTTGCAAATTTCCTAGGTGCAAATGCTCATAGTGAAAATCTAATAATTGACTTTAGCAAGCTGGCTTCAGTATACTCCTGCCATTGGTTCATTTCATGGGATCAAATCCTGAGCAATTCCACTACTAGGTCTAATTCCAAAGATGATTAGGGAAAAGGAAAAGAACCTACAGGTTCTAAAATGTTTTAGCAACTCTTTTTATGGTGGCAAAGAACTGGAAATTCTAGGGATGTCTATCAAATGGGAAATGGCTGAACAAGTTGTGGTATGTAATTGTGATGGAATACTACTGTGCTATAAGAACTGATGAGTTCAATGATCTTAGAAAAACATGGAAAAAACTTGCATGAAATAATAAAGGTGAAATGAGCACAACCAAGAGAATATTGCATATAATAACAGTAATATTGTTTTAGGAACAACTATGAGCAAATAAGTCATTTTGACTATTACAAATACAAAGGACATATGAAGGAAGACATTATCTGCATCCAGAGAAAAATTGCTAAAAAGAAGTATGAATACAATGATTTTGCATACATACATATACACACACATTTGTGTCTAATGGTAATCATCTCTAGGTAGGGTGGGAGAGGAAAAAAATGGAAGTTTACCTGATAACTTCATTATATACTTTAAAGGAAAAGCGAGTTGTACATAATAGATTTGCAGTTTAATGTGCAATCATTTTTTATTACACTAGGTTATGGAAATGCTTGTTTTATTTCATAAATTAAAAAGAAAGAAAAAGGAAGAAAAGAAAAGAAAGTAAAAAGGCCCCCTTTACATTAGTTGACCAACTATGACTTTATTCTATGAACTTCATGGACAGGGCTCTAATGAGAATCTGGTATAAGAATGAAGAAAGAGTGAACATAGTTTTTAGGCCCTTAGAATAAAGCTTTGAATACTGAATAATTGACATAGCACATTTCGTAGGTCTGAGCCACAAGCATTATAGTTCACCTTGCTTCTCAAGTTCAATTTTTATTACCATATCTCTGTGATTCTCTCACTCTATTCTATCACTTTCTTGAGGTCAGGGACCATGCTTTACTCTTCTTTGTCATGGATCTGCTTTGCACGGTGTTGTAGAAAGAGGAGCTTTTCTATTTTATGACTTAAATTAGAAATTTTATCTTCTAAATGGTGGATAGAGGAAAAAATTGTTATAAGCCTTAATTTCATCTATATTGTTTCATCTCCTGAAACTAACAATGAAGGAAACACATTCCAAGTTCAGGTCAAATGGGCACGTTTCTAAAGAAACATTTACATGTGGTTACTTGTAATAGTCTGAATATTTGCATTAGGAACAGACTAAGTTCAAATTATCACTGAAAAAAATGCTTGCAGTGCACTTACATAAAAACATTTAATTCATATTTAAAGCAAATAGGTTACTGGAATATTACATTTAACTGCACAGCCAACATATATATATTACAGGAATTCATATTAACTGGAAAATAATTTTCTAAGAGTAAAGATAATATACAAGAACATTCAGTTCACTGACCTTAAAAATGACAATCTATGCTTAATGTGTGTGACTATGTTTCTCTCAAAGTTCTACATGGCATTTTACTTTCCCTGGGAAAGCATTAATGTCCTCTTCCATTTCATAATTTTTTGGAAGGGACGTTTAAGTGAAGTCTACATAGCAAATGCCACAGTATAGTAAATGGCCAAATCTTCTTTATTGGTGAAACTTTGGCCATCTAATATACCATGACATTTCCTATGTAAGACTGCACTTAAATGCCCCTTGCAAAATATTAGGCATGTACAGTCAAAATAATTACTGGCATTTAAACCACATGATATACAATTTTCTCACTCTCTGGTTAATGCCTAATAGCATATAGCTATTGACCGGGAAGAGTCCCTCAGATATTGATTCCTTGGCTCCAGTGTTTGAGATCATAAATTAGTACATAGATTACAGGTAAAGTATAAGCAATAATAATATTCCATAAGTGGCAGAATCCCACATATAACAAGGGAGAACAAACAAAAACATAGCAAAGCAGATTTCCTTTCACTGACAACATAACACGTACTTGAGGGACAGATGAAGCAACATCAGGGAAAGCGTGTCAAGTTCATGTGAGTTTAGTATATTAGGGCCAAGGCTATTCTCAGTATAGTTTATATGCATAATTTAGTAATGTCAAAAACTATCATAAAAGGAAGGAGAATACATGCCTGCTGGAAGAAAGTGATTTTTCACTCTTCAAACTTTTTTAATACTTTCTCAAGATCTCTTTTTTTTTTCATTTTATATTCTACCTGTGAGACTTCAGGCAATTACCTTCAGTTCTCTTGTCCTTCTTTTCTTCCTTTACAAAATGAGAGGTTGCATTTCAGAGATCTCTAAGGTCCCTGGCAGCTCTAGATCTATCTGCTGGAGGCAAGAACTGGTTTTTTTCTTTGTTTGTTTCCTTTTCTTTGTGTCCCCATCACTTAAATGCCTTGCATATTAGCAATTAATATATGGTAGTTTTTTTTGACTTGCTGACTGTAACTCTAACTAATATCTTTCTGAGCCCATGGGACACTCTTTTCTTAAACTAAAAGCTCTTTGAGGGCAGAACTTGTATTTTGTTGTTTTTAAACTTTTATGTTCCAAAACCTTACTGAAGTTCCCAGCATGTAACAAATGTTTTTTAGAATTTAATTGTTGAATTTATTCTCAATTCAACTGAACATTTATCAACATTACAAGTGTAACTGAAGGAATTGCAATTCTAAGGATACCTGGACCAACAGTACAAATGCTTATCGGAAGAAAGCAGGGATTCTATTTCTTATGAGTTCAGATGCTCAAAATGCAGTCTTTAACTGGCATGATGGACTCCTGACAACTCAGAGTAATGAAAATTATCGGGAATGGCCACTGAGTAGTTGGACTCAATACAGAGGGTCTTAACTAGAGTACTGTAAGGTGGTGAGACATATGTGGAAAAGTTAGCAAAGGTAGCCAAGGCCTAAAGTAACACAGATTGCCTGCGACAAGTTAAATCAAGCACTCTAAGGGCACCAGAAATGAGAAAGATAGGCCATGGATACTAGCCAAGGCAAGGTCATGAGCTGGGACACACAGGCTGTGGGTACTGAAATTGCTAAATGAACTATCTTTACCTGTATAGAATGTTCTTTTCATTATTAAAATTATAGGTCTGGAGGGCCTAAGACTCAAATCATGCCACTGGAAGGAATAAAATACTATTATATCAAGAGGATGTATGTGACAATTATTTTGTCATTTTATTAACAATTTCTATTGAAATGGAGAGCAATAGAAAGTTAGATCCAAGTTAACTTCAAAAATGTTCAATTTTCTGGACAAATTAAGCAAGCCAGAGATATAGCATTGAAAACACTGATAATTTAAAATATTTTAAGAGGATCTAGAAGAGATCTAGTTGGATCAGAATATTATAATGGACTAGTGTCCAAGACTAATGTCTTGAAGTTAGGAAGACATGGGTTCAAATCCTGCTTCAGACACTAGGAATGTAAACAAGGATTGATCTCTTAACCTTTCAGTCTTCATGCATATTATAAATGGGTATTATAATAGAACATAAGCTGTATTAATGTTGTGAGGCTAGAAGACCATGTAGATAAAAAGTTCTGAAAACCTTAAAAAAAATATGTTATCAGCTTTTGTAAGATTAATTGCTCAAAATGTGTCAAACTCTTCAGAATTATATAAGGATACAAAAAAGACAGTTCCTGATCTAAAGAAGGGACCTTATATTCTATTAGATTATTAGATAAATAGAATGTAAAATATCATGAGCAGGGTCATGGCAATGGAGATTTCTAGATGAGGTACTCTAGGAAAATTTAAAAATGGAGAATGTACTTTCAGTTAAGAGTCAGTGCAGCTTAGTGGAGAGGGTAGCCTCAGAATTAGGAAGGCTTATGTTCATATCTTGTATCTGCTAAAGAAACAGTTACACGTGACTCTGAACAAGTCATTCAACTTCTTTGCTCCTGGAAACCCTCAAAAATGGTAAGTTGCGTAACTGTTGCCTAGTTGAGATGGCAAGAGAGAGTTTTCTTATTGGGAATTCTATAAATGAATGAAATCACGGTTTCGGATCAAATTTGTTTTTAAAATAATTATAATTCCATCAAGAAATAGATCATAAATCATTAACAAAACATACTTCTTATTTTAAAACTACCCCAAAAGATAGGAAGAAATAGATTGCTCTTTAAAAGGATTTTTAAAATAATCTAAAACTATGACCCAGTACTATTTGTAACAGAGAATAGGGGCTTTTGCACTATGGTATGGAGAAATATGACTGATATCCATTATATTTGCTAAAAATAGGAAAAGAGGAGTCAAAAATATCTCTATTTACAGATAAATGGTTTTCTTTTTGAACCTCAGGGACACAATGAAACAAATTTAACTAAAATGCAATCATTTCAATAAAATAGCACTATGCAAAACAAATACATAAAATTATTACCTTTTCTGTATTTTTAAAATTTAAGAAAAAGAGATAGAAAAATTATTTTTGCTATAAACCCAAATACTTAAAATGATCTAAAATGATCCTATGAAAATAAAGATCTTATATAAATATAATTATGAATATTTTTTACAGGAATAAAGGAAGATTTAAATAGCTGGGGAAATGGTTGTTAATCATTATACTATACCAATACTAAAATATAACTGTATTTCCTTAACTAATTTACAGATTTAGAGCTACACCAATAAAATTATCAAGAGATTACAGAACAATTCAAAAATCAAAATTCAAAAACAATATTTAAAAGTTATGAAGGGAGTTTTGGCCTTTCTCAAACAATACTATTAAGCAGTAGTCATTAAAACTATTTGATATATTTTTTAAAGAAAGAAAGTTTTCTTGGGGGAAACAAAAATACTTAAGTAAAATCATGAAGCAATTGAATATTGTAATCCCTAGGACATAAGCCACTGGATAGGTAGATAAAAAGAGCTAATTAGTTAAGCAAAACTCCAAAACTAGGGAAAAGGAAAGAGGAGGGGGTTTAGTATGAGAGGAAAAAAGATAGTAGAAATAGTGCATTCAGTGAAATTAACTGAACAGAGAAAGTATTATGGTTACAGAAGCAAAAAAAAAAATCCTAATTTTTAAGAGAGGTAGAACAAAAATGTAACCATATCTCCCAAAACTTTAAGCATGAATAGATCAAATAATCCAGTAAAATGGGAAAAGTGACCAATTGCAAAGAGAACAAAATCTCACAATTGGCTGCTTATAATAAAATACCTGAAAATAAAGGTATACACAGAATAAAAAAGGAGGGACTAGAGCAAAATTTACTATGTATGAGGTGGATCATGAAAGGCAGAAGTTTCAATAATACTATTAGACAAAGCAGAAACAAACTTTCACAACATAAAAAAGGATAAAAAAAGAAACTACTTTATCCCAAAAAGAACCATAGACAACAAAGTAATGATAATATTAAAAATATATCTTCCAAATCACTTTACATCTAAGTACATAAAGGAAAAATTGAGTGAACCCAAAGAATACCTAGACAATGATTTAATAGTGGGAAGAGATTTCATTGTCCTCTAATTTTTGTAGAAGTCTAAAAGAAATGCCCTAATTATCAAAAGACCAACTAGAGATCTTTAAAAATGCATTTTCAAAAAGAAAATAGGACTATGTATAATGGAACAAAAAAAAGTGGGGGGAGGAAACTACTGTTTTACATGAAATGCCATGACTGAGTCATCCTGAAACATTTAAAGAATAATTAGGATGAACACTACATAAATTATTCTCAAAATTTAAGAAGAAAAGCACCTTAGGGTTTAAAGAGAAGGATAAAATGTAGACCTATATATTAACTATTGTTATTGAATATTGATAAAAATTTAAATAAAATACTGTCAAACTGACTACAAATCATCTAACAAATAATTCTTTATGGATTTTATGCCAGCTATATGATGATAGTTCAACATTAAGAAAACAATCAACATAATCATATTAAAAAAAACTTTCAAAACCACATGTTGGGAAAATATAATATTTGTTTTTGCTTAAAAAAAAAGACCTCCTATTATGTAGAGACCATAATAAAAGGCGATATTTTATTCCAAATAACTTCAAAATGGATAAAATATCCTGAGACCAATATACCAAAACATACAAAATATTTCTGTAGGTTCATTTAATAACATAAAGAATAATTTAAATAACTGGAGATATTTTCAATGCTTGTGATTGTCATGCCAATATAATAAAAATGACAATACTATTAAAGTTAATTTAAAATTTAATGATATGGTATTCGAATTATCAAAGGGATACTTCACAGAATTTTAAAAACCCCAAATATCATTTGGAAAAATAAAAAAAACCTAGAATACCAAGGGAAATAAGTGAAGAGGTAGCAATAAAGAGGCTAAAAAAATAATACTTTCTACCTCAAAGTATATTATAAAGCAACAGTCATCATAGCCATCTGGTATTAGTTATAAAAGATGGAAGTGGATCAATGAAGCAAAGTATCCAAGGGATAATTAATAATAATAGTAATAATAATAATAATAAACAATGGAATTCAATGTTCAGTAATCCAGAAAACATAAATTACTTAGGAAAAATACTGTCTGGCAGAAAGTAAGCTTAAAGCAAATTCTCATTGCATTCTAAATGAATATGTGACCTTATTAAAGATTATACTATAAAATTAGAAGACAAGAACATTGTATACATCCAACAACTATGAGTTAGAGATGTATTAACAAAAAAAGACAGAGACAATTATAGAAGATAAAAGAAATTATATGAAACTGAAAAATAAAACTTTGCAAAAATAAAATTAATATATCTAGGATAAGAGAAGAATTCACAAGGGAAAAATAATGTCTTTAGAAATGTTTCTCCAATAAAGGTTTAATATCCAGAATATATAAACAAATATGAGATTGTAGTACATTATAAACACATCTATGTTTCTATGTGTCTATGTACATATGCATGTATTTATGTATGTGTCTATCTATGCATCTATCTATCCATCCATCCATCTTCAATGTTTTAGGTCTTGAGGAAAAATAAGTCTACTTGCATACACTGTTAGTGGAATTGTAAACCAGTACAACCATTCTGTAAAGTAGTTTGAAGATACAGAAATAAAAAGGTAACTAAAATATCAATACTCTTTAACCCAGAGATTCATTTAACTAGGCTTAAATTCTATACAGTCATTTGTTTAAAAGAGAGCCCTTCCATGCCCCAAAATATTTATAGCAGCATATTTTTTTTTGCAGTAGCAAAGAAATGGATGCAAAATACACATCCATTGATTAAAGAATGGCTAAATAATTTTTATTATAAAATGTAATGGAATGTGCTCTTCAGATCATAAACTACTGTAAAGTAAGTAGAGCCAATATTTTTAGTGAAAGAACTACCACTAAAAATGTGAATATAGAAAAATAATAAGGTAAAAGCATGGCTAGAAAGAAGAGATAGGAGAAGACACTCTATCTCATTCTTTTGCAAAGGTGAGAGGTTTATAAGTATTGCATATTGAACATATTTTCAGGATTTTTCAATATCATATTTACTTACATTATCTTTTACCTCTTTTTGTCTTTAACATGTGATTTACTGTGCATACGAACAGGTAGTTTCAGATGAAGAAATCAAAGAAGCTATCTGTAGTCATATAAAAATGCTCTAAATCACTAATGATTAGAGAGATGTAAATGAAAACAACTCTGAGTTATTACCTCACAACTATCAGATTGGCTAATATTACAGAAAAGGAAAATGATAAATGTTGGAAGGCATGTGGGAAAATTGGAACATTAATGCATTGTCAGTGAAATTGTGAATTGATCCAACCATTCTGGAGAGCAATTTGGAACTATGCACAAAAGGCTATAAAGCTGTACAGATGAATTGTTCTGGTAGTATCACTACTAGATCCATATCCCAAAGAGATTTTTTAAAGGGTGGGGGGAGAAGAATCTATTTATACGAAAATGTCTTTTTTTGTGGTAGCAAAGAATTGGAAATTGAGGGGATGCCCATCTATTGGGGGAAAGCTGAACAAATTGAATTATGATTGTAATGAAATGCTATGGAGCTATAAGAAATGAGGAGCAGGGAAATTTTGGACAAATCTGGAAAGACTTATACAAACATGGAAAATAAAGAGCAGAATGAGAATACTGTAAACAGTAATAGCAATATTGTATAATGATCAACTGTGAATGACTTAGCTATTCTCAGTAATATAATGGTCCAAGACAATTCCAAAAGACTTATGATGAAAACTGCTATCCACCTCTAGAGAGAGAACATCAATGAACTCTGAGTACAGATCCAAGCATAAATATAACCTAATATAAAATATACCTTTCAAATCTATGGTGAAGGGAAGAATTCTTAACTACATGTGAGATAGATGTTACCATAAAAGTGAAATAATTTCAATTACATACAATTATGAAGATTTTGCTATAAATAATTAATACAGCTTTGAAGAGGGAAACTTATTTAAGGGAGAGACTATTTTCATAAAATGCCTCTGATATTTCAAGTGTACAGGGAGTCAACATAACTATGATACATCAAGATCTACTCCCCAATAAATAAGCAGTCAAAAGACATACACATTTTTTCAGAAGAAAAAAAGAACAATTAATAACTATTGAAATAATCCAAATCATAATAACAAGAGAAACACAAAGTTAGAAAAATTATTAGTTTTATCTTACATTCCTCAAACCATCAAAGATGTTTACAAATTACAAACATTCAATATTGGATGAGTCGTGGAAATATAAAGATATTGATACTATGCTTGAAAAGTTATAAATCAGTCCAACTAGTTTGTAAAGCAATTTAGAACAATATGAAAAGTAGTTCAACTGTTCATACTATTTGACACACTTATTACACTATCATATATATATATATATATATATATACACACACATATCACAAGGATACTAATGACATAAAGAAAATGGCACTTATAACAGAATATTCATATCAATGGTTTTTGTGGATACTACAAATCTGAAAAAAAATACTCTCTTGATAAGTGAGTGGCTGATAAATTATTGTATATGATTATAATAAAATAGTATTTTAATGTAAGAAATGAGAAATATAAATAATTCAGAAAAATGAGAATAGATATATATGAACATATAGAGTACAGTAAACTTAACCAGGATATGAATTTCACAATTGATCACAAAAATTTAAAGAAAATAAGTACTAAATGAACTTAGAATTTACCATACAGCAATGACTAAGAAATAACAGTAAAACATACCTCTGTCCTTTCAGTGGAGATATAGTGGTATCGAGGTATGGGATGTGACTTACACTGTCAGGCATAGTCTATGTGTCAGTTTCCTTTGATTGAGATAAATGAAAAACTGCACACATGTATTACTAAAGCATTTTTAAAAGATAGCTTGAGTAGACGGTGGAGTCAAGTTGAGGAATTTTGCATGCATTGTTTTTAAAGATGGGAGGGGGATCTGTAAGACTTGTTGGCAGTGAGGAAGGAGATCATAGATAAGGAAAGACTGAAGACAAGAGAAAGGGAATGATCAAAAGGGAAGGCTACCAAGAATTGGGATAAGTTGGATTAAAGGGGACATGTGGAAGAGTGAGTCTTGACTGCAATGTCTATATCATAATGGGAAGGGAATAAAATAATTAGAAAAGCAATCCCTGGGATAGAAAATTGGCTGTGTTTAAAAGTAGTGCAGCACCATAGCTTGTGTTGCATTAAATGGCCATCACATTTATAAAGCATCTCTAATCTTGTTGGAATTCTTGAGCTACTTATATTTGACAATTCTTTGTAATATAAAGCATTTTTATAATTTCTAAGTATTCAGTTTAAATTATACTGAAAATGTTAAAAAATGAATTGAGAAACATGGAGAATTACTGAAAATAAGTCCGCAAGATAGAAATTATACAAGACTAAGATATAATTCATAATCTTATCTATTTGAAGTAATGATAGCTAATAATAGCTGGCCTTTACGTATCACTTTAAAATTTACAAAATGAATTGCCTATGTTATCTCACTCAATCCTCAAAGCAACTCTTTGAGGTAGGTGCTATAATTTTCTCTATTTTCCAGATTTTCCAGGATGGCCATATAGCTATTTAGCTTTGAAGCTTATGAGGAGACAAAGTACAATGAAAAATAGGGAATCATCAACGTGCTGTTCTTAAGAGCCAAAACTTTGATGAGACATTAAATATATGGACAATAGTAAGATGGCAATATTATACAACTGCCAACCAATCATAATGTCAGTTGAGCTATCTATGTACAATGAGATGACTGATCTGGAAAACAATTTGGAATTATATGGATATACTATTCACTCTCCTTGACCTTGTGATTTTACAATATCCCTCAAGGATGTCAAAGATAGAAGAAGAGGTTCTATTTATACCAAAATATTTATAGTAGTACTTTTTCAGAAGAACAAAGAATGGCAGACTGACTGATGAAAGAAAAGAGAATGTCTACCAGGGATGGGGAAAATGTGGCCATTTAGGTCCTTGGGTATGGCCTTTTACCTGAGTCCAAGTTTTACAGAACAAGTACTTTTATTAAGAGGATTTGTTCTGTGAAATTTGGATTCAGTCAAAGGGCCACACCTAACGACTGTTATGTGAATGTAGTATTTTCGAGAAAAGAAAAGAAAGAAAGAACTCTGAGGAATTTAGAGACACTTGGAAAGAATTTGATAAACAGATCAAAAGATAACATAGAACCAACTGAACAAAACACGACTACAAAATTATAAGGGAAAATAGCACCAAAAGGTAGTTAAACTTAAAGCAACTATAATAAGTAATCTTGGTTCTACAGAATAGAGATTGAAATACATATTTCTCATTTTAGTTGAGAGGTGAGGCCTTATGAGTATGAGATGTTGCATGTACTATGAAATGTTTAGTTTTTGGTTTTGCTTGTTTTTCTTTGTTACTAGAGAGGATTCAGTGGTTTAAAAGAGAGGTATTTATAGGAAAATGATTGGGATGAAAACAAAACAAAATACATTATTGTTTTAATTATGAAAAAAGAAATAAAGAAAAAACAATATTACTGCTAAACTTTCTTATCTTTTCTAGTTTGGTCATCATATTTTAAAAGTAGAATGGAGAAATTCCTAGACTGTCTAGGATTTATAGAAAGAAAGTATTTAATTATCCCAAAACCAAAGAAAGTCCGAAGCTCATAGCAAAAAATGACTAATACAGTTGATAGAAAATAATATCTTCTGTGGTGGATCTAAGATGGCAGAGTAGAAGAAACATTAAAAATAACACCTCAAATTTAATTATGTATTGGAAGAGACAACAAAAGGGCAAGATTGGACTCTCTTCTAGACCAAGGATGCTTAAGAGGTTGGAAAGAGGGATCATGACAAAGGGGTAAAGGCTGGCCTATGTGGATGAAACACCAGTGGGACTAGATATTAACAACAGAAGTAGCAGCAGCTTCTGAGACTATCAAGCCAGAGACTATAAGACACCCAGGCAATTGGTCAAAAAAGGATTAGAGGTTAGATATGATTCAATGGTTGAAGGAAGCACCTTTGATCAAGAACGAGCAGAAGCCCCGAGGAGCAGCAGCTTTAGTAAAAGAGAAGTAGGGACCCTGAGGAACAGTATCATTTCCAGTCTAAAGGGAAAAGAACTCCTGAGGAATAGTATCACATTTGGAACCAAAGGACCAGGGGCTCTTCTGAACTAAGGACCAGAGTGACCACTCCTCATCTCAGATCACATTATCTTGGAAGTACTGAAAACTTCCAAACCTCCAGAACTAGCTCTGAAAACAGCAATATGAAAAAGTATGATGTTGGAGAGAGTACCCCTTACTCACTACCCTGAACAGGAATAGAGCAAAACTCTAACATAAATTTCAAAATCAAGAAATAGCGTGGAAACATGAGCTGAAATAAAGAGGAATAAAAAGTTACTACGATGATAAAAAAAAAGATCAAGACACAAACTGAAAAGTAAAGTAAAAATGTAAATTGCACACACACCCAACAAGAATTTATGGAATAATGAAAAAAAATTATTTTCAAAATCAAATGAGAGTTGTAGAGCAAAATTGTGCAAGTAAATAAGAGCAAGGCTAGAAAATTATGAAAAGACAATTAACAGCTTGGTAAAAGAGGCACAAAAAAATCTGAAAAAACACAACAAAGCAGAATTATCCAAATAGAAAAAGAAGGTAGAAATTTAAAAAAAAAAGCTCCAAGAGAAAATATTTTTAAAAATGGAATTGGACAAGTGGAAGCCAATGATTTTATGAGACATCAAGAAACAATAAAATAAAGACAAAAGAATAAAAAATGGAAGAAAATGTGAAACATCTTCTCAGAAAAAATTGATGTAGAACATAGTTCAAGGAAAGATAACATAAGAATTATTGGACTGACTGAAAACCATGATTTAAAAAAGCCTAGACATCGTATTTCAAGAAATTATCAAGGAAAAAATGCCCTGACATTCTAGAACAAGAAATCAAAATAATCCACTGATCACCTTCTGATAGGCATCCTAAAAGTAAAACTCCCAGGACTATTACAGCCAAATTCCAGGGCTCCCAGGTCAAAGGGAAGATATTTCAAGCAGCCAAGAAGAAATTCTTCAAATATTGTAGAGCTACAATCAGGATCACATAAAATTTAGTAACTACCATGTTAAAGGATCAGAGGGCTTGGAATATGATATTCTGGAAGGCAAAAGATCAGGTATTAAAACCAAGAATAACCAACCTAAGAAAATGGAATATAAGATTTCAAGGTGAAAAAAGGATATTTAGTGAAATAAAGGACTTTCACAATTACTCCTAATGAAAATACCAGAGCTGAATAGAAAAGTTGACTTTCAAATGAAAGACTCAAGAAGAATAAAAAGCTAAACATAAAAAAAAGAAGTCATAAAGAACTCAATAAGGCTACATTGTTTATATTTCTATATGTGAAGATAATACATGTGACTTCTAAGAATTTTATCCATAAGGCAGTTAGAAAGATTCTACATAGAAAGTGGGCACATGAGTGAGTTGATTATGTTAGCATAATATATTAAAAAATGGATAGGCAACAAAGAAGGATGCCCTGGGGAAAAATGGGAGGGAGAACTATGTGAAAAATAATCTCCCAAAAAAGGGGCATGCAAGGAAGAGTTTTTATGGAGGAGGCATAAATGGTGGGAGCAGTCAATACGTGAACCAAACACAACTATATTGGTTCAAAGTGGGATGTACGTGTGTATACATATATAGGTAGATAGATAGTTATGTATCTATCTATATATGTATGTATATATGTGTGTGTAGATAGATAGATATTCATAAGTTAAAGGAGGAATTAGATAATAAAACTATACTTGTGGGGGACCTCAACTTGCCCCTCTCATATGAAGATAAATTCAAAATAAATTTCTAAAAAGAAAGAAGTTAAGGAAACTAATAGAGTCTTAGAAAAGTTATATATGATAGACTTCTGGAGAAAACCAAATGAAAATAGAAAGGAGTATATCTTTTTCTCATCTGTACATGGCACCTTTTGAAAAATTAACCATATATTGGGATATAAAAACTTCACAATCAAATATAGAAAATCAGGAATGTTAAATGCATCCTTTTTGGACCATAATGCAATAAAAGTTATATTCAATAAAGGGCTATGGAAGCAGTTATGTTAACTATAGCAATAAGATAAGAAAAAAGAAATTGAAGAAATCAGAATAGGCAATGAGGAAACAAAGCTATCACTCTTTGCAGATGATATACGTAGAGAGCCCTAAATTGATTCTTTAGGAAAAGACTGGGTGAAAAAAAACTGGGTGAAATAATTAACAACTTTAGTGAAGTTGCAGGATATAAAATAAACCCACATAAGTCATCACCATTTTTATATATTACCAATGAAATCCAGGAGCAAGAGATAGAAGGAAAAATCTCTTTTAAAATAACTGTAGACAATGTAAAATACTTAGAAGTCTACTTGCCAAGACAAACACAGGAACCATATCAACACAAGTACAAAACACTTTTCTGACAAATAAAGTCAGTTCTAAACAATTGAAAAATATCATTTGCTCATGGATAGACTGAGGCTATATAATAAAAATAACAATTCTCCCTAAAATAATTTTCTTATTCAATGCCATACCAAACTACCAAAAACTATTTTAATAGAGATGAAAAAAATAGCAAAATTCATCTAAAGGAACAAAGGTCAAGAATATCAAGAGGATTGAAAAAAAAAAGTGAAGTTAAGTGGCCTAGCCAAGCCAGACCTCAAACTATTATAAAACAGGAATCATCAAAACTATCTGGTACTGATAAAGAAATAGAATAGTGGATTATTGGAATAGATGGAGTACACAGTACACAGTATTAATTGACCACAGTAATTTAGTTGTTAGATAATCCAAAGATCCCAGCCTTGGGGGGAAAAATGACAAAAATTGCTGGAAGAACGTAGTTTGGGAAAAAAAATAAACCATAAACCAAATATCAAACCATATACCATGATAGGGTCGAAATTGAAAAAAAAAAGTGACAGACATTTAGGGTGATATTATAAGTAAATTAGGAGAGCATGAAAAAATGTACCTGTCAGGTAAATAGAGAAGGGAAGAATAGTTTATGACCAAACAGGCAATAAAACGTATAATTTTGATTATATAAAACTAAAACAAAAAAAAACCCTTTTACACATACAAAAAACCATCCAAAACTAATGTAGCCAAGATTAAGAGGAAAACAAGAAACTGGTGAAAGAGCTTCATACTAAGTGTCTCTGATAAATGTTTCACTTCTCAATATACAGGGAATTCAGCTAAATTTATTTTTAAAAAATTATGACTCATTCCCCAGTTGGTAAATGATCAAAGGATATGAACAGGCAGTTTTCAGTAAATCACTACTAATTATAGATACACAAATTAAAACAACACTGAGGTACCACCTCATACCTATCAGATTAGCTAACATGACAGAAAGAGGAAATGACAAATTTTGGAGGAAGCTTGGAAAGTTTGGGATACTAATGCACTATTGATAGAGTTGTGAACTAGTCTGATCATTCTGGAGAATAATTTGGAACTATATCCAAAGGCTATAAAAGTGCATGCGTTTTGACCCAGCAATACCACTACTATATTTGCATCCCAAAGAGATCAAGGAAAATGGAAAAGGAAGTATCTGCACAAAAATATTGAGAGCACCTCTTCTTGTGTTAACAAAGCAGTGGATATCGAATTGGGAAATGGGTGAACAAGTCGTGGTATATGATTGTGATGGAATATTTTTGTAATATAAGAAATGATGAATAATATGCTTTCAAAAAACCCTCAGAATTCTTATATGAGCTGATAAAAATGAAGCTTGCAGAAGGACAGAAGATTGCATACAATAACAGTAACATTGCAAAAATGTTCAACTTACACTCCTCTCTCCTTGAGAAAGCAAGCCATTTAATACTGATATTTTAAGTCATGAAACCTTAGCTATTCTGAACAAGACAATTATCTAAGACAATTCCAAAGGACTCTTCATAAAAATGCTATCTACCTCAAGAGAGAGAACTGATGAATTCTGAATGCAAACTGAAACATTCTTTTTTTCATTTTCTTTCTTTTTCTTTTTTTTGTTTATTTTATTTAGAAACAATATGGAAATGTTTTACATGAGTTTGCATTTATAATCAATCTGTACTAAATTGCTTGCTTTACTAATGAGGGAAGAGCTTAAATAGGGAGGGAAAGGATTTGGAATTCAAAATTATTTTTAAAAATGAATGTTAAAACAATTTTACATAGAATTGTGACATATATAATGAAATAAATTTTTAAAAAATTTAAAAGAAAAGAATGTCTTCAGCTTTAGACTACATATAAGAAATTTAAAGCATGTCTATTCCAGGGTACTTCTTGCAAAAGCAGGCCCATTTATCAACTCAGTCAGCAAATAGGAGCTTTCAAGATATTCTTTAATTTCAATTAGTTCAGTATCCTCATCTTAAAATAAGTTATCATATCTGTTATAGTTTTAAATGAATATAATCAATATTTGGTAGTTTTGTAGAGGGTACAGAAATGCAATGTGGTATAATAAAAAGACTCTTGAATATGTAGTTAAAAGATTTAGATTCAAATGTCAGCCTCTGGATTTAGGATCATATAATCAACAAGTTGGCAGAATACTGGTAGGGTTTTTCTTTTTCCAAATCTCTATAGACTAAAAATCTCAAATAAATAGAAATTAAAGCTGAACACAGTAAGAAAAAAAGAATATCAGCATGAGATAAAAACCTTATGAATCAAACAACTATAATAATCAGAACTGCCATTCTGTGACCTCATTCCTAATACAGAATTTGTATGAGATCCAGCTTGAGCAGATGTACTCTTAGACATGTCTTAAGATATGGTTGGAAGGGTTGCTAGCTGGTCTTCTCACAGCAAAAACTCAGTCTGAATACTCTTTAATCAATAAGAGGCATAAAAGTGTGACTCTGGTGAACAGTGGGAAGGAAAGATGTACATCTTGGCAGGGATGGGAGTGGGGGGTACATGGTTGACTGTACAAAGCAATGGAGAGCAGGCTAACAGATTCCTAAGGGGAAGGGTACTAAAAACCCAGTTATGGTTCAGTTCCTTGTCAGGTGATTTATTCTGTGTGAGACTTATCTCTTCTCTTGTACCCTTAAAGTGAAAGAGAATGAATGTGGTTAGCCTGGTGATCTAATATAAAAATTGAAGAGTATAGGTGAAAAAATGAGAAGAAAGGCCTTAACAATGCTACTGAAAATACAAGAAGATTAAATGACACAATGGTTAAAAGACAAAAGCTACATATAAGCCTACTTTCTGAATAGATAAACCAATTTTGAAAATCACAAAATTAGAAGGAAAATTTAACCCTTTTAATTTAAAAAATGCATCGAACCATTATTTCACTATAAAGGAAAATTAACCAAAATTCAATAGAAAAACTAAATCTATAGACTCCTCACAGTTCACAAAATAACATCAAGAAACAATGGAATGATTCAAAGAGAAATAAAACTGTTTAAAGAAGATAGTATAATCGAAATGAGGTTGAACTTCACAGATCTCAATGCAAAATTGAAGAAGACAAGTAACAGAGTAAAAGAATTATAACACATGGTAAATCAATCCAAAAAATTAGAAGTTTTGAAGAAAAGATTGACATATCTGGAAGTCAAAAAATACAGAGGAGAAAGAAAATGAAGAAAAGAACATTGTGTGTGTGTGTGTGTATGTGTGTGATATCTTTAAAAGAACACATGCATTATATATCACCCAGTGCTTATACATACTCTGTTGCTAGAGATTTCTCTAGGATCATAAATCTCCTTTAGAAATGAGGATCTGAGGCAAGACATTCATAGGAATCTTGTTTACCAAAGTAGGAACATAAATTTAAATAATAAAAATATAGTGAAAGCGTAGATTTCTGAGAGATTATGGAAAAAAAAGATACATTTTTGTGTCTGACACAAATTTTGGCCTTAATTGTATAAATTTTAAATTCTTCTAAATTCTTTTTATGCATTATTGAAAACATCAATATAATGATCGTATTACATTTCAAAGTGATTATAATCCTCTAAATTACATTTATCTATGAATTCAATTGTATTTCCCTAACTTTCTATTTAAAGTCATTTTATTCTCTATATTTAATCTCATTTCAGTTTTACCTCAGTGTTTTTGGAATTTGAATGTTTTTACATATATAACAACATTGCATGTCTATTAAAAGATGAATCTTATCATTGCAAATTAGAAACAAGAACATTTCATATTTATAAAGAATATATATAGTCTTTTGAATGATTTAAAAATATCATTTTTATTAATACATTCTCTTTTTAGTCATATTATATGCATTACAATGTGGTCAACTTCATCAAATCACAGAGATATTTAGGTATTATTTTGTTATTATAGCTATAAAAAGGAGGTTGCAAAGTTATTGATATATTGGTACTGAATTCATGGGGGAAATATGTTTGGTTTTGACTTCAGAAGAGGATGCCCCAATGAATTCTAAATAATAATAATAATAACATTTTTATAACATTTAAAACTTTCCAGGCAGTGTGCTAAGCATTTTCCAAATATTATCTCATTTGATCTTCACAATAGCTCTGGAAGGTAGGTTCCACTTTTATCCTCATTCTACAGATAACAAAAAAACACACTGAGGCAAACAAAGGTTACATTTTTGCCCACTGTCTAATACCTAGTAAGTGTCTCAGGACAGATTTGAACTTAAGTCTTCATGACTCCTAACCTAGGAATCTAATAACTGTGTAATCCTGCTGCCCCATAGTAACTTTTCCACATTACATGGTGCAACTTCCCTACATTACAAATATCCTCCTCTAATCATAAACCCTTACAAAATAAAACAATTTTAAAGCATTAGGCTTACAGAAGCATTGAGAATACAATGCATTAAGCATTGTATTAAGCCTTAAGAATACAAAGAACATCCCAAACAAGCCCTGCCATACTGAAGCTTACAGTCTGCTAAAGGAGACGATATATCTGTGTGTGCGTGTGTGCCCGCGCGCGCGAGCGCGCGCGTGTGTGTGTGTGTGTGTAAAGGCAGACATAGATAGATAGATAGATAGATAGATAGATAGATAGACAGACAGACAGACAAATAGATAGATAGATACAGAACAAAGAGAATGAGAGAAAAAAAGAAAAGGAGAGGGAGAAGGATAGCTGGAAGGAGAGACAGAGAGAGAGACAGAGGCAGAGAGAGAGAGACAGAGGGACAGAGAGAGACAGAGTGAGAGAGAGACAGAGAGAGCGAGAGAGAGAGAAACACCAATGCAGAGACAGATGGTTAGCCTAAGCTTATATGGGAAATCAATAGCAGCACTGTTACTGAAGGGAAAGGAAAGACCTCAATAGAAGGTAGCTTTTGTCAGTCAACAAGCAAATTTTAGCATGCACTTATTTTTTCCAGAAACTGTGCTAAAAGTTTGGTTATATAAGGAGGCAAAAAATAGTCCTAAGAGGTTTCTGCTCTTTTCTGCTCCTCAAAGAAAAAATCTCTAGTTAAGATCCCCAAGTATATTATTTCCTCACACATGTCTTTCCATCTCCTGTAATGCCCTCCCCACAGTTATTAAGGAAATATCTGGAATTCTTAATAATAATTCTTGGATGCCTGAAAGTTTCTAGGCTGTTTATGTGGATTTAAAGAGAAGCCATGATTCCAATTCCACTTCCAGGGATTTCACCAAGTACCAATTGTAAACTCTTCTTAATGAGCTGTCAATGAGATGTCACAGATCAGTCAGTGTTCTGGCTCAACCATACTCCTCTTATTCCACATTCTTTAATGTTTTCCAGCAGTCAGCACTGGTTGGGCATGTGATAAGCCTGGCACTTCCTCAGAGTTCAAGTGTAAAATGATTGTTTCCAGTGGGTCCTATTGCCCTTCCAGCTGGTGCTTGAATGTGCATTATGAAGCTCTTCTGGGTGATGTCTTGCATGTATTTTGGAAGGTGAGGAGGAAAGGGATAGTAGGGATCTGGTTTAAAATTTAAGTTCCCTTTAAGTTCTTTTTAAAATGTAGAATAAAAATGTCTGCAATCCAAGTTCTGCTAGTTTGTATTAAATACCTAAAACTGCTATTCCTTTTCTTGATTAATTCATGAGACAGATTTGGATCTTACATATATTTCTTATGTATGAATAGAAAGGCATCATGATTTGTAATAAATGAATTTAACTTCAAGCCAGGACGATATACCAAAGTTTTCATCATGCAGCTAACTAAATCCTTTGAGGCAAATTCCAACAACAATGACAAAAATGAACAGGTGAGTGAATTGAGCATGTGACTAAACAAAATAGTTATAAAGGACATCTATTATCACCACTATTAGTTGGTATCATGCTAACAAATGCTATAGCAATAAGGTGAGAAAAAAAGATACTGAGGGACTAATAGTTAAAGAAAATAGCACCCTTTAACACAATGGTCTTTTTAGAAAATCTCATAGTATTATATAAAATTAACTGAATTTTTTTCAGCTAAACTGCAGGATGTAAACAAATACATATAAATCATCAGTACATTATTAAAACTCAGAGGGAAGTGAAAGAATGAGAAATTGTACTCACAATGATTACAGAATGTATAAAACACACTGAAATCTATCTAATAAGCCAAACTCAGGAACAAGATAAATATAATATAAAACATTCTTTACAGAACTAAGGACTGAAATAGGCTAAAATAAATGTAATAATACTAACAGCCCATGGTTAGGCTGTGCCAATATGATTGAAATGAAATTACCTAAAATTTATTTACCTATTCGATGACATACCGATCAAACAACCAAAAACTTTATAGATCTAGGAAAAAATAACAATCCATATGGAGTTGTAAAAGGTTAAGAATCTCAAGGGAATTAAAGAGGGAAAAAGCATAAGGAAGGAAACCTAGCAGTACTTGATCTCAGAATATATTACAAAGCACTAATCATTAAAATTATTTCCTACTGGTTCAACAGTTAAAAAAAAAAACAAAAGTAAAATAGTGAAGAAGATTACATATGTTATGTATAAATGAACAATTACAGTTTAGTGTTGGACTCCAATTACCAGAGTAAGGAACATTATTCGACAAAACAAGCAAACTAACAAAAAAACAAGAAAAACTGCTGGAAAACACAGAAAGCAAAATTCTAGAAATTAGATGTAGACCATGAGCATATCAAGGTAATCTCCAAAAATGTATGAGAAAGATATAAAAAGCTACATCTTGAGTTAGAAGACAAAAGAAAGAAATATTTTTGTGGCTATCGATAAAAAATAATTAATGACCATTAAATGAATAGAGAGTATCAAAGGAAAAAAAATGGACAATTTTGATTACACCAAATTTAAAAAGTTTTACACATAAAACAGATGCACCTAAAATTAAAAGGGAAACAGCTAATCTGAAAAAGGTCTAATGTAAAAACAAGAGACAAACAGTCAAAGGATGTGAGCAGTCAAAGCTCTAAGGAAGATAGCTAAGCTTTAAAGAGCCATATGAAAGAAAAAAGTGCTAAATCACTAATAATTCAAAAATTCATATTAAAATAATTCCAATTCTACCTCATCATATTTGCAAAAAAAGATTTCAAAGTATGATAATTTTTGGAAGAATTGTACAAAAAACAATAGGTTGACAGAAGCATTATGAGTGAAGTTGTGAAGTGGTCCAGACATTTTGGAAAGTATTTTGAAACTACTACCCGAAAGTCATTAAATTTTGCATGCCCATTGACTCAGAAATACTACTATTAAAGCTATATGCCAAAAGGATCAAAGGGAAAATCACTCACATATAAAAATATATATAACATCTCATTTTTAAAGGCAAAGAACTGGAAATTAAGGAGGTGTCCATCAATTTGCTGAGTGTTGAACAAATTAAAATAACAAATTTAATGGATATTACAAGAATTTAATAAAATATTACTTCATTATAAGAAATTACAAAAGGAAAATTTCATAGAAACTTGGGTAGACATGTATAAGTTAATGCATAATGAAGTGAGCTAAATGAAAAGGATAATGCATATATTATAAACAAATGTACTATAAAGAAAAACAATTTTAAAGATGGGATGCAATTGACAAAGAAAGAGAAAGCTAGATGAGGAAGGAGAGCATTTTAGGCAGGAGGGATCGCCAGAGAAAATGCCTGGAGCTGAGAGATGGATTCTTTTGTTCAGGGAACAGCCAGGACACCACTATCACTGGATGAAAGTGTATAGCAGAGAGTAAAGTATAGGAGGACTGGAAAGATAGAGGGTGCTAGGCTATAAAGAGCTTTGAATGCCAAACAGAAAATACTGTATTTGATCCTAGAGACAATTGGGAGCCACTGGAGTTTGCTGAGTGGGACAGTGACATGGTTGGTTCTATGCTTTAAGGAAAATTACCCTGGTGGCTGACCCATCAACAAAGTATTGCAATAGTCCAGACATGAAGTGATGAAGGCCTTCACTAGAGTGGTAGCAGTGTAGAGTGGGGAGTATTCCAGAGATGTTGCAAAGGTGAGGTTGACAGACCATGGCAACAGATTGGACATAGGAGTGAGAAAGTGAGGAGTACAGGATGACTCTTAGGTTGCAAGACTTTGTGAATGGGAGGGTTGATATTGCGCTCCAAAATAATTGGGAAGATGGGAGGGGAGGGCTTAGGGGGAAAGATACTGAGGTCAGTTGTGGACACAAGTTTAAGATGTCTACTGAACACGTAGTTTAAGATACCTGAAAAGAAGTTGGAAATGGGAGATTGAAGGTGAGCAGAGACGTTGGGGGCAGGAGCATGTATATTTGTGTATCTTCAATATAGAGAGGATGATTAAATAAATTTAGCACTTACAAGATCACCAAGAGGAGTAGTAAAAAGTGAGAAAAGAAGGCCCAGCATAGAATCTAGTGAGACACCTAGGGCGAGAGTGTGTGATCTGGGTGAGGATTCAACGAAGAAAACTGAGAAGGAATAGTCCGAGAAGTAGGAGGAAAATGAGGAAGAAGAGGTGTCCTGAAAGCCTAATGAGAAGAGAATATCAAGGAGAATAAAGTGATTGATAGTGTCAAAGGCTACAGAAAGGTCAAGGAGAGTGAGAATTGAGAAAAGGCCACTGGATTGAGCAACTAAGAGATCCTTAGGGCACTTATTCCATTCCAGCTTGAAGGAAAGGCTCCAATAGTGGAAACTACGGGGAGCCCCATCAACTGGGGAATGGCTGAACAAGTTTTGGTACATAATTGTGATGGAATACCACTATGCTATAAGAAATGGTGAGCTCAATAATACTAGAAAAACTATGGATAGATTTGCACAAAATAATAAAGAAATAAGAAATGAACAAAACCAAGAGAATGCTTTATACAGTAACAATAATATTCTTTTAAGAATGACTAAATAAGTCACTTTGACTATTATAAATACCCAAATTAATTACAAAGGACATATGAAGGAAGACACTACCTGCACCGAGAAAGAATGATAAATAGAAGTATGAATAGAATGATTCTATTCTATTCTAAGAATAGTGTGTGTGTGTGTGTGTGTGTGTGTGTGTGTGTGTGTGTGCATGAGTATTTGTGCTTAACAGTTGCCATCTCTAGGGTGGGGAGGAGGAAGGAAGTAAAATGGAAAAAAATTGACCTGATAACTTTATTATACATTTAAAAGAACTAGAAAACTGTGAAATAATAGGTCAGTAGTTTGATGTACAATTATCTTTTTTATTAAACATTTTAAAAAAAGAGATCACTGGTAACTTTGGAGACAGTAGTTTTGCTGAAATGAAGAGTTGGAAAGTCATATTGTATGGGTTAAGAAGAAAGTAGAGGCACCTACTATAGCCAGTCTTTTCAAGGAGTTTAGCATAAAGGGAAAAATAGACATATAACAACAGTACTTAAGTAGGATGTAGGGATTAAGTGAAGTTTTTTTTTTCACAATAGTGGAGATATGGTCACGTTTGTAGGGAGAAATTGAATTAAATGAAAGAATGGGGATGACAGAGTGGGTAATCTACTGGAGGAACTAGGATAAGATAGGGTTGCTTGAGCACATACAGATTTTAGTCTTGGTAAGGATTTAAGAGTCATCATACTATGTGAGACTAGTGAAGGAGGAAGTAGTGGCAGAAGGCATATGAGTGTTATGAGACAGAGAAGAGGGAGCTCATCTATTGTAGAGTTGACTAGCAGCAGTTAGGGCCCAGTTGGGGTTGTTTAACATAAATTTATAGAAGACTAAGAACGGTTATGCGATTTTTCTCCAACTTTCTTTCAGCCCCACGTGTATAGGGATGAAGGGGGCAAATGGTGGGAGTGATTGAAAGCTGGTGGTTAGCAAGATGCAATTAACAAAAATGATAAGAGAGCTAGGAATTCAAGAAAGGAAGACAGTAGAGTTTAATTCATCCATCTAGGGGTCAAGATGGGGGGAAAGAGGTGAAAGTGCCTAATGTAGGTGAGACTGCCTGGAGTTCCTGATATGCATGGAGAGAAGGGTTTGGAAAGAAAAGCTAGAGGATGAGATTAAAAAAAAATAGATTTTGGTCAGGTAGAGGGATTTCAAAATTCTTGAACATGGAAGTGCTGTATTTGGTGAGTGGTGGCAAGATCAATAGAATGACCATTTTTGTGTGTGACACAAAAGATAGAAGAAGGAAATGTGTAGATTGAACAACTTAGTTGTTAGGTAGGGTATTACAGGAGAGTCAATATGTATTTTGAAGTGTGAGGGTAAGAGTTGGGGAGGAGAGAAAATTGTGAGCCATGGACCAAACTCATTGAGTATTAAAGAAGAGTGACTTGGTGGTCTGAAGACAATAGCTACCAGGATTTTGATTAGGTAGGTGGTACATATAAGTGGCATGAATCCCAAAAAAGGAGAGGTTACTGAATGAAGGAGGTATGGAGAGATAAATGGAAGTGACAATGTGGGGCAGGGAGTGATCTAACTCTCCTCCCTCAACCAGTAAGCTGAAGGAAAAGAGAGAAAGTGTTACCAGTACTAGAAAGGGTGGGCAGGAAGGCTATGTTATCAGGGAGGAGTCAAGTTTCACTAAGATTGTCAATGGAAAGAGTGGGAGGGTAAATGACTTGGTAAGAATGGAAGTCCACGGCCTATAGAACAGGCATTCCAGAGGGCACAGGGGAAAGGGTGTCTAGTGTTGCCTTGAATGTTGTGACGGGGAAGTTGAGGAGGATGGGAACAATCAGTGGTGAGATGCAGGGAATGGGTTTTGGATGATGATCTATAGGGATCTGAATCACTTTGATGTAAATAGTGTGACCAGGCATGAGAACGTTCATTGAAGCTGGAAGCTAGGACACTATGAGATGGGAGGTATATGGTCAAATGAGAGGCCCTGCCTCAATATTTCTCTTCCCTCTGAAGGCTAGAGATGAGACAGAAAAAGGTGCAGCAGGGGAAGGAAGTCCAGATCCCCACCATCTTTCTTTTCATCTTCCCTGGAAGGAAAGGCATAGCAGGAGATAGACGGCCTGAAGCCAAAGGAAAGGTTGCTCCTCTGTACATTAGAAGTTCTCCATATCTTGGTTAAGAGGCAAAAATTATCCTGGGCTGACAAAAATGAAAGCTATCACTCTGGAGCAAATGAGAACTGCTCATCCTATTCCATTGCTTGGAAAAAGAGCTAGTTGTCTTGGCTCTCCCATGGTTAACAATAATAACATCTGCAGAGGCAAAGACTTTATTCATGCTAGCTAGTTCTACCAAGATTATTCTGGCAGCAAGTTCCAGGTTTCTTAACACTCAGATGACTAATCCCAACCTCCTAAGTCACAGCCCCACAATCCTCAAAAATATTTTAACAACATCTATGTCCACCAGACTTAGTCTTTTCTCTCAACACTTATTCTTCATGGTACATTTGCAGAGATTTCTCCCTAACTCCCAGTGTGGCTGCACTGACTTTACAAATTTCCTCAGCTATATATTTTATCCTTTCATATCTCTCTCTCTCTCTCTCTGTGAGTGTGTGCGTGTGCACGTGTGTGTGTGTGTGTATGTGTGTACATCTCAGATCACTGGATTATAGAATTATAATGTAATAGGCAAATATCATCTAGTCCAAAACTATCACATAATGAAGGAGAAAACTGAGGCCTAGAGAAGGGAAGAGATTTATCTAAGTTGGCCCAGGCAATCAGGATTCAAAACTAAGTCTTCTGACTCTAAATCTAGGTATTTACACACACCCACACATACATAGACACGCACTCACACATACACACCTATATAAATGAATTTGGTTGTATTTTTTTAATGTTTCTGTTATTTATATTTAAATATATTATTTGAATATGGTCAGAGTCCTCTTATAAAGCAAGGTCATTCTCAAGTTTAAGGACAATGTTTTCTATTGATACTGCCCTGTCTCCTAAGATGTGGCACAGTAAAAGAGGCTCAAATTATACTACTGATAGGGTTTATTAAATACAATTAATCTCCAGAATTATTTTACCTCTAATTTTACGAAATAAAACATAATGTACTATTGCTATATTAATGGGGTTATTTAAAGATACCAATAAAGGTAAGGATAATATATTTGGTAAAAATTGAATTAGCAGCATCAAAATACTAAAAGAATTACATAGCCATCCTTTGGATTTAACCACCTTAACTTCTTACTGTCATTGAAGATGAAAATCTGTTACTCTGACATTTTTTAGCTGTTTTGGGATTTGTGTATTGCAGAAAGAGTCCAATACAGGCAGCTGAGTCTGTACTCTGTACAGTTCACAGTAGTGAAAGTTTCATTAGGATAGACTTTGTAATATTTGGAATTTCACCCCCATAACCTTCATGCTGGGATTTAAAAGAATCTTTTTATGACATATGTTCAACCATGGGATAACATTAGGAATATAAAAGCCCACGAGGTATAAAGAAAAGAAATTCATAATCACAGTGTATGATTAATAAAGCATATGCCACAAAGAGATGATCAAGCTCAAACTTCCTAAGAGTTGGGGACTCATAGATGTAACAGTTTGCCCTCTTGCTTCCCACATGGGGCTTTCTCAACCTATTGGAGGTGAGGTTGCATTTATTTCCAAAAGGTATTGGATTCAGGATTCAGCATCTGGTATTATTTTCCACTGAAGGATGAGTTATATACTTGGGAGAAAACATAAAATTCAATTTCATGATAGGCAAATGAGACAGGATAGAAAATACAATGCTCATTTGGTCAAACAGAGAATGAAACAGGAACCATGGGTTTTTCTATTTTTTTTCTCTTTAAAGCAGTGATGCATATTTATCTCCTTCAATAGTTTGTAAAAAAGTTAAACAAAATTTACAATCCAAAGGTTGACTTAGTTCATTGGTTGTATCTGCAGTGACACCACCCATGAGGTATAGAACCAATTGGGCAACACCATTGCTGTGCTCAAGTTCTGTAAATGAAAAATCAAGTCACTTTGTAACTGGTTTAAATCCTGTGTCACTTGTTGTTGTGTGATTGTGGACAAGTTATTTAATTTCTCTGCTCCTTCATGATGTCTCAGTTTCTGGTTTTTATACATGCAAGACACACATACACATACGCACACACACACAAACAAACAATTTTTAAAGTTAAGTGGCATAATCAATATAGTACCAGACTGGGAGTCAGGAAGATCTGAGCTGGACCCCTGCCTCAAACACTTAAGAAGCTGGGTGATCTTAAGTAAATCATTTAATCTATCTATGCAGTAAGTTTCTTATCTGTAAGACAGTTAAAGTAGCACCTAGCCACAGGGTGGTTGTTAGGATCCAATCTGCTTTGCAAAATAAAGCATTTTATAAATACTACCTACTATTATTATCAATCACATTTCATTTTGCCAGCTTAGAAAGTCTCATTTTCTAACCTGCACAGTAAAATGGAGAACATAGATTTCTTCTTCTTCCCTACTTCCCGAAGTCCTCCAAATCACATATACCCCCTCACAAACACACACAGCATTTTAATGTAGAGCTAAAGCACACAAAAGTCCATGAGGAAGATATTTTGATGGTTTGTGGTCAATAAGTAAAGAACTTAGTGTTGGAACACCCTTTGCCTGAGGCAGATCCCAACCCATCTCTCACTCATAGTCCTAGAGAATTAGTTGCCTGATACTCTGAAAGGATAACCCATTGGTCACACAGCTAATAAATATCTGAAATAGGATTTAAATCTGAGTCTTCCTAATTCCTAATCCAGCACTGAATCTAGAATCCACCTCCCTGTGGTTTGTGGTAACACTAGTCTCATTGACTGATTCTTGGTATGTTTTCAAAATGAACACTTTTTTAGTCATTAATCGATTTGATTGATATTAAAGATTCCCAAGAAAACAACAAAAATATACAATAGGGAAAAAATAAATCAGGTTAACAACTAATTGAGGAATTTCTTCCTAAACTGTATGAAGTATTTGGAGATTGACTTTATTTTAAAAGGAACATTGGATATGGAGTCAAATGATTGGATCTCGCCTCTCACTTGACCCTGGAGAAGTTGATTCCTTTCTCTGGATCTCAATTTCCTCATTTGTAAACTTAGGGAGTCTGGAGTAGATAACACTTGACTTTTATTCCAGTTCTTCACTTTTGGTACTGTGAATAGTCAATGAGATCTAATGGAAGATTTTCATTTAGTAGAAATTTTTAGGCTAAGACTATCAAAAAATAAAGACGTACAGATCCTAGCAATAAATAGAAGATTAATCAATTTGTAACTGTGGGACAGAGGATATGACTTGTTTTGATGGAATTACTGAGGATAGAAAACAAATGGTAAATAACAATTTGATTGGTTTCATGAAGTTTTGATGACTAGGAAAAATCAAGACTGTCTAATTAAACAATTAGTTATGATAAACAACATGTGATAGGAAGGGAGTTTGAATTTTCTGACTATGTAAAGCGCCAACATGATAGCCCCCAGAGCTACAGCTCCTATGAATATGCTGTGTGTGAAACACAAAATGTAACAGACTCTCTTCATTGAAGGCAGAACCAAAACATTTATTCAAACACCAAAGCCACATCCCAACACTAGAAAGCCAAATCCATCATAACAACAAAGAAATCTGTACACATTAGCAATGCAGGGGGCACCGCCATCCTCAAGCTTTCCCTCTGTTAGGGCCTTCCCACAAACAAGGGCAAAATCACTCCCTCTCTCACTCACTGTAGCTGCTGCTCTGTCTCTCTCTCTCTTTCCTAGCTTTGACTGTTCTGTCTCACTTCCTCTCAGCTCTGCTCCACACTTCCCTGCACCACCCATTTGGCAAGCTACTCCCACCATATTCATGTGACTCGGTCAGGTCACATGGGACTATTAATGGATGGGAAGGTCTTCAAATTGTATTAACACTACACTATTCTAGGAATTAGTCATATCAACAGACCTGTTATAAACAATTAACTCTTAGAGGAAAAAAAATACATACAATAGATATTGTCCTAGTACAATGGGGAATGAGTTAGTTATGTGTCAGACATAATGGGTTTATATACCAACTTTGTTATTTATTACCTCTATGACATTAGGAAAGTTATCCTTTTTGGGCCACAGCTTCCTTATACATAAAATAAGTGAGCTGGACACAATGACCACTGATACCTCTAAATCTTAGATCCTATGAACATTTTTAGAAATCGAGTTGCAATTAATTTTCTGAATTAATCTAACATACTGAAGTTTAATGATTTAAAAAATGAGTAGGATTTTTATTTAGTATAAATAAATAATAAACCCAGATCATGGGCATAGGGGTGTTCATGATAAGAAGGCTTGCTGAGCCCTTTTCAGGAATGCTCATTCACCTTCTGTGTTCATCTTTACCCAACTTTCACCTGTGGCTCCAAGAAGCTACAGAGTGTGAAGTGGTCACACCTTGGAAAAACAGTCTTGGCAGAGAGACTAGAGCAGGTTGAGGTTAACTCAGGCCTCAAACTTTGTTGATGAGTTAGGGGGATGTCTACCCTGAGCAGATGAAGACTTCCCCCAGAGGAATGAGCAGATGTGAAAAATTTGTTCCAGTGTCCACGAAGGCAGCTGAAAGAGGCACTGTGGAGCACTTAGAGCTTGGTCAGAAACCAAGGTCGCCCACTGTATCTCAGATCATCACCAGTCATCTTGACTTTTGTCTTGCCACTGGATTTAGATGATTATGGGAGAGAAAGCGAGGCTGACAACTTCATGCAACTCTGCCTCACTTAAATCCCACTCATGCAAATCAAGACATCACCCTGTGATATCACTGGTTCTCTTCAAAAAGGAAGGATAAACAAGAAACTGGGTCATAATTCTTACAGATAGTACTTTTCTAATAATAATCTATAAAGCAAGGATTATAAGTATTATTATCCTCATTTTGCAGTGAGTAAATTGAGGCTCAAAGAAAAGAAATATGGTAAATGAATGTAAGTGTCAGGGACAACATTTGTTTGGTCCTGTGACTCCAAAACCAATACTTTCAAATACAATAGAATATTTTGTTGTTTTAACAGATTTCATTAGCACAACGATAACTCCAATTTAATGATCCTATGTCTAGGAAACAATTTTGAAAACTATAATTGTACTAATTTCTTTTTTCCTTGCCTGAAGAATGAGTTAAATAGTTAATTTCAAAGCCCTTGGGGAGAAAGCAATGGCATCAGAGCCCAGAATATAGAATCTTGGAGCTATAAAAACCCTCAGAGGTCATCAAGTCCAACATATTTCTGCGAAAGAATCTGAATTCTTCATATTTAGTACGTATAAGCTTGTAATGCTTATCTAAAGTAAGGGGTTTGTATAGCATCAGCCCTAGGGATCTAAAATAATTACCAGTTTGGAGTTTTAAAGTATTTTAAAGGTGCAGATTCAGATGATCGAAAGTTAAATATTTATTTAATGCCTATAAATGATGCTCAGCAGTTCTGTATAGATAATGCCCAGTTCTGTTTTATCCATCCTTAACTTCTCTCCTGATCACTACTTTCACATAACCAAGTGCCTCTTGGACATCTTGAACTGGATAATCTACAGACATCTTAAACTTGATATGTCTAAACCAGAAGTCATTATCTTTCTAAAACAAAAATTCTTCACTCTTTGGAATGTCCCTGCTACTGCTGATGACATGAATATACTCTGCATAAGCCAAATTCAAAACCTAAATGTCACCCTTGACTCTTCATTTACAATGACACCATATGTCCAATCCTTTGTCCAGTCTTGTTCTTTCTATTTATCAATATCTCCAATATATATTATCTTCTTTCCTCTGGCTTAACTGCCACCATCCTGAAACATGCCCTAATCATGTTGTACCTGTATTATTGCAACAGCTTGCTGGTTGTTCTTCTTGTCTCAAGTGTCTCCCCATTCTAGTCCATCCTCCACTAAGCTGCCAAAGAGATCTTCTTTAAGCTCAGGTCTGACCATGTCATACCATTACTGAATAAATAGCCATATCTCACTATTTCCTCCAGGATCAAATATTAAAATGCATTTACCTTTTAAAGTCTTTACCACCTGGCCCCTTCTTATATTTCCAGTATATATATCCAGTCCACACTTGTTCCTCTTCACATACTTTTAGATACTTCTCTTCTTGTTTTCACACAATATTCAATCTCCTGAATTTTACTTTGAGGGTGTCCTCTAAGCATAGAAATTCTTCCTCTTCATCTATACTTCCTGTCTTCTTTAACAAGAGGCTTTCCAAGTTTCCATTCTCTCTCTCCTCTCTCTCTCTCTCTCTCTCTCTCTCTCTCTCTCTCTCTCTCTCTCTCTCACACACACACACACACACACACACAAATACACACATGCACACCCATGACTATCTTTTATATACATAGTTGTTTGCAGGTCCTTTACCCCATTAGAATGTGAACCCTTGAATTCTATTTTTTTAAATGTTCTTTGGATCCCAAGTGTTTAGTACAGTTACTCATATTCAGTAAGCATTTAGTAAATACTTATTGACAGACTTACTAACATGAGGCATATGTGTCGTTGTTGATTTTTTTAAAAATTGAATTAAAATACAAAGCATAATAAATATAGAATATTTAGCCTTTAATATAGTGGTATCATAATACTTTATAAAAGTACCATATAAAATTTATTGTAATTGTGCACACAAATGATAAGAGAGTTTTATGTTACTGTCATTGTGTATTAAGCTGGAAGTATCTAGTATGTGATTTGATGTCATTCCTTTCCTTACTTTATTATGACTTTGATTTATTAAATAGCACAAGAATAACAAAATAATTTTCATATTACAATAAGTTTTTATTCATATGATATCTAAATACATATTTCCTCCTGTTCCAGAAGGTGTGTATTTGTCTCCATTTCCCAGTTGGATAATATGGCTCTTGAGGACAGTGAACCTATTCTATTCAACTCTGTACACTTCATACCAGCTAGGATGATGCTTTCTATAAAACATTCAAACTAATCTACGATCTTATTTTTTTGGATGTTTTCTCCAGGGATGCAAACAGAAACTCATCCATGCCTTCCTATGTGACCTTTAGTCATACTTTCCTATAAGATGTCCATAGGACAACCACCAAAATGTAGGAAACTATCTTCCTTTCCTCCTGACAATTATGAGGATACCAGTGGAACACTTGGGCTGTCTACTTGCCATTCCTAGCCTTTTCTGCAAAGCCAGTTCACTTTCCTTTCCTATAACACCTATGTCCAATTATGTCCTTTTTTCCCCTATTTTCCTTCTAAGTCCTCATTTATTATATGTTGCATCCTATTCATATCATGAGTCTCTCCCCTGACCTCTGCATAATATTCATTTTCAGTTTTTCAGGGATTGTTATAGACAATTCCTCCTGTCTTACAGGAACATTGGTAGAATACTCTCCAAAAAAGAACTAGATATTAGTGAAAGAAATTAATGAAATTTTTGAATGAATTAATTAAAAAAAAAAGTAAAAACCTATCCCCTAGTAAAGACTAAGAGGTCAGAAAGTACACTCATCGACAGACATTCACAACTAGATTCATATATAAGGCTTCTCTTTCCCTTGTGATCACTTTTCCTGTAGTTGACAGAAAGCATTCATCAGCAGAGGCAGGTATATACCCAGCCAATAATTCACTTTGGGACTGCTGACACCACTTGTTTAGCTCTTCTCTATCCAAAGCCAAAGGGAGTAATTCAAGAGTGAATAATGTCACCTTGACTTGGTTTGTCTAACTGACCACATTTTTAATCATCAGAATTTTGAAGGAGAATCTAATGCCAACAAATTTCCTTTCAGGTAATTTAAATTGTGTGGGTTTTAACTCATAGCCAAGTGATTTGTGTCAACACCAGTGTTATTTCCCCACTATAGCCTCAAAGAGGAAAATTCAACTTATTTCCAAATATAGACTTCCAGGATTCCACTTACATTCCATTACAGTTCTCTGTCTCTTAAGATTTGGGCACAGCTTTCAGCTCTGGGGTGATAATGGGAGTCCTTTACTCTGGGAGTGTGAACCCATTAAAGCTAAATCACTCTCATACTCTTCAATGATTTGTATACTCCTGAGGCAGGGAGGTCCTGGAACTATATTCCTATGCACTGCCCCTGATTTCCACTGCTAGTTAAAACCCAAGATTTGGCTATTTTTCACATTCCATTCCAGGTCAAAGAAACCCTTGGAGAAATTGTGTTCTTTATGAGAAGGCCTTCCCAGAAAGGGAGGTGAACAGAAAAGCACTTTTAAGCCTTCATCTCACTTCTTCGTATCAAATGAGGTTTGTTTACCCTATTAGCTAAAGTCATCAATCTAGTACTCTGGGTTCACTTCATGCCTGGAGTGCACCTCTGCACCACAATGTCAAAAGTAGAATAGAATTAAAATGGATTTTGGGTACTCGAGCAGTGCAAAATACTTGGGACAAAACCCAGACCTATGATTGGTATTTGATAGAGGGAGACAATAGCAGGAGTTCAAACTGGAAAAATAACACGATTTAACTCTTTGGGGATGACAAGCAGCCAGTAAATTTCTCACTTCTCTGAATGGAAATCCTGTAAGAGAAAATGCCTGAGAAAGTTGTTTTTTACTGTGGGGTATTAATGAGGGACCATGGTCAAGTTTTATGTACTTTCAGAGAGATGTGCCTTTGTTTAGCGTATTTCATTATATCTCCTTTTGGAGAGTGAGAATATATCCATTAATGCCTCTTTCAGAGGACTGAACATTTCTGAGCCTGGGCAAGATCCACTGTGAACCCATTCATATCTCACTGAGAGGGGACACATCCATGTCTCAACAATTGGGGATGACTTGAAGGCCTTTGGACTATGTAAATCAGAACAAATTCCTTTATAGTAGATCTACAAAAGGGCAGAATTAGGATTGGGGGTGATGCCAATGTAACTAAATATAGGCCAGAAAATTAAAGTAGATCTAAGAATGAACCTGGGTCTAATGGAGTAAATAGGGAAAAGGCAGCAAAGAGAGGAGAGAAAGACTGTATGTACTGCACAGCCTCTTCCATGAAATTGCCAAAGGCAAAAATGCTTTGCAATTGTACATAGTCTCACCCAAGTGTTATGAGATGAGTCAGAAATGGATCATTTTAATGAGATTGCTGCTGGTGATGAAGGAGCCATCTAATCTAGTCTATATAAAGACAACAGGAATTTCCTCCTAATGCTAAGTTCCTAGAGAGTTCTTGTAAACAATTACTTAGAAAAAAGAGTACAGAGAGAAAAATGAGAATTTGGGGACACAGCCTAACAGGAGAGAAAGAGTGTACAAATCCTGGCAACATTTTGGAGACTACTATAAGTTAGTCAGATGGCACAGGTTCAACAGGAAGAGGGTTGACTGTCGAGAATCCTTCTAAGTTTGTGTCCTTCTAGGAAAGGTCCAAATTCTTGAGGTGGCACCTTAAGACTGGAGGATTGTGTAAGTCCCTGGGGTTTAAGTGGAACTCACCAGAGCTTTGAGCAGTTGCCTTTCTAATAATCTCAAATTTGTTTCCCTTCAGAGACCAAAAAAAAAAAAAACAAACAAACAAAAAAAAAAAAAAACCCAACCAACCTCAGAGTGGTCCTATAAACTTGGAAAGTTATAAAGGTCCTTGTGAAAAAAAAAGGTAGGCCTCCCTAAAGAGAGAGAAGAATTGTATTAACTGTACATTTGTATATGTCCTTTTTATTTTTTCTTTCTTTAAAAAATTAAATAAAAGCTGTCCTATTCTATATATGCACCAATACCTTGAGTGCTTATGCAAAGCGTGGGACTCTTCCTCACGTTGGTAAAGACTAATATTTTGAGATTTGTATAAAAGACTCTGAGTCAGGGCAAACCAAATGCATATTATGGATATCATTTCTGAGTCCTCTGTGATTAAAGCAGCTTTGTCAATGTCCAGGTCTTGGGCATTGGAAACATAACTATTAAAAGTGCTCACTACATTCAAATCACTGAATTAGCTATTAAAAATCCAAAGATACTCCCTGCATTTAAAAAAAAGTTTAATAATCTATACTGGAAGGTTAGAATGAATGTGTGTACTTATATATGTATATATGTACATATATGTGTATTATGCCTGTATGTACCTGTATATGTATATGCAAAGGTAAGGTAATTTTGAGAAAGAAGTGACTAATAATTGAGATAGAGGACAGGGAACGGGAAAAAGGCTTCCCATAGAAAGTGGCACAAGATTTGGGCAGGTAAAGAAGATAAGGATTCTAAGAGTTAAAGCTGAGGAAAGAGTACATTCCATGCAAAATGAATAGCTAATACAAGGCACAAAGACATTAAATGGAATGTCAAGTTCAGGAAACAGCAAAGAGATGAGTTTAGTTGAAATATATCAAGTATGTATACAAGAGGACCGAATTTCATCATATAATCGTCATAGATTTTATGCCAATTTTTTTGGTAAAAAAAAGTGGGGTGCTACCATTATGTGAAGCTTTAAAAAACTGTGCCAGTGTTACTTAAAAATCATTTACTATTAAACTGTCTTTGGTGCAAGATTAGGAAGCATGGAATGCTCATGCATGTATGTTAAAATTGAATACTAACAATGCTTAAGGGCTGAGAACTGTGGGCTGGCACTGGGCAAGGGATAAATATGTACGCATATGCCTCTGGTGAATACATTGTTTCTCTGTTTACCTTTTAAGTGGACTGATGAACAGAGTTATACCATGCAAAGATTATGTGACGAAAGGTTACAAACAAATTTTTGGATTGAAAAAAAAACAAGATGCGATGATTGTGCAGTGAAATATGGTGCTGTATTTAGCATGTGAAGAGGAAATATTTTTCAGGGGTGAGCACACTGGACTTGGAGTGAGAAAGATCAGGGTCCTAAGGTAATATCTTTTGAGACAGAAGTCAAGAGGTGGTTTTGGTTGCTTGAAGAGAAGATTGAGGTCATCTGCCCTGAGCTTCTTTATTATCCCTTTTGGAATTTTAACCAATCCGCTTGCCTGTTGCTTCTAGCTTAGAGGATGAAGAAGTTCATCCCCTTCCTTGCCAAAACTAACCCTTTTGCCTATGTCCTTGGTCCCATTCCTTTCAATCTCAAACATTTTTACAAAATAGAAAAGACTTAATATATATGTATATGTGTGTACTTATATGTGTGTGTATACATATACATATGTAACCAAACAGTGAAGAAAAGCAATGCAAAAATTATTTTACATTGTTGCATATTCTTTTGAGAAACAGTATATCATGGGGGATAGAGTGGGGTTGTAGAGCCAGGAAGACCTGGAATCAAGTCACACTTCTGAACCTTACTGGGTGACACTGGACAAGTCATTTAACCTCTCTGTAAGAGTTCCACACAACTTACTGAGATTATAATTTGCAGAGCAAATGACAACTTGCATTTCTAGAGGGAAACTCCTCATAGGACGTTCCTGATATCAGTGAAATTACATTGTCTGGTTCTCCAAATACAGATGCAACTGTATAAAACTACTATCTGCTATTTTCCAAAAATGGAAAGTGGAATGTTTTATCTCTTAATAATTTGTCTGCTGTATTTCTCCTGAATTTTGTTATGTTTCATGTTGCCTCAATTTACACAGTGTAAGTCAGTATTATAGGGTTTTGGGGGCTCTACTTGCTTTTCTTTCCTTAAATCATATATGGTTTCCTATATTCCTTGGGGATCTTTCATCTCTGTCATTCCTAACTATGCAATAACATTCAATTTAATAATCCACAATTTATACAACTATTTCCCAATAATTGTACTTATTGCTGGTTTTTAGCTCTTTGTGACTATCAATATTGTTGCTATGGAGATTTTGGGATAGATAGGTCTGGCTTTTCATGAATTACTGTTTAAGGATATAAAACTAACAGCGGGATTTCTGGGTCAAAAGGTACGAACACTTCTCTAACCTTCACTGTATCATTCCATATAGAGCTTTCCAAGATGCTTGGAATGACATCAACAGTGAAATGGCCTGCCTGTTTCCTTCAAGCTTTTTCATCTTTTACTATCTCTGCCAATTTTATGGGTGCAGAATGAGATATCAGCATTGCTTTGATTTGCATTTGCATTTCTGGGTTAGTGATTTTGAACACTTTTTCAAATGGATGACACGTTGACAGTTCTTTTGAAAATTGTTCATAATCATTGAAAATTGATTCATTGGGGAATGGCTCTTAAATGAATATAAAGTTGTATCATTTTCCTATAACTTTTAGATGACAGGAGAGGCGACGTTGCATAATGAATTAAGAGCTGTCCTTGGAGCCAAGAATAGTTCAAGTTCTATTTCTAACACGTATTGGCTGTGTTAATCTCTTAGTGCTCTAGGCAACCCTCAAAAAAATGTTGCAAAGAAGGTAGCAATCTGAAATCACAGAAGATTTTTCTTACCAGGAGCTCTCTACATCAATGAAATCACAATTCAGATTGTTTGATCACTTTGGATATCATGCTTTTAACAGAATTGTTCAATGCAAAAACAACAACAGCAACAAAACAACAATTAAAAAAAAAAAACGACCTCAGTGGATAAATTGATTTTCAGAGCTAAAACTGTTTGCTTTTCCTTTCATCGTGCTCTTTTATATTATTTTTAGGAGTCACAAAAATCAGTTTAATCCTAGCTGCTCTGCACTCGTAGACATATCTACCAACTTTCCACACACACACAAATCATAGGTGAAATGAACATCTTAGGGATTATATATTTTACCCCATAGCTCTGACCTCCAGGTAGGCCTATAGCCTTTCTTCACTGAAGGTACCTGCACTCACAAGTCAAAATGAAAGGTATTACCTATCCCTTTTTAAATCTGGTCTGCTTCCTTTTGACCCCCTTTTAATTAGGTATACCTATCAAATCCTAGCTACTGATTCTTTGAAGTTATTTTTAAAAGCTGGAACCTCTTAGCTCCAATATCGTCCTGGTTCTATGCAAATGTAAATAGATCGAGTCATGTTTTCACCATTCATTATCTGTAAATCCAATTTACCTTGTTCTAACAAGGTTGTATGTCAAAAGCCCAAGCAAAGGCTGGTTTTGTTGTAATGTCTAGAAGGTCTTGGGTGAACTTCTTAGATATCTTTTCTGATGAAAAATACATGCGTAGATTTCTGGATAGAAAATTTGAGGCTACAGGTCCATTCTTTGGAACATTCATGAACTGCATGTAGTCTCTTGGCTTCTTTCCTTGCTACAGACTAGACGTTCTGTACAATTATACTTGGACTTTTTTGATATGTGATTTACATAATCTTGATGGCTTTGAAAACCCCCTCTTTGTTATTGAAGCTCTGGAACTTGAGGACATTTCTGGATGAGATGAATTTAGGGCACCTCTCTGCAGGCAGTCTGTGTGATCTCTTGATATTCTCTTCAATACCTTCTGTGAAATATTGCCTTCAGACTATTTCTTTATAATTTTTTTTTCTGGAAGAGAAATAATTCTCAGGTTGTCTGTCCTCTATTTCTATTATACTTTTAGTTTTCTCAAAAGTCTTTCTACTTGTGTTGATCTCCGATTTTATTTAGCTATATATTCTTTCAACTAGACCATTTTTTTCTTTCATTAAAATCATCTATGCTTCAGAACAGAAATATTTTTTTGATAATCACCTCCAAATTATCCATGATGTTACATTTCTCATTCATTTATCATTGCTCTTCCTTCACTGACTATAGTTCTCTATCTACAGGCAACTTTCCTTCATCTGTTCTACCAAGACAGTTAATCAGTCTGAAGATTCTTGTAATCAATTGAATTTTCCTTCTCTGGTTTTCCCCTCCTCCCTTCTAGCATGCAGTCCAGTGTCATTCACTCCATAATGTTTACTCATTTTGTTGTTCTTCTCCCTCCTTATTGCTTACTTGTTTCTTTAATCATTTATACACACGCACACATATACAGATATACATTCTTTAATCATTCATACAATCATTCATGTATATGTATATATATACACACACACTTATATACACACATTCATGAATATGCACACATACATACAACATATATATCCTTTGCTGTTAGACTAGTTTTTGGCAAGCGTTTGTGCTTTTATCTTGGCACATTTGTTAGTTTTTAGGTGACACAGAGCAACTGAATTCATTTCTACTTATAGTGTTATCTTCTTTCAAGGCCCCTATCTCTCTTACATTTTGCATCTTTGATGAAGCCTTCTCTCTCTGTCTCCCTTACTCTCAGTATGTGTGTGTCTGTCTGTCTGTCTATCTCTCTCTCTCTCTTTCTCTCTCTTTCTCTCTCTCTCTCTCACACACACACACACACATGCCTACTATATTCAATTCCTTCCCATTTACTGGCTTTTTTTCCTTCCACAAAAAAGAAAAAAAAAAACACTCAGGTTTCAGTGTCCTTACAAATAGTGCTCTCAACCTTGTCATCAAAATATATAGTCTTATGTATCATCTCTCCTAGAAATAATAGTAAATACTGCTAGTTCTTTTTCCCTCTCTCTCCATTCATTCTTCCTTCCTGTGCTAGTTGGCTTTGAGCTAAACCACTTTCCTTAAAGATCAAATCATAGCTGCTAAATTTGAGTGCCTTAGTTCTGTAGCTTTTGACATCATTGAAAATCCCCCTTTTCTGGAGAAACTCTCTCCTTAGCTTTTAGGACATTGTTTAGGTTCTTTCCTCCTCTCCCAATATCCCACATTCACCAAAATGACAAGATGTGTCTGTTAAGGCTGCACAATACATTTCATATTCTTCCCTTTCTCTCCACTCACACAACCATTACTTTAGTTCAGGAGCTTGCCTATTATTATAATAGCCTTCTAAGTGGTTTTCCTCACTCAAACCTCTATTTTCTCCAAGCCATCCTTCACATAGCTACTGAAGATAATTCATTTCTCTACTTAAAAAAATTTCATGCTTCCCAGTTGCTTACAGTATAAAATACAAACTCCCTTATTCTGGAATCGAACATGATATCAATCTGATGATTCCTACATTTACAGCACATTACTCTCCTTCACATGCTCAGTACTCCAGCCAAACCAGAAGTTTTCCTAAATCTGATAATCAACTGATATGAAGACTCTCGTGTCAAATAATTCTCATGAGCTCTTTCCAAAATCTACAATGGAACACTTTATTTTTTTTTTCTAATTAGGCTTTGGTTAGGTGGACACTTTTATATAACCTGCCCTGAATCCCCTTGCTATAAATGATCTCTCCCTCTACAAACTTTCCTAGATCTCTCCCACTATACTTTAAATCCCATCTCAAACTTGTCTATATTTATGTTGTAACTTCCAAAGAGAATATAACATCCCTGGGGACAGGGTTTGAGACTGTTTTTAATTGGGAAAGGGTGTCCATAGCACTTAATGTGTCCCACACTTAGTGGCTTAGAATTTTTTTGGATGAATGTAGTTTGCTAGCATGCCTAGAGTGAATGAATGAATGAAAAAAGTATTAAAAAGTGATCATTATGTAAAAACACTGCTATATGAATACAGATTTTAACTTGAAAGGTTGTATATCCAGTAAATAGTCTCATGAAGACTTGGGTTCAAGCTCTGCTCTGACAAATAGTAGCTGCATGACTTTGGGTATGCAATTCAGGACTTAGGAGGATTAGCTCTTAGCTCATTTTCAATATTTATTAGTCATGTGTCTTAGACAAGCCACTGAACCTCTATATGACTTGGTTTCTCTAAAATCAGTGAGTAGTATAAGATAACCTATGGGATCTATTCCAGCTTTAAGTGTATGATCTTCTGAACTAACACAGTGTCAGAAAATAAGTAGATTTATAGCTGGCTAAAGGATGTCAATTGTGGTTTAAAACCAGGAGATCGATGCTTGACAAAATATTTGGCAAGGTGATAGAAGAGCTCCAATTCAGAATTCAGATAAAAGAATGATTTGTGTGGATGGAAAAGGTCTTTAGATTTTTCTCTTTGCTAATAACATTGGATTGATTACATCAGTCCTGAAGACATTACAGACATCTATAATCATTCAAAGTACTTTAGTTACCTATCCACAAAGGAAAGGCCAAATGGACTAAGAATGTCTATAGCCCAGATTTCCACATTCATTTGAATGGATAACCCATTAGGCTAGTTCAGCAGCTTATATATCTGAGATAAACAATGCAGATGGAAAATGAGATTGTCTTAGAATTGAAAATGAGAAGAACTCTGTGCTGCTTAGCTTCATGGAAATTGTGAAGCACTTTTACTAACTCCAAGCTCCCAAAACAACAAAGGCCTTTCTTCTCAACATTTTACTGTTGTTGCATGCCAGGGATACCTGGAACATCAATCTCTTCGAGTAATCAAGTATTAGCACCACATAATAGTTTATTGAAAGAGGTATGATGGGTATGAGCATATAGGTATATACATAATCAGCAATCAACAGCAAAGAATAGGAGTAAAGGATGCCAATAGGGAATGGTGGAATAGAAAGAAAAGGTAGTCATATGGACAGAGTGAGGGGTGTGGAGAGAAACGAAGAAAGTCTCTGGAACTGAAACTTTCAGGGCAGAGTCAAGATGGCACAATAGAGGAAGCACTCAGCTGACTTCTCCCAACATTGCCTTCCAAACAACTGGCTTGAGTCGAGGTGAAAAATTCTTCCAGCCTTAGGAAGTTGGAAAGAGAGATCTGTGGTGTGAAGGCAGAGGGGTAGAGACTGGCTTGGGGATCACGTGGATGTAACACCAGTGGTGTGACTAAATGGTGGTGACAGAAGGAGCAGCAGCTTTAGGAATTCTCAAACCAGAGGTAGTAAGGTGACCCGGCAACTGCTCTGAAAGAGATTATAGGGGACCCTCTGCACTAGCACAGCATGAGGGACTGGAAGTTGTTTGGTAACTCTAATGAGGTTTAAGGAACCATATGATGAGGTTTAGGGGTACTTAAGACCCCAAAATACTGATGCACTGAGTCTAGCTTGATTGGATTCCACTCAAGCCTTCTCAGTTGAAGAAAAACAGAGTTTATTAAGGATTTGCCATAATGGGTAGTCTTAAGAAATCTCACCATTTGTGATGCTTGTCTGACAAGCAGGCCAGATTCAATCCAAGCTAGACTGAATCTGAGCACTTTCATGGAGGCAAGATGAGACATATACAGAAAGATTGCGAGAGGGATCTAGCATGGGCCTAGGATGATGGGAGAAGGGGTTTAGGAAGGGTCTTGAGGAGGAGTCTAAGGAGGATCTTGATGGCACTGGCATGTGGTCAGACTGCAGGAATCAAGAGAATGGGATTAAGGATGGGAAGTAGCTGAAGGCTACCTGGAGGGATAGGGTAACAGACTTGGGTATAGATATTTTGATAGGATTAGGGTGGGAAGTAGCTGGACCAGGCAGAGCTAGGCTAGGTAGAGATTTGGGTCTAGAGATAATGAAAGGCTTATGGTCTCAGGCAAAGGATAGATCAAGTGAGAAAATTCAACTACAGTTCAAGGTCAGTTCCCAGAGTCTAAAGCCCATCAACTCCATTGCCTACACTCAGTTCTGGCTTGCAGTCAGAGAGCCCAGAAAAGCCAGTACAAGAGCCCTGAACTCATACTGATTTTGGTCACAAGATCAAGGGCCACTTCTGGTCCCAAGGGAGCAGGTGCTTATAGGAACAGTATCAATAGCACTCCCAAGAAATCAGAGGCCTTCCCTGGAAGAAACCTGAAAGGGTAAAATTATCTCACATCAAAAGGGTGCACAAGGAAGTGTTTTTAGGTTTTTGTGTTTTATATTTTTCTGTCTAAAGTTACTTTATTTTTTTCTCAGTTTACCTTAATTTTATTTTTTGTTTTTTTGTTTAATATTTTATTTTCCCCTAGATGCACATAAAAACAACTTTAACATTCATTTTTAAAACTTTGAATTCCAAATTCTCTACTTTCTTCCTTCTCCAGAACCCCTCATTGAGAAGGCAAGCAACTCAATACTGGTTATACATGTGTAGTCATGTAAAATATTTCTATAATTGTCATGTTGTAAAAGACTAACTATATTTCCCTCCAACCTACCCCCCCCCCTTATTTTATTCTCTCTCTCCTTTCACTCAGTCCTTCCTCAAAGGTGTTTTGCTTCTGATTACCTTATCCCCCAATCTGCCCTCTCTTCTATCACCACCACCTTCTCTCATCCCCTTCCCCCACTACTTTCCTCTAGGGTAAGATAAATTTCTATACCTAATTGAGTGTCTATGTTATTGCTTATGTGAGCCAATTATGATGAGAGTAAGGTTCACTGACTCCCTCTCACCTTCCCCCTTTCCCTCCAAAGTAAAAAGTTTTTCTCGCCTTTTTTATGTGAAATAATTCACCCTATTCAACCTCTCCCTTTCTCTTTCTCCCAATACACTCCTCTCTCACCCCTTAATTTTATTTTTTAAATATCATCCCTTGATGTTCAACTCATACCTGTGCCCTCTGTCTATATATATACTCCTACTAACTATTCAAATAATGAGAAAGGTCTTATGAGTTACAAATATTTTTCCATGTAGGAATGTAAACAGTTTAACTTTAATAAGTCCCTTATGATGACTCTTTTCTGTTTACTTTTCATACTTTTCTTGAGTCTTGTATTTGAAAGTCAAACTTTCTATTCAGCTCTGGTCTTTTTTCAAGAATGCATTAAATTCTTCTATCTCATTAAATATCCATTTTCCCCCTGGAAGGATTATACTCAGTTTTGCTAGGCAGGTGATTCTTGATTGTAATCCTAACTCCTTTAGCCTCTGAAATATCATATTTCAGGACTTCTGATCCATTAAAGTAGAAGCAGCTAAGTCTTGTGTTATCCTGACTGTGGCTCCACAATACATACACTGTTTCTTTCTGGCTATTTACAATGTTTTGTTCTTGACCTGGGAACTCTAGAATTTGGCTAAAATATTTCTGAGAGTTTTCATTTGGGGATCTCTTTTAGGAGGTGATTGGTGGATTCTTTCAATTTCTATTTTACCCTGTGATTCTAGACTATCAGGGTAGTTTTCCTTGATAACCTCTTGAAAACTGATGTCTAGTCCCTTTTTCTGAGTCCGATAATTTTTAAATTAGCTCTATTTTCCATGTCAGTGGTTTTGCCAATGAAATGTTGTGCCGAAAAAAAGCTAGCAAGACCCGGATATAAATTTAGATGTGGATTTATTGAAGCGCAACTGCTCGGAGTAATTACTCAAATCGAACAACAGTTAGCAAGGGAAGAGAAAGAGTACTTAAAGGGAAAGAACACAATTAGATTTCTGTGGAGATGGGGACACAAACAGTGGGACGAGCTGAGGCAGGATTATTTCCATGGAGAAGGGAACACAAACAGTGGGGTGAGCTGAGGCAAGATGGAGAAACTGGAGGGGGGGGCAGGGCATAACAGAAATATTTCACATTTTCTTCTATTTTTTCATTCTTCTGGTTTTGTTTTATAATTTCTTGATTTCTTATAAAGTCATTAGCTTCCATTTGCTCCATCCTAATTTTTAAAGAATTATTTTCTTCAGTGAGCTTTTGAATCTCCTTTTCCATTAGGCCAATTCTGCTTTTTAAGGCATTCTTGTCCTTATTGGTTTTTGGGTTTTTTTTTTTTGGACATCTTTTGCCCTTTGGTCTATTCCATTTTTAATGTCTTATTTTCTTCAGCATTTTTACCAAGCCGCTGAATTGTTTTCATGATTTTTTTTTTAGCATCGCCCTCATTTCTCTTCCCAATTTTTCTCTACTTCTCTTACTTGATTTTCAAAATCCTTTCTGAGCTCTTCCATGGCCTGACATAAATTATATTTTTCTTGGAGGCTTTAGATGTACGAGCTGTGACTTTGCTATCTTCTTCTGAGTATGTGTGTTGATCTTCCTTGTCACCCAGGTACATCAGAGGTTTTTTTCCCCCATTGTTTGCTCATTTTACCATCCTATTTCTTTACTTTTAAACTTTTTGTTAAGTTGGGGCTCTTCTTCTAGTGTGTAGGGCGAACTATCGCATGCTTCAGACATTTCGTGCAGCTGTTTTCAGAGATACTTCTAGGGACTTGTAAGTTTTCAGTTCTTCCAAGGTGATACGATCTAAGGAGAGGTGCTTACTCCTTTCCTGGCCTGTGCTCTGGTCTACCAGCAAACACAAATACGCTTTTCTGCCCTGGAACTGTGAGGAGTGTCCCCTCTCCTCTGCTGCCACAAGCTCTGCTATGCTAGTGCTCCTCCTTGCCCTTGAACTGCTACCCAGGAATGTGTCCAGATTAACATAAGAGGAAATAGAATAATTACATAGCCTAATTTTAGAACAGAAAACTGAACAAGACACCAATAGGCTCCCTGTGAAAAAAACCACCAGGACAAAATGAATCTAAAAGTGGATTCTACTAAATATTTTAGGAACAATTAATTCCAATACTATATAAAGCACTTGAAAAAATAGGTAAAGAACAAGTATTACAAATGGTTTTGATACCTAAACCTGGTAAAGCAAAAAGCGAGAAAGAAAACTACCAGCCAATATTGTTAAATAATATCAAAGCAAAAATATTAAATAAAATACCAGCAAGGGGATTACAGCAATATATCACAAATATCCACTACGACCAGGTGGAATTTATACCAGGGATGCAGGTCTGGTTCAGTATTAAAGAAATTATCAGCATAATTGACCATAGCAATAGCTAAAATATAACAAACACAAAAAATCCTGTAATTGTATATCAATAGAAGCAGAAAAAGCTTTTGATAAAATATATCATCCATTCCTATTAAAAACACTGGAAAGCATAGGAATCAGTGGAACCTTTTTTTTTTTTGAAATGATAAAACCAAGAGTAAGCATTATTAGCAATGGGAATACATTTGAATCCTAACTGATAGGATCAGGAGTGAGTCAAGGATGTTCATTATCACCACTATTATTCAATATCATATTAGCAAAACTAGCTATAGTAATAAGACAAGAAAAAAATTAAAAGATTAGAACAGACAATAAGGAAACAAAACTATGACTTTTTGCAATTGATATGATGGTAACTTAGAGAACTCAAGTGAAAAAAAAAAACTAGTTGAAACAATTAACAACTTAAACAATGTTGCAGGACATAAAATAAGACATCAAATAATCAGTATTTCTTTGTACTACCAACAACCCAGCAGGAAGAGATAGAAAGATCAATTACCTTTAAAATAATTTCAGATGATATAAAATACTTGGGAGTCTACCCGCCAAGACGAACCCAGGGACTATAAGAACACAATTATACAAAGCACCTTTCACACAAATAAAGATCCAAACAACTGGAGAAATGTTAATACATCATGTGTAGGCTGAGCTAATATAATAAAACTCAGAATTCTACCTGTTAATTTACTTATTCTATGCCATACCCATAAATTATCAAAGAATTATATTACAGATATAGAAAAAAAAATTGTCTGAAAGAACAAAAGGTCAAGAATATTAAAGGACTCAATGAAAAATAAATGAAGGAAGGTGCCTAATAGTAACTGATTTCAAAAATTTCAAAAATATATTAAAAGGTGGCAATCATGAAAACAATGTGGAATTCAGTAAGAAATAAAATGGTAGGTCACTGGAATAGGTTAAGTAAACAATACACAGTAGTAAATGACCATGGCAATCTAGTATTTGATAAACCCAAAGATCCAAGCTTTGGGGATAAGAACTCACCCTTTGACAAAAATGTTTGGAATACTGGAAAGCAATTTAGAAGAAACTAGGCATAGTCCAACATCTCACACTCTATACCAACATAAGGTCAAAATGGATAAATGATTTAGGCATAAATGGTGATATCATAAATAAATTAGGGAAGCAACGAAAAATGTACTTATCAGATCTATGGATAAGGGAAGAGTTTATGACCAAACAAGAGATAGAGAGTATCACAGGAAGTCAATGGTTAGTTTTGTTTACATAAATTAAATAGTTTTTGCAAAAATAAAACTAATACAGGAAAAATTAGAAAGAAAAAAAGGAAAATTCAGATAAATATTTATACCATGTTTCTCTAATAAAGGCCTATGTCTTAAATATATAGAGTACTAAATTAAATTTATAAAAAAAAATCTGAACCATTTCCCAATTGACTAATGGTCAAAGGATATGAACAAGAAATTTTCATAAGAAGAAATCAAAGCTTTCAATAATCACATAAAAATGTTCTAAATCACCACTAGTTAGAGGTATGTAAATTAAAACAACTCTGAGATACCAACTAATACTTATTAGACTGACTAACCTGAGAGAAAATGATAAATGCTGGAGTGAATATGGAAAAACTGAAACACTAAAGCACTCTTGTGAAGTTGTGCACTGATCTAACCATTCTGGAGAACAATTTGGAACTATGTCCAAAAGGCGAAAAAACTGTGCACAACCTTTGACCCAACAGGACCACTACTAGGGAAAAAAAGATCTATTTTTTCATTTGTTTGCAAATGAAAATCTATATTTAATTATAATATATAAAGAAACTACATCCTGCTGAAGGTTACAATAGACAATTAAGTAATATCAAAACCAAACATACATGTACCATGTGGTTTAGGACCCACATTCTTAGAAGAGAAGTTGAGTGAGTTACAGGAAGCAATAGATAACAAAACTATACTATCAACCTCCATCTCTCAGAACTAGATAATTTTAAGTACAAAATAAACAAGAAAGAAGTTGAAGTGAATAGAATTTTAGAAAAATTAGAAAGGATAGACCTCTGGAGAAAACTGAATAGTGATAGAAAGGAATATATCTTTTTCCCTGTGGTACATGGCACCTACACAAAAATTGACCATGTATTAGGCCATAAAAACCTCACAATCCAACACAGAAAGGCAGAAATATTAAATGCATCCTTTTCAAATCATGATGAGATAAAAATTATGTGTAATAAAGGGCTACAGAAAGATAGACTAAAATTAATTGGAAACTAAACAATCTAATCCTATAGAACAAATGGACCAGACAAATCATAGAAACAATCAATAATTTCATCCAAGAGAATGACAATAATGAGACAATATACCAGAACTTATGAGATATAGCCAAAGCAGTTCTTAGGGGAAATTTTTTATATCCAAATGCTTATGTGAATAAAATTTAGAAGGAAGAGATCAATGAATTGGGTATGCAGCTAAAAAAAAGCTAGAAAAAGAACAAATTAAAAATCCCCAATTAAATACCAAATTAGAAATCCTGAAAACCAAAGGAGAGCTTAATGAAACTAAAATTAACTATTGAACTAATAAATAAAACTAAGAGCTGGTTTTATGAGGGAAAAAAGGAAAATGATTAACCTTTCATTAATTTGATTAAAAAAGAGAAAGAAGAAAAACAAATCACCAATATCAAAAATGAAAAGGGTGAATTTGCCAATCAATGAAAAGGATAGCAAAACAGTAATCAGGAGCTATTTTGCCCAACTGTATGCCAATAAATCTAACAATCTAAGTGGAAAGGACTAATATTTACAAAAATATGAATTGCCTAGATTAACAGAAGGGAAAATAAAATACTTAAATTACCCCATTTTAGAAAAAGAAACTGAACAAGCCATCAATGAACTCCCTAAGAAAAAATCTCTAGGGCCAGATGTATTTACAAGTGAATTCTACCAAACATTTAAAGAACAATTAATTCCAATACTATATAAACTATTTGGAAAAAAAGGCAAAGAAGGAGTGCTGCCAAATTCTTTTTATGATATCTAAACCAGGTAGAGCCAAAGCAGAGAAAGAAAATTATTGACCTATTTCCCTAATGAATATAGATGCAAAAACTTTAAATAAAATATTAGCAAAGAGATTACAGCAACTTATTATGGGGGTAATACACTAACACCAGGTGGGATTTATACCAGGAATGGAGGACTGGTTCAGTATTAGGAAAACCATCAGCTAAATTGACCATATCACTAACAAAATTAACAGAAATCATATGATTATCTCAATAGATGCAGAAAAAGTTTTTGACAAAATACAGCACCTATTCCTATTCAAAAAACTAGAGATCAAAAAAAAGTTTTCCTTAAAATGATACATAGTATCTGTATAAAAACACCAATAAGCATAATATGTAATGGAAATAACTAGAAGCATTCCAATAAGATCAGGGGTGAAACAAGGATGTCCATTATCACCATTGTTTTTCAATATTATGTTATAATGTTGGATTTGGTGATAAGAGAAGAAAAAAGAGGTTGACAGAATTAGAATAGGCAATGAAGAAACAAAGCTATCATTCTTTGCAGATGATATACTCAGAGAATCCTAGAGAATCAACTAAAAATTAACTAAATAATTAACAACTTTAGCAAGGGTGCAGGATATAGAATAAACCCACATAAATCACTAGCATTTCTAGATATAACTAGCAAAGCCCAGCAATAAGAGAAAGAGAAATTCCATTTAAATTAACTGTACATAATACAAATATTTGGGAGTCTACTGCTAAGACAAACCCAGGAACTATATGAACACAATTACAAAACATTTTTTACACAAATAAAATCAGATCTAAACAACTGGAAAAATATCAATTTCTCATGTGTAGGCCAAGCTAACATAATAAAAATGACAATTCTACCTAAACTGATTTACTTATTCAGTGCTATACCAATTAAAATAACAAAAAAAGAGAAAACAAAAAAAAAAAGAATATCAAGGGAATTAATCAAAAATAATGCAAAGATAGCTTAGTCATACCAGATCTAAGACTATATTATAAAGCAGCAATCTTCAAAGCTACTTGGTACTAGCTAAGAGATAGAGTTGTGGATCAGTTTAATAGGTTAGGTATACAAGACACAGTAGTCAATGACTATAATAATCTGTTGTTTGATAAACTGAAAGATTCCAGCCTCTGGGATAAGAATTCACTCTTTGACAAAAACTGCTGGTAAAACTAGAAAATAGTATGGCAAAAACTAGGCATAGACCAACTTCTCACACCATATAAAAAGATAAGGTCAAAATAGATCCACAATTTAGACATAAATGGTGAAATTATAAACATATTAGGAGAGCAAGGAATAGTTTATCTGTCAGATATGTCGAGAAGGGAAGAATTTATTTTTGAACAAGAGATAGAGAACATTATGCAATACAAAATGGATAATTTTAATTACCTTAAATTAAAAAGATTTTGCACAAATAAAGCCAATGCAACCAAGACTAAAAGGAAAGCAGAGAGCAGGGAAACTTTTTTTTTTTATAGCCAGGGTCTCAGATAAAGGCCTCCTTTCTAAAATGTATAGAGAAAAGATTTATATTTATAAGAATACAAGTCATTCCCCAACAGATACTCATAGAGTATGAACAGTCAGTTTTCAGATGAAGAAATTAAAACTATCTATAGTCATATAAAAATGTGCTCTAAATTACTATTAATTAGAGAAATGCAAATTAAAACAACTCTGAGATACCACATCGGACCTATCAGATTGGCTAACATGACAAAACAGGAAAAATTTTAAAGATTGGAGAAGATGTGGGAAAATTAGAACACTAATGCATTATTGGTGGAGTTGTAAACTGATCCAAACATTCTAAAGAGCAACTTGAAACTATGCTCAAGGGCTATAAAACTGTGCATACCTTTTGATCCAGCAATACCACCACTAGGTCTGTATCCCAAAGAGATCATAATAAAAGGAGAAAGGACCCACATACAAAAATATTTATAGCAACTCTTTTTGTGGTGGCCACAATTGAGGGGATGCCCATCATTTGGGGAATGACTGAACAAGTTGTGGTGTATGAAGAAATGGAATACTATTGTTCCATCAGAAATGATGAGCAGGTGGATTTCAGAAAAACAAACCTGGAAAAACTTACATGAACTGACACTGAGTGAAGTGAGCACAACCGGGAGAACATTGTACCCAGTAATTCCCACATTGTGTGATGACCAACTTTGATAGATTTAGCTCTTCTTAGCAATGCAACAATCTAAGACAATGGTAAAAGACTAATGATGGAAAATGTCCACATCCACATTCAGAGAAAGAACTATGGAGTCTGAATGCAGATCTAAGCCTACTATTTTCTATTTTTTTCTTTCTCATGTGTTTTTACCCCTTTTCTTCTGATTCTTATTTCATGACATGACTAATGTGGAAATATGTTTAATTTGGTTGAACATGTGTAACGTATATTACATTGCAAGCCATCTTGGGGAAGGGGGAGGAAAGGAAGGGTGAAAAAAATTAGAAATCAAAATCTTGTAAAAGTGAATGTTGAAAATGCAAAATTAATTAATTAAAACAATTTTTTAAAATGAAAAAAAATAGAACCAGCATTTAGTACATTGCCTGGTACACAGAAAATGCTTAATAAACACTTGCTGAGGAATAAGGAAACTGAACAATCAAGAGACTTGTCCAAAGTCAAATGGCCTTTAAATTGCAGTTAAGACTGAAGTCTGAGATTTCTGATTCCAAAGTCTATTCTTTCCACTAACCACATGGTCTAGTCTGGTAGTTTACAACATGGAAAAAGAATTAGACTCTATAAGTGGCTCTATAAGGACAGAACTAGGACAAACAGGGAAAGACAGCTTCCTAAATAATCAGAGCCATCTGAAAATTGAATTGGCAGTCTCATGAGGTAGTGACATCTGATATAAGAAGTGTTCAAACAGTCCCACTTGCTGGGAATACTGCAGATAGTATTCTGATAGAAAGTTGGAATAAATGACCTCTAAGACCCCTGCTATGTCAAAGATTTTTCAATTCTATAAGATTGTACTTCAAAAGTTTAATAGATGATAAAAGTCTAGACAACAATAATGTTGGAAATAAACTTCAAAAACATCCTTCTCCCCACCCCCTACCATGTGTCTGTCTCCAACTCCTCTACTTTTTTCAAATTAGGACAGAATAGCAGCCCTTGCTCTGACATATGTTTTTTTTTTTTTTCTTAAAGTGCTGATGCCAATATCTCCCTTTTTTATACTATCAGATTTTCAATCAGAGAAATGAAATTTTTGCTGATGTTTAACTGACATTTCATCTCAGGTGTGGTGCAACAAGTACTAGGTATATGAAAAAAGTAATCCTCAGTCTGACAAATATTTAATAGAATAGCAGTAGCTGTAAATGCTGGTGGCCTTAACTTTGAATTGAAACGTCACAAGTACCACTGTAATGCAGAGTGTATTTGTGTAGACACTTTACAAAAGAGTCTGAATGTTACTTTTATTAAAAAAAAAACAAGAGAGACATATTATAAGATTACCAGCATACATAATGTGTGGAAGTAGGGACAACCGAAAAAAATGTTGATACAAGGATGCTTGAATTATTTCCATCTATTATTAGTGATGTTTTCTTCCAAGTTTTTTCATGTTTCAAAGGAATTTACAAAGAATTTACTTGGAATCCATGCAAAATTTTGAGTCACTAATCAAATTAAAAACATGTTGGAAAACATTTGCCTTTTTAAAGAGAAAATGTTCTCTAACCACTTGTGGGAGTAGGTAGGGAGAAGAATAAGGACGAGGAACCAGAAAATAACTTCCTCTGTGAGCAGTGAGCTGTTGCTATGCACTCTATCTTTAATTAGTCTTTTTAAAGGCTTGTCTCCAGCCTTCAGCTCTTCTGTCTTATATAATATTCCCTTTGGGGGAAAAATTGCCTGTGAAACTGACTGAAGGGGAAGTAAAATCTGTCTACTGGAAGTCTTTAAATTGTGAAGTAGAAGATAACAAAGATGGCAGCCCTTCTATTGTTTCCTCTACCTTTGTCCTAATAGTCACCAAACCAGGAGAGGCAAGAGACAACTGCTAGGGGCAAAGGTAGGAATCAAGAGAAGACACACCCTCTGCAAGTGATCCAAGTTTGGAACATATTGTAGAATTGATAATAACTCTCAAAAATTCCAGTACTGCATCTCAGAATCTCTAGATCTGTGCCTAATGCTGTTGTGTATATATATTTTTCTTTAATGAGACATGCTGGACTCTGGATCCCAAATTCACAATTTTGAGATGAATTAGGAACCTCTCAAGGTCATTTTCCTTCCTTTGCCAGATGCCTTTGAAGTTTACTTTATAAATGCTCAGCAGGAAACCACAACCTTCATAACTTCTAAATGTCACTGGGCTAAAATTTTCAATTTGCAAACAGGTGAGGAAAGGGGGAGGGGAATGAAATCTTAATGATGGAATCTACCTCAAGGAAAGATGTCATCAAAAATAAAAACACCCTGCACTCTGGAAAAAAGCACCTTTGTTAAAACTGAAGAGAAATTTAAACCAGTAGTCTTTTTCTTTTAAATTCTGAAAGCTTTTCCAGAGACATTCAAGTAAAATTACACTTGAAAATGGTAGAAGCTTTTTTTTTCTTTTTTTCCCTTTTAACCAAGCTTGAACCATGATTCTTAGGCCCACAGGAATGAAAGGAACCAAAAGAATTCATTTTAATCCATCCCTTTGCCTCCACAAGAGAAGAATATATTTGAACTGCCAAAGACAGAAGAGCCATCTGCTTTTGACAACATTTAGACAAAGAGTTCCTATAGTCTGCATTATTTAATATGTTATAAAAACTAAAACAACAACAGCAACCAAACTCCAATGAACTCTAGTGACAGAATCGCCAAGTTGACATGGACCTCAAATATCATCCTGAGGGGTGCCAGGATGATCCAGGGGGGCAGTAGTACCCTTAGGTACAATTAAAAGTATTGAATAAATATAAGGGGTTAGTGAAAGTGTACAGAAAGAAGAGATGATTTGAAAAATTGTTTGTATATGTTTCATCAGTTGTGTAACAGAATTAAAGTCATAGTGGTTATATTATTTTCCAAATAAACATACAAAAGACAAGTTAAGTGGTTAAGTCCACCTACAGGACTTAACAAGCAAGTGTTGACAGGTGAGTGTGTCATATATTGTCAGGAAGTCCAGCATGCATGGATAGGAATATGTATGTGTAATGACTTTTTATAATATAGTACTATACAGCTACATGAATCAATATTGCATCATCAAAATTTCAATGCAGGAAAAAACCCCACAAATTTACAATAAATTATTGAATTTAAGATGCATCATTTCTTTCAAATTACATTTTTTTTGAAATTTCATAACTAAAAAAAATTGTTAAAGGGTTAAAGAAAGTAGATTTCCAAGGGGGCACTGGGTAATTTTGTGGGAGGAACCTCTGTTAGACTATCTCATATCTGAAATGGAACCCATTTACAATTTCCCCTTATAAATGGCCATTTAGCTTCCATGTGAGGACCTCAAGCGATAGAGAAATAATTAATTACCAAGGAAGCCCAAGGTACTTCCGAATATCACTAATTGTGAGGAAGAGTTTGTTTTTGATTGTTGTTGTTATTTTTGTTGTTTCTGTTTTTGCTTAGGTTACATCTGTTAGTATTTTTTTTTTTGGCAGGGGGAAGGCAGGGCAATTGGGGTTAAGTGACTTGCCCAAGGTCACACAGCTAGTAAGTATGTCAAGCGTCTGAGGCCACATTTGAACTCAGGTCCTCTTGACTCCAGGGCCAGTGCTCTACTCATTTCATCACCTAGCTGCCCCACTTAGGTTAATCTAAATCTACCTCTCTGAAGCTTTCAATCACAATTCCTAGTTCTGCTCACTTTGGCCAAGTGAGACAAACTCAGTCCTCTTTCTACATAACTTGTTTTTTTTTTTAAACTTTAAACATTCCACTGTCATCATCTCCCCAGTCACCAGGAAAACTCATCATCAGGAAACTCATTATCATATATGTTGCTTCAGCTTCAGTCTTCATACCTCATCAAAACCTGGAGTAGAATGCACTCCGTTAATTATAGGGCTGGAAAGTCAAACAAAAAATTCCTCTCAAAGCCTCCATGTAAAGAAGGGCTCAGAGGCCATCAAACTCTTTGTTTTCCACCTGTTGCTCTTTTTGGCTTCTACTCTACAATCATCATGCCTCCATATTGTGTACATTTCCTCCATCCTCCTTCTTCATCTGCTTTTAACTTCCTATTGTATATTGTCTTCCCCCATTAGATTGTAAGCTCCTTAAGGGCAGGGATTGCCCTTCCTTTTATGTGTATCCTTAATACAAACTAAGGGTTTAGTTCCTGTCACAAGCAGACATTTAATAAATGTTTTCTGTGTTGTATTGAAGACAATTATCATGTCATCCCTAAGTCTTCTCTTTTCTAGGCCCACCTCCAAAATAAACACCCAAAGCCTAGTTCCTTCAAAAAATCCAAGGTAGTTACAGTCTTCTGGACATGCTCCAGCTTATTAATATGCTTCTTAAAATGTGGTACCCAGGAGGTGGAGCCAAGAAGCAGAGTAAAGGCAGGGACTCACCTAAGCTCACACCCAAAACCCACCAAATACCTTTAAAAATGACTTTAAAGAAATTCTAGAGCAGCAGAACCCACAAAAAGAGGAGTGAAACAAATTTCCAGACCAAGACAACTTGGAAGGTTGGCAGGAAATGTCTGTTGCACCAGAGAGAGGAACACAGTCTAGCATAGGCTGCACCATTGCAGACCTGGCCCCAGCAAACCTGGAGCAGGCCTCAGGGCTACTGATCACCAGCAGCAGTGATTCTCTAAGTCCTCTCAGTCCACAAATGCAAAAGACATCTCACAAAATCAAAGGGAAGTGTCTGCCACACCTAGGTGAGAGTGCAGCACAGTCTGGCCCAGGTCATGCCAGCATAGCCCCAGGAAACCAGGAGCAGACCTTGAGAGTGACTGAATCGGCAGCAGACAGTGGGTACTTCCAGAGCTCTCACCCAACAGAAGGAAAAGGTGTCACACAACTAGTGCAAAGGAGATTACAGGGATATTTTTTGCTAGCACTGGGGCAAGAAGCAAGACTTTGTTGCTTTGTCCATACTCAGATCTGAGTCACAGTCCTGGGTGTCAGTCCAGGGCAAGGAGGAGACCAGCATAGCAGAACTTGTGGCCAGAGTGGAGGGGGCACCCTCCTCACAGTTCTAGAGCAGAAAAAAGTGCTTTGGGTTACTCACAGATCAGAGCACACATCTGGAGAGAAGTAAACTCTCCTTTGATCATACCACCTTAGAAGAAATGAAAACTTACAGGTCCCTAGAAGTATATCTGAAAACAACTGCACAAAATACCCAAAGCTTGGGACAGTCTGCCCTCCACCATGGAAGCAGAGCCCTGCTTTAACAAATACTCAAAAGTCAAGAAAAAGGGTGGGAATATGAGCAAATAGCAGGAAAAAAAAAAAACTTCTGACAATAGCAAGTTATGATGATGACAAGGAAGGTCAAAACACACACTTAGAAGAAGATAACAAAGTCAAAGCCCCTATATCCAAAACCTCCTAGAAAAAATATGAATTGGTCTCAGGCCATGGAAGATTTTAGAAAGGATTTTGAAAATCAAGTAAGAGAAGTAGAGGAAAAATTGGGAAAAGAAATGAGAGTGATGCAAAAAAAAAATCAGAACAAATGAGTCAACAGGAGACAAAAAAAAATACTGAAGAAAATAGCAGCTTAATAAAAAACAGACTAGGCCAAATGGTAAAAGAGGCACAAAAAGCTAATGAGGGGAAGAATGCCTTAAAAAGGAGGTTTGGCCAAATGGAAAAGGAGATCCAAAGGCTCACTTAGGAAAATAATTCCTTCAAAATTAGGGAGCAAGTAGAAACTAACGACTCTATGAAAAATCAAGAAACAATACAACAAGATCAAAAGAATGAAAAAATAGAAGACAATGTGAAGTATCTCACTGGAAAAACAACTGATCTGGAAAATAGATCCAGGAGAGATAATTTAAGAATTATTGCTCTATCTGAAAGTCATGATAAAAAATAAGAGCCTAGACAGCATATTTCAAGAAATTATCAAGGAAAACTACCTTCATGTTCTTGAATCAGAGGGTGCAATAGAAATTGAAAGGATCCACTGATTACCTCCTGAAAGAGATTCCAAAATGAAAACTGCTGGGAATATTATAGCCAATTTTCAGAGTTCCCAGGCCAAGGAGAAAATATTGTAAGCAGCCAGAAAGTAATATGAGGCACTAGCACATACCTATTATATTGGGTAATAGAACAGAAAAGATAAATGAAAAAGATGGAAAATGGAGAAAATGAGACATTAATGCACTATTGGTGGAGTTGTGAACTGATTCAATCATTCTGTAGAGCAATTTAGAACTACTCTCAAAGGGCTATGAAACCATGCATGCCCTTTTACTTAGCAATACCACTACTAGGTTTGTTTCTCAAAAGAGATTTAAAAAAAGGAAAAGGACCTATATGTACAAAGATCTTTATAGAAGTTCATTTCTGGAGGCAAAGAATTAGAAACTGAGATGATGCCCATCAAATGGAGAATGACTAAACAAGTTCTGGTATGTGATTATGATGGAATCTTATTGTACTATAAGAAACTATGAGTATGATGTTATAAGAAAAAAAAAACAAAACACTTGCATGAGCTGATACAAAATGAAATGTACTGTGTATGAAGTAACAACAATATTGTAAGGAAAGTAACAGTTGTGAATGACTTAGCTATTCTCAGACATACAATGATCAAGACAACTCTGAAGGACTTATGGTGGAAAATGCTATCCATCCCCAGAGAAAGAACTGCTAATGTCTGAATACAGATTGAAGCATGCTTTTTTGGTTTACTTTTTTATTTTTCTTGCTTTTTTAGTCTATATTTTCTTTCACAACATGACTATTATGGATATGTTTTTCATGACTACACATTTATTGCCTATATTGATCTGCTTGCCTTCTCAGTGGGTGAGGTGGGGAGGTATCCAGAGAGAATTTGGTACTCAAAGTTTTTTAAATGAATGTTAAAAATTGTTTTTACATGCAACAGGAGAAAAAGAAATATTTTTTAAAAATTGTGCCCAGAACTGAATGTAAATTCATCAGGTGTGATCTGATCAGAGCATAGTACAGTGAGATTTTCACTCTTGTTCTGTATACTATGGTTCTGTTGACACAGCCTAATAGAAGATTATTATTATTATTAGTTTGCTTACCAAGTCTCAATGCTTGGCTCGTCCTGATGTTAGGGTCTACTAAATAACATTGACCTTTATCACATGAACTCTTATCTAGCAACATCTTCTTAATCCTACACTTAATTCAGTTGATTTTTTTTTTTAACAAAAGTAAAGGATTTGGCTCTCCATTAAATTCCATCTTATTAGCACTGGCACATCATTCTAATCTGTCAAGAACTTTTTGGTTATGTCTTCCAATTTGTTAACTGTCTGTCCCAGTTTTATATCATTTGCAAATTTATCAATATGTCATCTCTTCTTGCCATGTCAGGAAGTTCCTTCTTAAGTCTTTCTAAAACGAAAGTTAAAATATTCCCTTCCCTACTCCTCCCTGACTCCTTTTCCAAAAGAGCTTGGTTAGGTAGGAAGGATATAATGTATAAATGAAACAGTCCCTGTTCTCTGGAAACCCACACTCTATTGGCTGTTAACAGCAGCAATAAGCTTTTATCAAAGCTCTCATTTCAAACCCTTTCAAGATTTGTTTGGTCCTTTTCTGAATCCCCTCAGGATGTCCAAAGCACTCTACTAATGCCTATGGGAAGTTAAAAAGGAAGCCAGAGATGTGATCCCTGCCCTCTAATCTAATAAGGCCATCAGGACTAATACAAATAGGTGGGTCTATCTATAAATGCCCATATAACTATAAATAGAAATGGCAGAAACAAAGTAATTGTTCATGTCTTTGGAATAACCAGGGATAGAGGAAGATTTCTTCTACTCCCTAAGCACCTTTACAATGCACTTATCTCTTTAGACTTCTTTCTTCTAAATACTTGTTGAATTTTGTTAAATCCATTTGTGATTCAAATGATATCAGGCTTAAGTATCAGCCATAAACTTAACAGGCCATCATTTGAGCCATTAATGAAAATAGTAAGTAAACTCCTCTAAGAGCATGGCTTAGCACATTCATATGAACACCCTGGATATCATTTTGTAATGTACATTAGAGTTGCATGAGGTAAAATATTTTTCCAGATTATAAATCAGCATATTTACAGACTAACCTCTTTACTACTATCCATCAATCCTATCAAATCTCTGGGAAGGAGAATTAGTCTGACTGGCTAGGTCAGCTCAAGGAATGAAGAAATATTTATGTTTTTAATTTTTTTCTTCATAGATTTATTCTGCATATGTTTATATTCTTTATTATTCCAAAAATGTAAGCTCTATGAAAATAGAGAATGCTTCACTTTCCATCTTTGTATTCCCAATGCCTAGCATAGTGTTCTGTATAGATTGTAATAGTCATAATAATGGTAGTGATGGTAATAGAATAGCAGTTAGCATTTTTATTACAGTGCTTTAAGATCTGCAAGGTACTTTACAATATTTCTTAGCTTCTTTGATTATGAGGTAGGTGTTATTTTCATTTTTCAAATGAGGAAACTGAGGCAGTGAGTTAAAGTGACTTGACCAGTGTTATACAACTATAATTGTAAGTATCAGAGGCAGAATTTGAATTCAGGTATTTCTGATTCCAAGTTCAGCACTCTCGCCAGCATAGATACTTTAAAAAATGTTTTTTGACTAATTCAATGATAGTGAAAGTCATAAGTAAAGTCAATAAAGTTGGTCTCCAGTCACTCTCATTAACCTCTGCACAATCCTCACATCTCTTCATGCACTTTCTCATTTTTTAGACTCTTACTTGGTCCCTAAAGGCCAATACATTCATTCTCCCACCCCTCTTGCTACCCACTGAGGTACTTCGCTGGAACTGGCAACCCCAGTAAGCACTTCATACTTTGGACTTTTCTGATAAATATTTAAATTGGCCTGATTTTTTTTTTCCTTTCCTTCATGTTTTTACAAAGTACTGTAATACATATAGTCTCGTCACAACATCCCTGACACAGTAGTTATTGATATGATTATAGAGGGAAGCTACTTCAATATAGCCCCTTTTCTCCACATAGGAGAAAAAAGCAAACTAAGACAGCTGGACTGACCAATGAACAGTCATAATTTAGCTCTTGACTAAGAAGATGTCTTATTCTAAGAATTAGGAAGTCACTGCACAATTCAAATGAGAGAAGTATTTTCATGCTGAAATGGTGACCATGTAAATAGAGGAAAAGGTGAAAATTTCAAGAAAAACTTTAGAGCTAGAAACATCAAAAAATTAGCAACTGATTAGATATGGGTTCAAACAAGAGAGTAAGAGTTAAATATAAACTAATATTGTAAACCTGGGTGACTAGAAAGATGGTAGTATAACTTTAACAAAAATGGGAGAGTTCTGAAGAAAAGGTATTAAAGAAACAATAATGACTTCTGTTTTTGACACACTGAGTTGAAAATGCTTTTGAGACAGCCAGTTTGAAATGTCCAGATTCTCCAAAGATAATTTCTTGAATTTTAATCCTTAGACAGTTTAATCCCAAAGCCCTTCACTATTCTGGCTGCCTTTCTTTGGAAACTCTCCAAATCATAAATGTTCCCAAAGATTCGTGCCTTCCTAATCCTTAGCACTATGCCTCTCAACAGAGTCGAGATCGCATCAGCTGTTAGAGCTACCATATAGTACTGTTGACTTAAGGCAAATTTACCACTGATTAAAACTCTCCAAACCTTTTCAAATGAAATATTATCAAGTCATGCCTTGATCCATGGATATGAAGTTATTTTTTTTTTCTGAAATCAAGTGAAAAAGGTGATAGATGTACTTGAATTAGATATATTTGATTTCATTTGGCCCAGCATTACAAGATGGCAAGATCTTTTCATATCATAACTGCTAAATAACTTATAAGGTCCCCTGTCAGCAATGTGATATGTACAAATGCAATAACAGTGTAATTTATGTGCTTTTAATGCGATTTATTAATAAAAGTGTTAAACTACACACAATCACAGATTACAGGCACACATGAATAGAGGTCCCTCAAGTTTGACAATGAAATAGTACTGATCATTTTTTGAAAATGATCATTCAACAAAGTTACATCCCATTTTCTTCTTTTGCTTCTCTTCTGACAAGGAATGGAGAATAAGTAAGTAAATGAAGGAATGAAAGAAAGAATGAATGAATGAAAGATGGTTCTTGGAAGTATCTGCATGTTTCTGAACTTTATTTAATTTCCCACACCAGTGACTCTAAATCTGGAAATAGTAATGTATGTTACCTTGCTAAGTGTATGCTAAAAGAATTTAGTGCCTTTTTTAAAATCAAAGTAGGTCTTTACAAATGTTATCTCATCACCTTCATATCCATTTACATGTCAAATAAGAAGGAAGTAAATATTAGTCATTCTCCTTTGTTTATTCATGTAGATATTGAAACAATAAGAGACCAATGTTCAAAGTAAAATTGAAAATTGTAGAAAACATGCAACTTCTGACTTTCTGTGGTGTTTTAAATTAGGTTATACATTTAGAAAAAAAAAATCTCTTGTTACATTAGTTTATCTCCATAAGACTTCTCATATTCCTTTTATATACTTTATTTTATTTTTTGCTCTTATAGTCTTCTCCTAAATCTATTATTCAAATCTTAGAGAATACTGCTACCTGACTTTTTCAGGTGAGGCAAATTTCTTTGATCTAGATTAGGACAAGTATTATTAACCTAGGGTCAATGAACTTCTTTAAAAATATTTTTTATGCAAAAAGGTGGTAAAGAGAAGCCAAGCAATTGCCTGAGCTCTCCCCAGTCTCCCTCAGGAAAACAAAAAACAATTAAATCAAATCTCTGAAAAGATTCTTGAGCAATTAGAACATACATAAAAACTGAGTGAAACAATTTTCCAGGTTAAGATACTTAGAAGGACTTCAGGAAAGGTCAGTCTCACTTGGGTAAAAGGGGAACACAACCCAACGTAGGTGGTATCAGCCAAGCCAGCAGAGGCCCTTTGCCACAGCACTGAGGCCCCACCAAGGCCTCACAGTGCTAACTCAGCAAGCTAGTGGTATAGCAGGCCAGCTCTGAGGCCATCAGCCCCAGTGCCATAAGCAGGGCAGAAGAGGCATGACTAGACCAAGTCACTCAAGGGCAGTGGGCAAGCCAGAAGCACATGAAGCCCTGGTGTAGAAAGCCATTGACACCAAGAACAAGAAGCTTGAGACAGTGTCCCCTGTGCTCCAGGAACAGAGCTCAACTTTTTAAAAACTGAGCAAAAAATTTTAAAAAATAGCCCTGACCATTAAAAACTATTAAAGCAAGAGGGAAGATCAAAATATAAGTCAAAAGAGGACAACAGTGTCAAAATTCCTACATGTGAATCTTCAAAGGGGAATATGAATTTGTCTCCAGCCCAAAAAGTCCTCTTGGCAGAGCTCAAAAAGGGATTTAAAAAGTCAAAATCAAATAAGAAAGACAGAAGAAAAATTGGAAAAAGAAATGAGAAGTAGGCAGGAGAATTATTTTAAAAACCAGCAACTTGAAAAGAAAGCACAAAAAATTGCCTGAAGAAAACAACTCCTTAAAATATAAAATTGGTTAAATGGAAAAAAAATCCATAGAAAAAAAACCAATTCCTTTAAGAGTAGAATTGCCCAAATGGAAAAATGAGTACAGAAACCAACTGAAGAAAATGATTCCTTAAAAATTGGGTTTGGGCAAGTGGAAGCTAATGACGCTATGAGACATTAAGAATCAGTCAAATCAAATCAGAAGGACAAAAAAACTAGAAGAAAATGTAAAATACATAATTGGGGAAAAAAAAAAAACCTGACCTGTAAAATAGAGCCAGGAGAGAGAATCTAAGAATTATTGGTCTACATGAAAGCAATGATTAAAAAAAAAAAAAAGCCTGGATAGCATCTTTCAAGAAATTATCAAGGAAAACTTCCCTCATATCCTAGAACCAGAGGGTAAAATGGTCATCGAAAGAATCTACCTACTGAAAGATATCCTAAAATGAAAATGCCAAGATGTATTGTAGCCAAATCCTATAACTATCAGGTCAAAGAAACAATACTGCAAGCAGCCAGAAAGAACCAATTCAAATATCAAGGAACTACAGTCAGGATTACACAGGACTTAGCAACTTCTGCATTAAAGGATCATAGGGCTTGGAATATGACATTCCACAAGGCAAAGGATCTTGGATTACAACCAAGAATCAACTATGCAGCAAAACTTGGCATAATCTGACAGAGAACAAGGTGGGTATGAAATAGGGCAATTTCAAACTTTGCTGGTGGAAAAGACCAGAACTGAATAGAAAATTTGCCTTTAAATGTGAGACTCAAGAGAAGAATAAAAGGTAAATAAGAAAGAAAAAAATAAAACTGCTATTCAATAAGATTAAACTGTTTACATCTCAACATGGGAAGATGATACTCTTGAGAATTACATTTCCATTGGGGCAGTTAGAAGAAGTATACATATACAGAGTGTGTGGGCATAAATTGACTTTGATGTGATGAGGTAAAAAAAAATAAGGGATGAAAAAAGGATTTTTTTGGGAGAAGAGGAAAGGGTGAGGCAGAATGGAATAAATTATATCACATGAAGAGGCAGTAAAATCTATTACAGTAATAGGAAAGAAAGGGGGGATATTGTTTGAACCTCACTCTCATTGGATTTGGCTCAAAGAGGGAATTACATACACACCCAAGTTGGGTATAGAAATATAGAAATTTATCTTACCCTATAGGGAAGCAGGAGGGGAAAGGGCAAAGAAAATGGAAGTAGGGGTAGGGGTAGGGGTAGGCTGATAGAAAGGAGGGCATAAGTAGGAGGGGGAGGAAAAAAAATGAGGGGGATTGGTAGAAAGGAGGGCAGATTGAAGGAGGAGGTAGAGAGAAGCGAAACACTGGTGAAGACAGACAGGGCGAAGGGGGAAAGAAAACTATAAATGGGGGAAAACAGGATGGAGGGAAATACACAGGTAGTGATCATAAATGTGAATGTGAACAGGATGAATTCTCCCATAAAGCTGAAGTGGATAGCAGAGTGGATTAAAAACCAGAATACTGCAATATCTTTGTTTACATGAAACATATCTGAAGCAGAGAGATACCCACAGAGTAAAGGTAAAGTGCTGGCACCGAATATATTATGCTTCACCTGAAAAATAAAAGCAGGAGTATCAAGCCTGATCTCAAAACAAGAGCAAAAATAGATCTAATTAAAAGAGACTAGCATGGAAACTACAACTTGCTAAAAGGCATGATAGAAAATGAAGTAATATCAGTACTAAATATATATGCATCAAATGGTGTAGCATCCAGATTATTAGAAAAGTTAAGTGAGTTATAAGAAGAAATAGACAACAAAATATGCTAGTGAGGGACCACAAACTCCCCCACTCAAAACTAGACAAATGTAACCAAAAAAATAAACAAGAACAAAGTCAAAGAGGTAAATGGAATTTTAGAAAAAGATATGACAGACCTCAGGAGAAAATGGAATGGGGATAGAAAGGAATATACCTTTTTCTCAGTGGTTCAGAGAACCTACACAAAAATTGACCATGTAGTGGGACATAAAAACCTCACAATCCAATGCAGAAAGGCAGAAATATCAAATGCATCTTTTTCAGATCATGATGCAATCAAAATTACATGTAATAAAGGGCCATAGAAACACAGACTAAAACTAATTGGAAACTAAGTAATCTAATAATAAAGAATGAGTAGATCAAACAAGAAATCAGAAAAAAATCAATAATTTCATCAAAGAGAGTGACAATACAGTAAACCTCAGTTTATGAGTAACCTGGTGTAATTATGCTTCACTGGATGAGGAAAAATTTTTCGCAAAATTTATCTTGCAGGATGAACAAAAATTCACAGTATGAACATCATATTTGGACTTGAATGGCTCATGAAGGGATGACGCTCAACTAGGGTAATTTTTTTTTCTTTCATACATCAAACAAAGGAATCTCAGGTGGGTATACTACATAATTGGCCTCATTTGGTCTTGACCCTTCATGAAGGTAGCATTGTTCAGTTTTAACAGTACCATTACAAGTGTGCTCACTTGTGTTTGTACACCTATGGTAATACTTTGCATAAAAGTGTACAGTAGTGACTGTGATCTGCAACAATATTTCTAACAATGACCCCAATGAAGAAGATTGAAAAGGATGGTGCAGCAAAGAAGAAGGAGACCATTACATCGGAAATGAAAAAAGAAATCCTTGAGAAGCATGAACGTGGTGTGCTTGTGACAGACCTTTCACGGTTTTCTAACCAATCTGCATCTACAATATGTACCATCTTAAAGAGGAAGGATGAAATAAAGGCAGTAGATGGAATAAATGGGGTCATGAGAATATCAAAGCAACAGCCACATGTTCTAGAAGACGTTGAAAAGTTGCTTCTCGTGTGGATCAATGAGAAGCAGTCAGCAGGTGACACTGTAATTGAGAACACTATCTGTGAGAAGGCAAGGGCATTACATGTTGATCTCATTTCAAAGATGCCAGGCCCAAGTCAGTCAGAAGAAGAAAGTTTCAAGGTTAACTGAGGCTGGTTTGATAATTTCAAAAAGAGAAGTAGGCATCCATAGTGTTGTATGGTATGGTGCCAAAGCAGGAAGATCAGATGCTAAGGCTGTTGAGAGGTCTGAGGAATCTACCACATCAAGTGAGATTAGGGAGGTTTATCAGATGTGGGGAAAAGTGCAAAATTTTGTTGAAAAACATCACCCAAATAAGGCTGTAGCAATGAGAGCCACGAATATTTTTAATGATACTGCAATGTCACATTTCTGTGACATTATGAAAAAATGTCAAAAAAAGTATCATTAGATAGATTCCTAGTCAGAAGCAAACGTAAAGAAAAAAAATCAGTGTGTCAAAACATGAAAGTGATTATAAAAAACAAAAAATAAGTGAAGGCAGTAGTATTAGTCTTACTTTTAGTGAAAGTAGCATAAGACAGAACACTCCCCACATTGAAATCCCCCATGTTCTCATGGTAGGAGATTCTCCTTCCGAGTAATAACCCTTCCTCCTCCTCCTCCCTCTTGTCTCTATCACAGAAGCCATAACTCTTCTCGAAGGTAAAGTGCAGGTTAATTCGTTTTATTTTCAGTTTATGTTGTATACTAATTATTGCTATTGTATTTCAGGTGCATTATGGACAAAACTTACTTAAAATTATACATAATTATTTTTATATGAATATTTTTGGGGATGTGGTGTCAATCATCTGACTTTACATTATTTCCTATGAGAAAATTCGCTTCGCAATACGAGCAAATCACACAACAAACAGAATCTTAGAATGAATTAAATTCATAAACCGAGGTTCTACTGTAATGAGACAACATACCAAAACTTATGGGATGCAGCCAATGCAGTTCTTAGGGGAAAATTTATATCTCTAAATGCTTACATAAGGAAATCAATGAAGTAGGCATGCAACTAAAAAGCTAGAAAATGAACAAACTAAAAATCTCGAATTAAATACCAAATTAGAAATTTTGAAAATCAATTGAGAGATTAATAAAATTGAAAGAAAACTATTTAACAAGCTGACCCAGATCTAAAACTGTTGTAAAGCAGCAACCATCAAAACTACCTGGTATTGGCTGAGAAATTGAGTGGTAGATCAGCAGAACAGGTTAGTTAGGTACACATGACACAGTAGTAAATTATCATAGTAATTTACTATTTGATAAACCCAAAAGACTCCAGCTTCCGGGATAAGAACTCACTATTTGACAAAAACTGCTGGGAAAATTAGAAAATAATATGGCAGAAACCAGGCATAGAGCAACATCTCACACCCTATAACAAGATAAGGTCGAAATGGATACATGATTTAGACATAAATGTCATACCATAATCAAATTAGGAGAGCAAGGAATAGTTTTCCTGTCATATCTATGGAGAAGGGAAGAATTCATGACCAAACAAAAGATAGAGAACAGTATGAAATGCAAAATGGATAATTTTGATTGCATTAAATTAACAAGTTTTTGCACAAACAAAGCCAATACAACCAAGATTAGAAGGGAAGCAGAAATCTGGGAGGCGGGGGTGAGGGGGGATAGAGCCAGTGTTTCTGATAAAGGCTTAATTTCTAAACTATATAGAAAAATGATTCAGATGTATAAGAATATAAGTCATTCCCCTAAAGATAAAGGTAACAGAGTATGAACAGGCAGTTTTCAGATGAAGAAATTAAAGATATCTATAGACATGAAAAAATGCTCTGAACCACTATTGATAAGAGAAACACAAATTAAAACAACTCTGATGTACCACCGCACACCTATCAGATTGTCTAATATGATAAAACAGGAAAATGATAAATGTTGGAGAAGATGTGGGAAAATTGGAACACTAATGCATTACTGGTGGAGTTGTGAACTGATCCAACCATTCTGGAGAGCAATTTGGAAGTATACCCAAAGGGCTATAAAACTGTACATGCCCTTTGATCCAGCAACACCACCTTTAGGTATGTGCCCCAAAGACATCATAAAGAAGGAAAAGGACCCATATGTACACAAATACTTATAGCAGTTCTTTTCATGGTGGCAAAGAATTGGAAATTGAGGGGATGCCCATCAATCGGGGAATGGCTGACCAAGTCGTGGTATGTGAATGTAATGGAATACTATTGTTTTACAAGAAATAATGAGCAGGTAGATTTTATAAAAACCTGGACTTACATGAACTAATTCTGAATGAAGTGAGCAGAACCAGCAGAACATTTTACACAGTAATGTGTATGTAACGATCAACTACAATTGACACTGTTCTTCTCAGCAATACAATGATCCAAAATAACTCCAAAAGACCCATGACTGAAGATGCTATCCACATCTAGAGAAAGAACTGTGCAGTCTGAAGGGAGATTGAAGCATAGCGTTTTCACTTTTTTTTTTGCTTTTTTTCTCATTGTTTTCCCCTTTTGTTCTGATTCTTCTTTTACCTGACTAATGTGGAAATACGTTTAACATGGTTGTACATGTGTTACCCATATTAGATTGCTTACTCTCTTGGGGAGGAGGGAAGGAAGGAAGGGAGGAAGAAAAATTTGGAACTAAAAATCTTATAAAAATGAATGCTGAAACTATCTTTACATGTAATTGGAAAAAATATCATTAAGTGTAGAAAATATTTTGATAACTATTTTAATATAATTATTTCTTTTACAACTGTAAAGTAAGTGTATGTACATACATAAGTACATTTGTGTGTATATACACATATATACATGCATATATACATATACACACACACACATATATACGTGTGTATATATATATACATATATATGTGTGTATATATATACATATATATGTGTGTGTGTGTGTGTGTATACACACACACACACACACACACACACACACACACATAGCATTTAAAAACATTAGTTTGAGAAGTCCATAGATCTTACCAGACTTCCAAAGGAGTCTATGACAAAAACCCTGCTAAAAAGACAACTAAACAGATTCAACTAGTTTAATGCTAAGGGATTTAGTGCTGCTCTCTTCTCACTGCCCCATCTTAATCAAGCCTTAAAAAAGAAAGATTTTGAATATTCATAACTATGAGATTTAGAAACGGAAAATGATATATAAATAATATAGCTCTTGAGATTTTTGCAAAACACTTCTCCCTATATTTGTTATAGCAAGAACTGTTATCCTTCCCCTTTAAAGATGAGGAAACAGACCCAGTTAATGGCTTACAATGGCCTTATAGTTAGTGAGTATAATGCTAGTGCTCAGACAGAGGTGACTTTTCCACTATGCCAATGTGTTTTCATATGGCATTTACGTTGTTGTTGTTCCTTCACTTTCAAAGAGGACTAAAGAGGACCAATGAAAGCATGAGGGTGATGTCTTGACTTGAAAGGGACAGAAAGGCACAGCTTTACAAAGTTGTTAGCCTTACTCTGGAGTATCAGTTGAGACAGTGTGTGAAGTAGTTTTTTAAAAAATATTTCCAATACTCCAAATCCTTCTTCTCCCTCTCCCAAGGTCCTCATCCATACAGAAGACTAACTCTTTTCTACCTCTTTGGCCTTTCCCCATAACAACCTCATCTAAGAAAAGTCTCTAAGGTGAGTTGTTGCCAGGAAGGGAGAGGGGAAAAAAGTAAGAATATAATCTTAGTCATGTCAACCTTAGGGTGAGGTTTTTTTTTCAATATTCTAGGTGAGTATTCATATTTCAAGCTTTATCACTAGGTATAGAATGACAGTCTGTTTCCTCTTGGAAGAATTTCAACTATTCATAGGCAATAGCTCAGAAAAGAAGTAGGGGTTGGAGAAGCCTGCCCAATATTCTTCAGATCATTTTTTTGTCCAAGCAACTATATAACTGTTATATAGGGAAATTCTTACTGAAGGTTATGCAATGGCAGGTCTAGGAGACAATTGCCTAATGAGAGAAGTTATGTCTCCTTTTTGTTATAATTTGACTTATCCCTGATAATTTTCAGTAAATGCCTATGCATGAAGTCTCTAGTTTTTTATGTTAGAGGAAAAACACAGAGATAATAGCATGAGACTCATCTCAGGCTTTCTGATTTTATCTCTGAATCACCGGAGCACATATTTAGAACTTGAAGGGACCTTAGAAATCATCAATACCAAAAGTGTCTAACACATGGCCACCTTTAGGGCCTGCAATAAACACTCCCAAATGAGAAAGGATCAAGGTTATGGTTAAGAAAGGTTAAAATGAAACTGGGGCATGTTTAACAAAATACATAAAAATACCATAAAATGTAACTAATGTTAAAATGTGGTTTTCTAAGTCAGTATGCCCCAATACAGATCCTTATATACTGTTTAGTGCCCCTGTTTCTCTTTCATTTTGATACCAGTGATCTAGACCAAACACTGTATTCCACAGATGAGAAAACTGGAGCTAGAGAGAATCAGTAACTTGTTCAATGTCACATGAGTAGTAAAGGGGAGAGTCTGGATTCAAACTCAGGGCTTTTCCCTCCAAATCCTGTGTTCATTTTAGTAATCATGTAGCTTCTCAACATGAATTACTGCTATTAATAGTGACAACAACAACAATATTGGATAGCATTTATATATCACCTTAAGGTCTGCAAAAGGCATTACATATTCCATTCCATTTTGTTCTAATAACAACACCATGTGAAGGCTTTATTATTTCCATTTTACAGATGAGAAAATTGAGGCTAGAAGATGTTAAGTGACTTGCCCAGATTAACATAGCTAGAAAATATGAGGTAGAATTTGAACACAGCTCTTTCTGATGCTGATTCTAACATTCTCTTTGTGAGGAATGATGCACAGTGACATTTTCTCCTGATCTCTCCTGTATACCCTCTCTGACCTCTCCCTTCACTCAGTAGAGAATGTGTATTAAATATGATACTTATTAGCTCTTTAAAGTTTGTTTACATTTGTATTTATTGAGTGTTACATGCTGGTTTGTGGTAAAGAGACTGACTTTGATCATATAGCTAGGTCTCGTTAGTGCAAATAATGAATCCTGGAAGTGGTCACTTTATTCAAATTGATGGTGCATATTTTCATTGAGCTGGAACCAATTACCATATTTTACATGATTATAACTTCGAATGGTGTGAATTTGAATACCTGCCATCACTTCTTGGGATTCATTATTTGTACTAATCAGGACCTAGCTATAATTGCTTCCTCTCATTTGTGAGCTTTATTATTGTGAATGGGGAGCAGCAAGAGAGGCTGGTAGCTGACATGTTATACATAGAGATGGGAGGAGAGAGAGGAGAAAGGTTTCCTTTAAAACTTGTCAGAAATGTTGCCCCAACTGAAGTCTCTAGCACCATATGAGAGAGAATCTTTCTTATTGTTAAAAATATCCACAAAAAAGATGAACATAGTCCTTTTATCCTAGGCAAAGCAGGTAAAAAAAATACTTGCTATCTTTGAGGTAGGAGACATCTGTAGCTTCAGTCATAAGGCCCTTTCTCCCACTGCCTTCCTCCACGAATGCTTACAGAAAAATCCTCTTGTAGAATAGAGACAAGTACAATTATTAGAGAATAAGTCATGCTCATTGGTGGGAGAAGGGGTGCAGTTAGGAAAGACAATACAACCTATATTACAAGGTGGGGACCAAATGAGAAGTTGTAAGATTCCTAGAAATTTTCTCTTCCAGCAATCCAGCTGCATTCTACTAATAAGAACTTGATGCCAAGATTGGGTCCAGTGGAGGTATGGTCAGAACCAATCAGTTAGCATAGAGAGGAGATGGTATCCCTTGAGGGATGAATTAGTATCCTCTTCCACATTTCAGATGAAAGATCCTGAGCTTACCAAGTAAAGGAACAATTTAAGCAACTGAACTGTGTTTCTTTGTACTTTTTGGCTGACATATACAAAGGCTTTGGTGGTGGCCTATGCTTGAGAGAAGCCCTTGCTAGGAGACACCACTGGTAGTTACCTAATATATTTGGTATTTTTCCTTTTTCTATAGTGAGACTAAAGAACTCACCCATGCTTCTATGATTGAGATACTTTGAAATATGGCATGAGAAGGAAGGAGGGAAGAGTTTTCCAGTGGACAGTAGTGAACTTCTGACTGAATAACTATCACTAACCACTTAAACCAAGGAGACAACTGTTGCCACTACACTGAAGAGTAAAGGAAACATGTGATTAATGACATCTGACCCATAACACAAAATGGTAGCAAGCATTTGGTCAATAACCCTTCATCACTGCGTGGCTAAAGAAATACGTGTTTGTGTGTATGTATAGATGCACATGTATGTTTATAAGCTTATATATGAAGGAAATAGCATGTAATCAAACCAATTTTATACACAGCAGGGACTTTTAAAAAATTATGACTTTGAAAACTCTTTAGTGAGTAAAAGTTTTAAAACTATTTTTTGTTCTGAATTATCTACATGATAGATCATTAAGTGTCCACTTACAGCAAGGAAACTAGCAAGCAACTGCAATAATGATATTTAATTTTTTCATTCTTCATGTGAATTGTCAAGTAGATATATTGAGCAACACAACTACAGTTCTATAAAATATCTCATTCTCTTGAATGAGATTCTCAGTTATGCTAATCAAAACATGAAATAGAACAGAGCTAAGCTACTACCCTGGGAACACACTGTACCATCCCCCCACCCAATTTTAATGACCATCATTTCTTTATTCTGTTTTCAAAAATTCTTATTCTTAACACAGGGCTAAGATGATGTACCAGACTAATCCACCCGCATGAGAAGAAAAGAAAAGATTAAAGCAAAAACCATAAGTCGTGAAACCTAGATTCATCTATCATCGCCATAGGATCAAGACACAGTGTTCAAAAAGAAGTCCTTTTGTGACATATCAAGTAATGAGGATGAGAGAACTTGTAGAATTAACCTATATGTGCATAATTATAAGTATCACAATCTCATGAGTCTCTTTAGATGCTGGATCCAAGCCAAACAATTTATCCTCTAAGCCACTCCCCCCTTTTTATAAAAGAAAAATGTCACAGTCAGACACTTGTGAAGCAAATATAACATTTTATTTTAGATTTCAAGGTATAGGATAGCTAATAGATGGGGAAATAAAGCAATAGGAACCTGGTTTTTGTTCTAAAAATTCAAAAGGGAACAGTGATTATTAATCATTTCCTTATGGATTCAGAAATAAAGACTAGACTATGTGCTGTGATATTCCTTGGAGAAACAGCATGGTATAAGAGACAGGTATTAAACTCAAAGAGAAATGGATTTCTGTGTACCATGTACTGACTCAGAAAACCACAAATTAACATTATTTCTATTGCATTTTTATTTATTTTGTTAATTACTTCTGGTTCTGGCTCACTCTGGGCCCTAGGAGTATGACTTTGACACCTGGATAAACTGACAAATCTGGAGTCGAGGTATGCACCCATTTATGTCATGCAGAAGCTTTGCTATGGTAGGCAGAATATTTATTATATGAAGGGATTGAATGACTGAATACATGTAATTTGCTTCTCATTTCCCAGAAAAAAAATCATATCTTCTTTTGACTGTTAAATCCATACTCAGGTGCTTCATTGAGAGGAATAAGCACTGTGAAGAAAAGGCCCACTTTCCTCAACACAAACTGTTAGCAAACAGCAAAGAGTTGGCACATAAGCCCAAGAGTCTCTGGAGTGATAGCACACCAAAGACCACCAGCCCTACTTCCATCCCAACCAACATAGTGATTATCCCAGGAAGTGGTTCCTATAGAGAAGGGGCCGGCTAACCTACCAATGCCAAGCACTACTCACACAGCCACCACCTTAGCTCAAGTCCTTCCTTATTCCTTCCCCTACATAATTGCAATGATTTCCTAATCTACCTCTTAGTTTCAAGTCTCTGCTTACTTATCCTCATCCAGGATGTACCCACTAATTGTGAGTGAACCCACAAGGCTCTGTTATGGGTCTATTTCTCTCTTAATGCTCTCTTATTTAGTGATCTATCAACTTCTATGTTTTCAAACAAAGGCAAGACTCAGTCAAAGGCACTTGATTCCCTTAGTGCTGAGAAGCACTCCAAAAGGAAAAAGAGTAAAAAGTCCCACCTTGATTGCCCTTACATTTCACCCCTCCAGGATCCTTGGCCTTATAATCTAAATGGCCATGGATCCTGCAAGAAATAGAGGCACTGTACTTTGTGATCCCATCATGTAATAACTTATTATTAAGGTGGCCACAGTCTTAAATAAAAGATGTGATTCAGTATATCTTATAGCATTCCTCAGAATACCCACACAACACATATCACTGTTCAATAAAGTAAACCATAACATTCACAGCAACATCCTTAAGCAAAACATCATTCAGCAGCATCCCCCAAAATACTTGTTTACACAATCAGGAGGTCCCAGGCCAGGGTCTTCCCTAGCACAACATATGGTCCTTAAGGGGTAGCAGAAAATACAAACACCATCCACCCCTAGGTGACAGCAAGTTACAATCTTCTCAGTTAATATAAAGTGCCCAAGTAAGTCTTCTTTTCATCTTAATGTGAGGTCAACTTTCAAGTGCCATGTTTCTTCCTTTGTGGGCCAACTTCTCACAGCTCTTGCCTAGATTCACACACAGGCAGCTCTCTGCTCCTGCTCCTTGTCTCAGCTCATGGGGACTGCTCCACTTCAAGTTCTTCCTGCCTGACAGTAGACTCCAGGGGATCCTGTCCAAAGTTTCTGTTTCTTGGAAAGCAAAGCTCCACATGAAAGCAGCTCTCTGTGCCTGCTCCAGGCTCCACAGAATCATAGCTACGACAACTGAGAAGCAAACAATTATCCCAGGCCCCATACTTTCCTTGTAGTTTGCATATACTGCCAATTATGCTATTTTGTAACAACAAAGCTACCTGCTGCTACTGTGCCTGCGTAAGACTAACAACACCAGCATACAAGAGGGCTGCTAGCACAGGTTCTTTGATCTGCTTTTTAAGGAAAGCAACTTTAAGGTGTTTACAATCTCACTTTAATTAAACATACATATATCATTCACTTAGTTGAGGGGAAAAAGTCAGCACCCTGAACTTCAGAGAAAACACAAACAGAAATTAAAAGCAGAAATTATATAAGCATAGCAAAATAACACAAATCAACAGACAGGCTTCCAGCTGTCTAATCAAGACAATACATACATAGTTACCAGAGAGAGAAGCACCGACATCTTATTTTTTCAAATCTGGGAGGCTCCTTCAGGGCTACCCAGAGTCTTGTCTCGTCAAATCACACCACACTCTTCCAGTGAGTGAGCCCCAAAAGCAAAACCTCTCCTCAACAATTATGAGAGTTCTTGATTCTTGATTCTTAATTCTGAGATCAATGGCTATCCTCTGGGTATATATATATATATCCTTTTTCAGGGCCTGAGGGCTTCACACCTCTCTCGACTTAATTAGCAAAAGGGTGTGGGCCTTCCTACAAAGGCAAGACTCATTCGAAGGCACTTGATTGCCTTAGTGCTGAGAGAAAAAACAATAAAAAGTCCTGCTTTGCTTGCCCTTACAGTCTCATATCATTGAATGACCTGTGGACATCTCAAACTGAATGTCCCATAGACATCTCAGATTCAACATATACAAAATAGAAAATGTTATTTATTCTCCAAATCCTTGCCCTTCCAAATTCTACTATTCTTGTTAAAAACATCTATCCACCCGTGTTTACAATTTTGGTTTAGTCCTTGATTCCTCTTACACTCAATCCAAATATCTAATCTCTTGGTAAGTCTTGTTATTGCTGCCTTCACAACATCTCTTATATGTCCCTTTTCTCTCTTTTTACACAGCTACTACCATGGTCCAGACTTTTATCACCTTATGCATAGATGAATGTAATTAAGTGACTTCCCAATTCAATCAATTCTAGAGGCTTCCTACTACTGCTTTTATACAACATGTACTCTTCTCTTTAATTTATAAAGCCCCAAATTAGTTGCCCTCAGCCTCTATTTTCAGCCTAAATTGGACATTACTCCCTACATTGCTTTTTATGATCCAACCCAACTGATCTTCTCTCTGTCACATGCAACACTCCATCCTTAATCTTCATACCTTTGCACTGGTTCTTCATGCATAGAATGCTCTTTCCTTTATTCCATTTCACAGGGCCCTTCTTTTTCTATAAGGTGTACCTCTGGCAACATCTTCTGCATTTAAGTTTTTCTTACTCCTTCAAATTATATTTCCCCACCAATTATCTTGTCTTTAACTACTTCCTATATATTTATATTCATTAACTGTATATTTATACTGTGTAAATTTTTATATGCACTTGCTTTCTCCATAAGAATATAAATTCATTGTGAATAGAAGGGATTTTGGAATCTTGATACATATAATCCCAGAGACTAGGACAGTACCTCTAATATTTGTTCAAACTGATTAATCTCTTATTTCCATTCCTCTTCATCCATTATATTCCCTATCAAGAGTCCACTTCATCCTCAGCTCTGCCTTGTAGAATCCTTTTGTTCTTTTAGGATGCATTTCAAATACCACATGAATCCTTTTCTGAGGCTCCCTACTGGCTATTGCCCTCCCTCCCTAAGCTTTTGTCTCTGTTGTAATCAGTTAGTCATCATTTCCAACTCTTTGTGATCCCATTTGGAGTTTTCTTGGTGAATATACTGGAATGGTTTGTAATTTCCTTCTCCAGTTTATTTTATAAATGAACAAACCAAGGCAAACAGAGTTAAATGACTTACCCAGGGTCACACAGATATTAAGTGTCTAAGAGCAGATTGGAATTCAGGTCCTCCCGACTCCAAGGCCAGCACTCTGTCTACTGAACCACTTAGCTACCCCTCTCCCTGTATTTGTTTTATATTTATTTTGTATATACATATGCATCTATGGAGAAAATATAAACATTTACATGTCTCTAGATATACCAATCTACCTACCTACCTACAAGTTGAGTTCATTGAATACAAGAGCTGCCATTTCATTTTTTACCCTTTCTATCACTAGGACATTGACTGGCACATAGTAGGTGATTCGTTAAATGCTTGTTAATTACTGCCTAATGAATATCCTACCTAAGTCTGAGGAAGTGCATTACTAGAGGAATTGCCTTTTTTTCTTTCTTTCTGGTACAGTTTGAAGGGAATATAGGGTAACATTAATATTTTCAAGTGGAAGAAATACCCATACTAATATAATCAGATATCCTCTAAGTTTTTATTTAATTAACTTAAATTATTAAGCATTCATTTTATTTTTCCTTGCTCCCTTGCCCACTAGAAAAAGAAAGAATAAAAGAAATACAGAGCAGAGTCAAGCAAACGTATTTCCACATTGATCCCAGACAAAAATGCACGGTCCACCACCTGTCTGTCCTGAGGCAGGTAGTATTCTCCTTTATCAGGTCTCTGTAATCGTGGTGGATCAATTCAATGAATAGAGGTCTTATTGTTGAAAAATTGCTTTTTATGATTTTGATAGAGTACAAATACATATCCACTGTGATTTGTTAAAATTAAAAGTTGTGCATTATATAGTATCTATATATTTTAACGAATTATTCTTCTGGTTCTACCCAGTTCACTCTGAATCAGTTCATGCCAGTCTAAGACTCTATTAAACAATCTCTTTTCTAATTTCTTACAGTCAAGTAGGATTTCATTACATTCACATAATTTGTTCAACTTTTCAAATAAATGGGCATCCCCTTAGTTTCCAGTTATTGTTGATTTTTTTTGCTACCATGAAAATATCTGCTATAAATATGTCTCTACATATGAATCCGTTTCATTTTTCTTTGATCTTCTTGAGGTATATAGGCATTAATATTTGAAGTATTAAAATTCCTTAAATCACGAGAAATATATTAATGAAAAGTAAAAAGATGTTTTTAAGTTTTTCAGGAATATGAAACATGTAAATGCAAGCTTTTATTAGAGGACATATGAGTGATACTTATTATATAGTATATTTTTTTCTAAAACAAAGGTGATTTCCCCGGTAAAATTAATCAAATTCAAGCTTTTCTTTTTAGGTTTATGTATCAAATTATGGACAAAATTCCTTACAGGCTTCACACCCGGGGCAAATATAAGCAAATAATCATCCTCTTTGAAAATGTTTCAACAAAACCAAACAATAAACTAAAAGTTATAGAAGTTTATTAGTGTTACTAACTGAAGCAGAGTAGGCAAAAAATGTTAGCAATTGTCTGTATACATATATATCATATGATGTATATGTGTATAGATACATGTGCATGTATATATATACATTTACATGTATATATACATGTATGTGTATATAAACTTTCCAACTTTAGGTCATCTATATGTGAAAAGATTCTCATGAATAATATACAAATTTGATTTTTGGATATACAATTTTAGAACTAAAGGAGACCTCAGAGACAATTTCATCTAAACTTTGAAATTCATAGATTAAAAAAAAGTACCTCAGGACCATAGAAGATGATTTTGCATGTCTACATGGATAATTCTTGCTAGAATCTAGACCAGAACCCTATAATTTTTCTTTCTCTTATGATCAAACCTATGCTTGAATTCAATGATAAATATTATCTATATGAGGTCAATTATATTTTTTTTTCCATTGAATACAATGAGTTCATATAGAGATTTCTTCTCTATGGTATAAATAAAGCCTTTGGATTATGTATACAATACTTATTCAATTTTTAAAAATATCGAGAATCAGTTAAGTCTGCTGATCAGAAAAGGGTATTAATGAGGCCAAAGTTAATCCTTCCATCATTTCATAGAAAAGTTAATTTTTTAGTACATGGACTATAGTCCTGATTCAAGCCATCTGCTTTGCAAGGACATTCCATTGATTGCAATGAGTATTAGGGGAAAATCACTTAACATAATTTGGATAGATCAATGAGAACTCAATATTACAAGGGCTACAATGAAGTATGGATAGGTAGTAATACTAATGGTTACCAGATTATAAAGTTTTCTGTCTAGTTTCCTTCTTTCATTTCCAAATATTATTAAAATACCAAATTCATCTAATGAATGACATAGACAAATATGTTTAAAACTTAACAGCTACTTAAAAATTCAACAAAAAAGGAAAGATGATGGAGATAACTTAATTTTTCTCTGAGTTTAGTGACCTCACTTCCAACGTGGCTTTATCAGAGAAAGCTATTAATCCCTGTCTCTTGTAAGGAAGTTGTTTTCTTATCTTTTGAAAATGAAATTCATCTTGTTGGTGTTGTCAACTTTACCTCTCTTTTGCCCTGAGAGAGTGCCTAAAATAAAGGAAACACAAAGAGTAAGGCACGTCCAATAAAATGTGTGATGTGGGAAAAGATCAAAGACATCATATTTCTTTTACAAAGAACAGATTTGGCAGAATATAATAAGCTCCCAAGTGTTTCATTAAGTCAGATAAATGATTAATTTTGTGTTGTCTATTTCACAGCTCAATTCCAAATCCAAAGCAGTACACTGAGACTTCCAAAACTGCTTCAAGTTAGAATGCTGGTTAGTGCTATGAGAAAGGCATTCAAATGGTAGTTTCATGAAATTTGGCTAATATAAATATATTTTTTAAAAAACCAAGAATATGGTGTGTGTTTGTAAGGAATTCATGTATACAGATATCTAAAAAATTTTCTTCAAGTGAAAAGAACAGAAGAAAAGTTTATTCATTACATGGTTTGAAAGTATCCAAGTAAATTCAAAAAATCAGATGAATGTGCTGCTATTAGCCTTTCATGTGAGAATAGAATCTAGTTGTCTCAGAAAGCAAGAGATAGAGTCCAAGAAGTTGAAAAAGAAAAGCAGCACATGAATAAAACACTTGCATTCTGGGAAAAGTTTGCAGTTCAAATGCAAAAGGAAAAAAGTACTGAGGAGTCAAGAGTGACAACAGGTCAGTCCATAAATAAACATTTATTAAGCACCCAATACTTTGATTCAGGTATTGTGCTCATCTTGACAAATTCGAAGGACTGTAATCATTTTGCTAAAAAACAAGACTGAACTACTTCACTTGATTTTTCAATTGTATCACTAATTAGCAATTTCCTACTTTCTTTGGCTCCTGGGAGGAAGAGGCAGACATATTGATCAAAATGGTAGTAAAGCATCACTTTGCAATAAGTGTCTGAGTGGTGTTGCAACACTCTGCACTTTTTGATAGACTGAGAGGGTGGCATTTTGCCAAACCCATCTTGTTATCGAGAAATAAGACAAATGCTATTTCCCTTGATAAATGAGTCAGAAAAAACAAATGGCTGTTACAAACTGTACATCTTACCTAGATACTGTTTTCATACATCCTCTCACTTCCTCTCACTGTAAAATAGTAAATTGGCCAAAAAGAATAACTTTTTTGACTGGATAGAAATAAAAAGAATGATATGATAAATAATGGCCTGCTACATCAAACTGCATGGAACAAAATATCATTGAAATTAAATTGTGTCAAAGACTGAGACACTTAACAGGAACATTTACCTGGGAAGTCATCTTACTTTCTGGCATCTCTGTAAAAATAGGAATAAAGATAATTGTAATATTACATCACAGGATGCTTGTGAAAATCAAATGAAATAATAATTTCTTTATAAAGGTTTTGTGAACCTTTTGAATTCTGGCCATAGAAGCTATACAAAACTAACCCTAAGGATTAAAATACCCTATACTCTACTATGAAATTAGTGATTTTAAGCAACCATCTAGTAAATTTTAACAGTGTGTACAGCAAATGAAAATGATTCAGGCTCTGGAGTGGAATTTTAGATTAAATCTTTTACAATGACTTTCCAAATCCATTGAGAAAAAAAAAAGAACACTAATGTGTTTTGGTTCAAGGTATGTAGATGTAGAATTTAGAAAATTGTGACATGTTACGTTTGATGCAGAAGCAGAAGACATAAAGAAAATTCTAAGATCTCGATAAAATTCTCCAAACAAATATATTGTTACTCCTTTCAATGGAAAGGTGGGTATAGGAGAGGCTAAATAAGGAGGAACTAGAGATGATAGGAGGTAAAGTGATATAGTTGAAGAACCATGGATTTATTGGCAGAATACAGAGGTCTAAAGCTGAAGCTTGGTCATTTACTAATATTATGACCTTGGCTAAATCGTTTAACTCGTGTCTAGTTTCCTCATGTTTAAAATGGAGGCAATAATGCTTAGAAGCTTTACAAAGCACTATAATCCTCAAAACACTATTTGTAAATGTGTGATGCTATCATTACAATGATTTTCTTACAGCTCTTTAAGTCAAGTGAATTCTTGAAAAAAATAATTTGATTCTAAGGTTAAGCTGATCTAAGGCATCATATCACATTAAAGCAGAGTCAAAGATCTAGTTCAGCAAAGAATACATTTCTCCAGAGTTTCTCTCTCTCTTTACTCTCGACCTACTATAGGTTTCTACCAGCCCTAATTAAAATGAGAAATGTCCCAGAATCAAGGCAAAAAATATTGATACTACCCTGAATATATGCCCCCCAGGTTGGGCTGGAACCACTATTTTGTCAAAGAAGATATAGTCTATAGGATACGTTTCCTGGAACATTTGTGAAGTGGTACACAGCAAAAAAAAATTTAAGTTATTTTATCCAATGAAAGAAATTATGCTCTACTAGGGTTCTTTTATATTTAAAGTGTATGACTTTAATTTTAATTATACCTAGGTTAAAATTGCTCAAGAGGTCAAGGATTTTATAAACTCTCACAGTTCCACTCTGTTGAGTAGCAGTCACAAGTGGGTGTTGCTATGAAGGTTAGTTTACCAGCTGGTACTTGATCTCTTCTAATCCTTCTTACATGCTGGATTAAAGAGCTGAATTCTTCATAGGTCTTTCCTATATCCTTTCTGGGGGAATGGTCAATGACATGATCTTTTCTGTGTCAAGGTATTTTCCTCCATCCATTTTCCATTTTAAGTGTAAACAGCTTACTTGAATAGGTTAGGGTAAAGCTATTATAACAAAAGAAAGGGTTTTTTCATTTTATCCTTTGTCCTAATTTGTTGACAATGTTGACTTATGCTCTAGAAAGGCAGTGGTACAATTAGGTATTCAGCACTGATTCAGAAGAGACTCCTTAGTTGGCTAACCAATTATTTATTATTTGAAGAGACACATTTATAGAGATATTTCATATAAGTATAAACAGGTAAGTGATTTTTATTGTAATTTTTTGTGTGTGTGTCTGCCATGTCTAATGCCTTGTGATTCCCTTCATGAAAGAAGTATTCCTGACATATAGGCAGGAAATTTCTAAGTAGTCTACAAAGGTATTTTTAAAATTTCTTCATCTTGGAACACAGGTTTTTAACATTTTTTCTATCTTCTCGTATCCATCTTTCCATTGAAAGGAATACCAATATATTTGTAGACTTAGTTTGGAGAATTTTTGTCAAGGTCTCAGAATTTTCTTTAAGTTTTCATAATCCACACTCAAGCATGTATGTAAGTAACAATTATATTTATGTTTGTCATTCTCCTCCCGGTAATCATTAACACTGCACAAAATGAGCAATGAATTGTTTCTTGTTGCCTCTGGGTACTCAATGAAACAGTGCTGTCAACTCCTTCACTTTCCTCACTAAAGAGAATTTGTGAGTCAGCATTTCACTTAGCTGAAATCTCCACACATCTCTTCCTTTTCTCTAACTCTATTCTCTATCTTGACCTCTAGTCTTTCACCACAAACTTTCTATTAAACATTTTGGATCCAAAAGAGATCTCATAATCTTTATTCCCAAGGCCATCCTTCTTTTGCAGTTCCTTATAGCTGTCAAATTCATCATGACCCTGTAGTCACCCATATATACAACCTGAGCCAGCCTTTTCTCACTATTTTTAACGCTACGTATGTGAACAGTTGTCACTTTTTTAAAAAAAATCATCATTTCAATATACAAGGATGGACAAGAAAAGAGGACTGTGTAAGAAATTGCAAACTTCTGTTATGAATAGCTTATGACACTTAATGATAATAATAGCTAATAATAGCTACCACGTTTGTATTGTTTTAAGTTTTACAAAGCACATTATATATGTTTATTCAAAAACTAAATTTCCCACAGCTGTTACAGAATTGGCCAATTTATATTGTCTTCTGCATTTGTTTATTTTCTGTGAACTTGTACAAACCGTCTTATTGATGACCTTTTTTGTTACCATTTCTATCATTACTGTTTCACCAACTTTCACTTCATCCTCAATTTTGAAACCCTCCCTTGTAACAAATAAGTATAGTCAAGCAGAACAAATCAGAATTTTAGTCATGTCAACTTTAGTTCAAGCTCTGACCTAAATACTGTTGATGCTCCCTTAGAGTAGGTTATGGCCAACAGAAGAGGCCCTGTGGCGCCGACAGAATTTCAAAGGGGGACGTCTCTAGGCTGTGTGTGGCTCAGAAATTCAAACTTTGTGGGAACTAGGGGAAGAACCACTAAAGAGTTCCTTGCCATGTATGTAGCTAGGGCACAAAGAATCATTTTATTAAAGCATTACCAAATATTCAGGTCTGGTAATATTGCACTTGGGGGCCCTGTGGGCATATAAAAGCATCTAGTAAGGGAGGCATGAAGCCCCACTAACCTGTAAGAATCCTGTGTTGTGGGTCCTTGAAGAGTTTGGCCTTTGTTTCCTTTCATTAATTCAGTGGCTTTGATTGAGACTTACTAGGTGCTAAGCCTCAGGCCCAAACCCCTATTAGGTGCCAAGCCTATGTAGGTGTGAATTGGTAACTAAGGTGGGGCCCCAGGTGGGGCCAATGAAGGGAGGCGCTAACACCAGAGCCAATCGAAGGAGCCTAAGTTCTGGTCATTCAGATTACATTTGATGATGTCTGAAACTGTATAAAAGGAGAAGACAGAGCTTATTTGCTCAAGGCTCTCACTCTTGGTGGCTTGCTGATGTGCAGACTCTGGGTAGCTGTAGCTAAGAGCCCTCCAGCTTGTAAACCTGGATGCTGGGACTTTGCTAAACTCTGGTAACTATGAATTGTATTGGGTCTGTTTGTAATTTGATTGTACTTGCTCTGAAGTTCAGGGTGCTGCCTTTTTCCCCTGAACTGAGTGAATGATATTTGTATGCTGGATTAAAGTGAGCTTGTTAACCCCTTAACGTTTCTTTCCTTAGTAAAACAGATCAAAAGAACCTGGGCTTGCAGTGTTCCCTGAGCTGGTTATTTTTGGTTTTACACCCCCACAGCAGCTGCTAGTTGGATTGTTGAAACAAATCCTTATCTCCAAGCAGACTGCAATGACTATGAACTGGATGGGGCCCTTTTCAGGAAGAAAGGAGAACATCAGATGGGCTTCACTTACCAGCACTATCACTAGCACTATTGGTCTCCCTGTCTCATATCTTTCCCCTTTCTAGACCATCCTTAGTTTCCTAAGTCTCCCTACTTTCTAGAACATCCTCCACTCCGATGCCAAAATTAGATTCCTAAGAGCTCTGTTCTGACTCAGTCACTTCAGATTTGTTACTGTTTGGCATTTAAAGCCCTTCATAAACTGACCCTACCTTTCAGGTTTTATTATACATTACTTCCTCTCCTACGTTCTTCAGTCCAGCCAACAAACTGGCCTTCTTATTGATCTAAATGATATTTCACTTTCCATTTTCATGCTTTTAAACAAGTTCTCTCCCTGACGTCACTACTCCAAGCCTAGAAAGCACCCCCAACTCAAAGCTAACTAAAGCATTACCCCATTCATTAGGCCTTTCTGCATTCCCTCGATGTTCGTGGCCCTTCCCCATTATCATCTTGAATTTATTTTGTATATGTCTGTATACTTGTTTGGAATGAGGGCCATCATAATGTAGTGGATAGTGCTCAGAGCTAGAAATGTATGGGTTCAAGTCTTGCCTCTGATACATGACTGTGTGGCCTTGGGCAAGTCACTTAACTTCACATGTTCTGGGCAACTCTTTAACACTGTAAGTTGCAAGGAAAGTATAGAATCCCCTTAGTAAATAGTGTTTCCTCATTCAAGAGTTCCCTATACCATAGATATAGACCCTAACCCTAATCCTTTGGGTGCACACCCATGTGTGTGTATACATATTTTCTCTCCTGATAGAATGTCCTTGAGGTCAGGAGCTATTTCATTGATATCAGTGTTTCCCTAGCACCAAAGTCCCTGACACATAGCAGAGACTTGACAAATATTTACTTGATCCTCAGACAGAGGACACAATCTCTAATGAGGCCCATGCTTGAAGGCCATTAGGCTGGTTGAACCTATCATAGCTTGTGCTTCATTGGCATAGTTTTTGAAAGCTCAGGGTCACCTTCTTAAAATAAGGAGATATCAAAACAACTTTTCTGGAGGTTTTTTACACCAATGGATGCTTTCATTTAGCTGGCAATAAAGGATGACTATCTAATTTTGGATTTTCAAGTATCAGAGAGCTAGGAATACCTTCTCTCCCTCCACCCGACATGGTTCCCTTTGAGATGACTTTGAAATCATCCTACTTGATCAACCACTTACTTTACCTGCCCATAAAGCTGCCCCTATTTCCAAGCTGGCATTATTTAAAACATCTTCTCTTAAGAATCTGCTCAAATCGGAGGGGGCAGAGCCAAGATGGCAGCTGGAAAGCAGGGACTAGAGTGAGCTCCCCACCAAGTCCCTCCAAAAACCTATCAAAAATGGCTCTGAACCAATTCTAGAATTGCAGAACCCACAAAGTGGCGGAGGGAAGCAGGGCTCTAGCCCAGGTCAGCCTGGATGGTCTCTGGGTAATTCTGCATGGACCTGGGAGCTGAGGGGAATGGAGCTGAGCGGAGCAGAGCCCAGCAGAGCCCAGCGTGGGTGGTGCGACTGACCAGACTGCGGACCAACCAGACCAGGAGCCGGGCGGAGCATGCCCTAGCGCCCTGAATCAGTGAGTTGGGGCATTTACCAGACCACTCAACCAACAAACACAAAAAACAACAGAGAAGTTTAGTGGGAAAAGCTGCTGGGGACTGAGTTTGCTGGTCAGCCACCACCCCTGGGGCGGCAGAGGTGGGGCAGTTACAGAACTACAACTGCAGTTGCTTCTGGCCCCAGGCCCACCTGGTGGGAGGAATTAAGTGGTGGATCAGAGCAGGAGTGAAGAGCCTGCTGAAGATCTAAGCCCAGTCCAGGTAAGGGGGTTCTTGGGGAAGGAGGAGTGCTGGTGTGGCAGTGCATCTGCCCAAGCATGGAACATAGAACTCTTTAGTCTACAAGCAGTCATACCCTGCTGAAAAGCTCAAGGGTCAAGTAAGTTGCCTGGGAACATGGCCAGGCAGCGAAAACACACCCAGATTCAGTCTCAGACTCTAGAATCCTTCTTTGGTGACAAAGAAGACCAAAACATACAGTCAGATGAAGTCAACAAAGTCATAGAGCC
>CM053626.1:110593972-110622018 GCA_028646595.1 Phalanger gymnotis | reverse complement strand
TGGGCTTTCTGGGCCTGGAGTCTTTTTGTCAAGATGTTGGAATGGGGAGGCTGGTTCAAGTTTTTGCTGCGGTGGGGCCTAAATAAATTTCTTGTTGTTTTCTCCTTAGAGAATCTCTCATACCTTGCGATTTCGGACCATTCAAACATATACATGATTATATTTGAGATCATAAATTCGGCCTTCCTACTACACTATCTTAATATCATTCTATTTACTACTTTAAACTGTTTACTTATTTTGTAGCCATGGTTATAATGAAAAATAAATCACCTAAACATTTGAGATGCAGAAAAGACATGGAGGAAAGATGGATGATACACATAAATTGAAATAATCTCAAATGTTTGTTATCACATAACATGTGACTTTAGCACAGAGGATACTCTAAACTCTATAAAAGCAAACTACTCATGATAAGAATTTACATTTCTGCTGAGAGTAAAAAGGGGATAAGGATCAGAGTAGCTAAAATTCTCCAAGCAGGTCAAACAAAGATATAAATAAATAAAAAAAATACACACACATATTACATCAATACTTTATGTAAAAGCAAAGAACTAGGATAAAGATTGATGGCTGTTGATTAGGGACTGGCTAAACAAATTGTGGTCCATGAATGGAATGTTACAGTGTTGCAAGAAATGACAAAAATTATAAAGAAGCACTTACATGAACTGATGCAAAATGGGACATGAAAAGTCAAAAGAATAGTACACACAATCATTACAACTACATACACACAAAGAATAACAGTGATAGAACAATCAAAAGTAAATTTCACAAAATTACAAAGAACAAGCATGGCCTCAAAGACGAGACAAGAGAAGGCCCCATCCTCTATACTATTGTGCAGAGGGAAAATGTCCATGGATGTGAAACATGGTACATTTTCATATTCAATCGTATCTGATTCTTTGTGACTTCTTGGCAAAGATACTGGAGTGGTTTTCCATTTCCTTTACCAGCTCATTTTACAGATAAAGAACTGAGGCAAATAGGGTTAAGTGACTTGCTCAGGGTCACACAAAAACTATAATTTAGAGTAATACCATAATGATAACTCACTTCGCATTTTAAAAATGTGAAAAACTGAGATTCCTAGGATGTATTTGTTGTCAGAGAATCACAGAATTTCAGAGCTGGAAGTGATCTCATGTAATTCTACTCATACTTTTAAAAAAAAGTTTCCTTACAAAACCATACTCAAAAAGTAGCTATCTAGTCTCTGCTTGAACACCTCTAATGGGACTGTACTTACAACCTGCTGGAGCCAGACATTCTACTTTTAGATCACTCTAATTGTTAGGAAGTTTGGTTTCCTCACCTCTTCCTGACAACTAGCCTAAATTTGCTTTTTGAAGATTTTTGTTTTATCTTCTTGGTCACTTTGTCACTTGGTTCACTTAATCTTCTTGGTCCTATCCTATAAAAATAATAGAACAAGTTTAATTCATTTTCTACACAATAGCACTTCAAAGACTTCAAGACAACTATGTAGACAGTCACTACTATGTCATATCAATGACCTAGGTTTGTGATCTATTTCTCAAATGGATACCTATTTTTTCTTTCTGTCTAGCTGGTATACTCAAATAAAAAAAAAAAATGTTTCTATTTCTCTCGAACTTTTTCTTGGGTTAGCTGTCTTGTCCTAATTCTTTGTTTCTTCAGGACGAAACATTCTCAGTTGCTTTCTCCAATCCACATATGTCATGGAAGAGATATCATGCAGTATCCTGGATGACCTACTCAGGACATTCTTCTTATTATGAATTTCCTTCCTACTGCTAGAATGAAAGAAAATAATCCAGATGCGATCTAACAGTCCAGAGAATAAGAGGATTTACTTTGCATATTCCTAAAAACTCTGCCTCCCTTAATGCAGTGAACTGCATTAGATTTTGGGAGGTCTTATCACATTCAATCCATTAATCAACAACATTTATAAAGCTCTTACTATGTCAGTATGTAAATTGAAAAGAAATCAATAATAAGAAAATAAACTTAAAAAAAAGTATGGTTCAATCTGCATTTAGATTTCATCAATTCTTTCTCTGGAGGGGAATAGCATTGTTCATCATGGATCCTTCAGAAGTGTCTTGGAGTTTTTATTGCTTAGAATAGCTGAGTCATCCACAGAGGATCATTGTATGATGTTGCTGTTACTGGGTATAATGTTCTTCTGGTTCTGCTCACTTTACTTTGCACTTCATGTAAGTCTTTCCAGGTTTTACTGAAAGCACCCTGCTCATCATTTCTTATGGCATAATGGTATTCCATCACAATCACATACTACAACTTGTTCAGCCATTCATCAACTGATGAGCATCCCCACAATTTCCAATTCTTTGCTAGTGTTTCATTTAAAATTTCTGCATCTGTATTCGTTAGAGAAATTGATCTAAAATACATTTATTTTAGCATTCTGTTGTTTTCAGAGCAACTTCTGGAGGTCTGCAAGTTTTTAATTCTTCTGTTGTATCATCTAATGAGAGGTGCGTTCACATTCTGGCTTTTACTCTGGTCTCTGAGTAACCACAAGCACTGTTTTCTGCCCTGGACCTATTATGAGGATCCCTGATCCCTTGTGGCCAGGAGCTCTAGAGTACTGGTGCTCCTCCTTATCCTGGAAATGTGGTTGGGATCTCAGTATGTGCAACACAACAGCATCCTGCATCTAGTGCCAACTAAGGGTTCCCTGTAATCTCCTTCTGATCATTTTCCTGATCCTTTTGCTGTCTGTGGGCTAAGAGCTCTGAAGTTGCTTCTGCAGATTCAGTTGCCTCCAAGGCCTTCTGCTGGCTTACTACAGGCAGGGATAGTACTAAGTGCACTGAATCAGGGCCCAGGGTCTCACTGCTAGTTTGTGATACGGCTCAGGGCCTTTCTGCTGGGTTGCTGGGTTGGGATGGGCTCACCTTTTACCTCAGTGAGACAGATCTTTCCCATTGAACTTCTAAGCTGTCTTGGGCTGCTATATTGTTTCATGTAGTCCTTTTGTTGGTTTTGCCTCTCCAGAGTTTGTTTGGGGCATTATTTTAAAGTTGTTTGGAGGGGAATTTGGGAGAGTTTGGATGAGTCCCTGCTTTTACTCCACCTTCTTCTGTTGTTTAGTTTTTAATAACCAACCATGGCCTCTTTTAAGGGAAATTTCACGGGAATGATGCATGATGTCTCCATGTGCCTGGAGTCCCAGAAATGCTCAAATGCCAGAAGGATTGATAATAATACATCTTGAACCAATTACATGAGCTGAGATATTTGGAAAACACTGTGACAGCCCTAGGAGAGATATAAACAGGGGAAAGAGTTGGGACAATTCAAATGTAGCTCATGGGTTACATTCACTCCTTATCAGCATGGGGAACTGGCTCCATTTACCTACTGGCATCAATTTCAGTGGACCCTAATTTCCCAGCATTATGTCACTAAAATGATAGAGATGTAAAAAATTGCATGTATCCCATACCCAAACACCTGTGCAGAGCCTTGCAATGGCCTCAGAGTTAATTACTCTTTGAACCATTCCAACCTGGATATCCTTGTACTGCTAAATACCTCACCCCATGTTAGCCATCAATCTCATATAAACCAGGACCAATTCCTATGTATTTTCCAAGGTCAGAGAATATTCTTTAGACTTAATAGAGAAATTCAGCATCATAGGATGGAAATACTATATTTGAGTTATAAGACCTGAGTTCAGTTCCTATTTTCACTTTAATAAACATAGTAGGACTACACCTTTTCTGGCCTTAGTTTCACCATTTGTTAAAGAGTGGTTTGAACAAAATGAACTTGAAGTGACCTTTCTTTCCTGCCCCAACAATATATGATCCCCAGTATGAGTTCTATTACTTCCATTTGAAAATTAGGAAGACGATTGTCCTAGCATGATAATGACATCTTAAGCTCAGTTGTTTAGTGGCAGATTTTATTATGTAGTGTATTCTTCTAAGTTGTATCAACCCTAGCATAGTAGCCCTAAGGGATATGGATAGGTAAAAAAAGGTAAAACCGTGTAAGTAATATCAAATTCAACTGATGCTCATTAGTGAGCTGGCTCTATCTGGGAGGAGCAGATTTGAAAAGCAGATGGCATACCATGAACCAAAGTATCTCTTGGCTGGCTCTAATTTCCTTAGAACCTGTGTCAACCCTGCCAAATTTCTGTGCCTCCTGGAGCACTGAATGGCTAATTGGTAGATGCTTCTTGTCTGGTCTGCTGCTTTTTTGGCATTTTTCAATGATGACCCCCTCCAGGGCTATGACAGAATAATTTCCTGGCAAAAGACTGTGACTTGGAACTGGTAAAAGCTTCTGTTGTATCTTCTCCTTGGCATTTTCATTCATACCCCTTTCTTTATCATTATGGACTGATTCACTGACAAAGGACTATAACTTGGAATTTGAGATTCCCTGACCCAAGCACCAGCATTCAGTAGTGACTATATCTGCTATTTTAGTGAAATCAGATAGCTGTTATTTTCCCCTGGGGTCTGTTTTATTGTAGTATTTCTGGTCATTTATGAAAATAAAAACATTAATTTCCTTGTTTTCATTTCACATAATTTCTCCCCCTCCCTCCCCTGTCACTCCCCACTCAAATATTTTCTATGGCTCCCTATTGCCCCTAAAATAAAATGCAAAATTCTCCCCTGGGAATTTAAAGCTCTCCATGACTTGGTTGCCACTCACCTTCTCAGTCTTATTCCATATTATTTCCCTTCATGCACTTTCTTTTCAAGTCAAACTAAATTGTTCCCACAGTAAAACATTCCCAATACATACATAACTGCCTCCATGTCTTTGCACAGATGGTTTCCCATGTTTTCAATGCCCTTGTTCTGCCTTGCAGAATTCCCAATTTTTTAAAGCACAATTTAGCATACTCTTTAAAATTACTTTGTGTTTACCTATCTATGCCTTTGTTACATTCCCCACCTTCACCCCCATCCAACAGTAGAATATAAACTCTTAGAAAGCAAAGGCTATTTTGGTTTTGTCTATATGCCAGCTTCCATCTTAATTCTGGAGACATAATAGAAACTTAATGTTTGTTGAACTGAATTAAATTTATTTTGTTCTGAAGTATCACAAATCTGGGCTAAATTAAGACCAAAATTTTTTATTTGATTTGGTCAGTATGACCTTTCTGGAAATAGCTATTTTGATGTAAAACATCCCATGGATTAAAAATTGTGATTTGCTTCTACAGAAAAAGCTGTGATTTGCTGTCTTCAGACAAAAGCATAAATAAATTGTTCCAGTTTAAGGTAGAAGTAATCGTCCACAAGCTGTTGAAATTAAGATTTAATCGCATTGTACCGTGTAGAAAATAGCCATAGAAAGGTTGTAATTATATCATGGCAAACTGTCTTACAATCATTTTTAGAAGTTATTCCTAATAGGAACTCTGAAAGATAGATCATCATTATTTATGCTTCACAGATGAAGAAACAAGAAAAGTAATGATGAAAAAGAAACATATATCATCACTAAGAATCTCAGAGTATTGGCAAACCCCTAAATACACTGATGCGGCATTTTAATTTCTTTCCCATTGAGAAACACTGTCTTTTAGGCCACAGAAAGAAAATTAAAATTCCTTCCTCCTTCAAAAAAAATCCATTTCGTTTAAAAATAATACTTTTGATTGTTACTTTCCCAAGGGAAGGACTACGTATTCCTACCAAATGAAATCACTTGTCAAAAACATTTTCGAAAACAAACTTTAATAGTTCATTATTATAAGAGAACAAGATCTGAAGAGGTTTTTGTCCCATTGTACAGTAAAAGCTAGTGAAAAGGTGATGTTGTGCATTGAACTTTTCATAGCTAAAGGTGTTTGAAGTCTCATTTCTTAATCTGTGTGGTTGAAAACTGCTATAGCTTTCTGACTTTGCTCAGTAATCAGACTTTCAGACGACACAGCAATGTTTTTTACTTATTTCGATTCCTGAAATGTCTCTACATCATAAGAACAAAGAAATATTCAGCTTGTTTTCTTGAGGAAATATGTAAACTACTCATCTCCACTAGGCATTTTAATGGTCTAGCAAAGATCTCATGATACTGGTTAAAATAACATTGCTTTCTCTGGCAAATGGCTTTTTGTTATGCTAACGCACCAAATAAAACTGAAGTGAAATAAAATATATGTTTCAGCTCAATGCTCAGGGCAAGAATCTAAAGCCTTTTAATAACCACTTTTTATGAATTACATTCAATCAAGCTGAATATATATTTATACCTGCGTTTAAGAGGAGAGGAGTAAGATCCTAGAAATTTCATCCCATATCAACACAGCCAGTGTATTTATTATGTTTCATTCTCCAATCTAATATCTCATTCACTCCTATTTGGCCTTAAAATTAGCCTTATTGTGAAGACAAGAGATTAGAAAACTATTTATTTTTCAATTTAGTCTTCCCTTTGGTGAAACTTTAAATTTCACCATTAATCAACTTCTTATTATATAACAAAGGAATTAGAGACAAAGAAACAGATGAGATCAGCGGAAATCACTTAAACTAGCTGAGTTTATTGATGCTGAAAGAAAATAAACTGAAGGTATTTTGTAATAATTATGCTTTAGTATATATATCTATATGTCTATATATCTATATCTATCTATCTATCTATATATATATCTATATGTATATATATCTATATATTTGCCTTTATTTTATGCTCTACTGAGCTTCCTGGGTTACCCATGTACATGAGAAAACAGAGAGAAAGCTCAGAATAGAAAAGGAACTACTCACTGAAGGAATGACCCCTTCATGGCTTCACTGCAGAGTAGCCAGGGGAAATGTACCATTCAAAACAGATTGATTTACAATGACAAGTACTCTAACAACCAGAAAATTTAAAAACTATGAAGATTTTAAAAATATATATATCACCTTAGGAAACTAAAATGTTAGATAAAGACAAAGACTAGACCTATAATTTCACTGGTATAAGGTACTCCCAGTTGAGAAAACTCCCTCTACCAATATAGATCTGTTACTAACACTGCTACTTCTAGTGTTACCTAGAGCTTTGAGAGTGTCAGTGCTTTTCTCAGGGTTATACAAACAGTACGGTTACCTAAAAATTACCTAGAGATTTATCTATAGAAAGCACAGATTATTTATGCTATTATCTCTACTTTGATTTTGTGGCAACATGGAAAACAAAATCAAATTCAAATCTATTTTCTAATTTAAAGAGACTATTCTTGCATCTGTCTCTGATTATGATATGAAAGACTGTGGTTTGGATTCCTACTTTATTGAACCAGGCCATTGATATCTTTGGTATAAGGAACTCCTGGGTAAGGAAACTCACTCTACCAATTAAGGTCAGCACCAGCTCTGCAACTTATAATCTTATCTGTACACTCTTCAGTCTTCTCTATTGGCATATCATATCATGCCTCCTGTCTGGATTTTATCCATGGCCTCCCACCTTCTCCTTTTTGGTAATTAGACCAGCTTCCAAGAACTTGACTCACATTTCTATGCAAATAACTCACATTGCTATGCAAATGTGCATATATTCAGCCCCAGTCTTTCCCCTGAGTTTGTCTCACATCTCTATTTACCTACCCATTATGTATTTCAAATGTCAAACTGTCTCAGAGACTTCTGTCCAGAACTGAACTGTCTTTCCCTGTAAACCCTCTTCTCTTGAAGGAACCACTATCTTTCCAAGTTTCCAAGGTCTACAACCTTGAATAACCTTGAGGATCACCCTTGTTCCTTACTTTCTCTCACCTCACAAAAACAATCAGTTGTTACTTCCATGGCCACAAGATTTCCTGCATCCCTCATCACCTCTCACTTATATTACTCAAACAGACTCCTCATTACTACCATAGCCTCAAGTCATTCACCACCAAGACCAGCCTTTAGAGTGTTGTCAAAGTAATTTTCATTAACTATAGATCTGATCATGACACTCACCTATTCATTGTAACTCAGTGGCTTCTAATTGCCCTGGGATAAAATATAAACTCCTCTGCTTAGCATTTAAAATCATTCACAACTGGCCCCAGCATATTGCTGGATATTATTCACCTTTTCTCAATCTGTGATCCAGTCAAACTGGTTTTCTCTCTGCTCTTCACACAAAACATTTCATCTTCTATCTCCTTTGCACTACTGGTCCCATCTACCTAAAATGCACTCTTTTCTTATCTTCAATTCTTAGAGACATTTCCTCTCTCTTCCCTAAAAGATGCAAGTCAAACACCATATTCTAAATGAAGTCTTTTCTGATCACTGAAATTGCAAGGGTTCTCCTCACTAAACTACCTTATATTTAGATAATTTGTATATATTTCTAGTTGTCAACCTCATGTTTATTGTGTGCATATATTTACATATACACACATATAATAGGCAACTATCTCCCCTTAGAATGTGAGTTCATTCTTTGTACTTGTATTTCTAGGACTATGCTGACATGTAGGTAATTAAGAAATAAATGCTGATTACTTGACTGAAAATAATAAATATTGATACACATAAAGATACTAAACTATAAAAATTATGGGATTAAAAAATTTTGAGGCATGATAAAACACTAAATCAAGTCCAAATATAAAGTTAACATCCAGAGAACACACCAATCAGCTGTCTCTCATTTTTTACACGAAGGTAGTTTAGAGTGTCATTTTATTGGTTCAGATATATGGTTTCTTTAGCATAGAGAATGCTCTCTGATGAAACTCTCTCTACTCAAGCAGAACAATGCCTAATCTGAACTTATAGAGTGTGACCTGGAATGCTGAACTGGTTAGTAGCTTACATGGGCTCACGTAGTATGTTTCAGAAGCGTAGTTCAAACCTAGGTCAACTAGACTTTTGGGTCAACTTTATTAGGCTTTAGGCCCATTTTTCTCAGAAATACACTTGGTTCATTTTAGCCTTAGTGTAGCATCAGATCCTGGTAGGGTGAGGATGCTGAGGTGTAACCCAGTATGAGACATATTATTGTTGGTTGGGGAAGAATCCTATTATAAAATGAGGGATGGAAGCTGAATATCAAGGAAGTCTAGGTTCTTAGACATTTGTGGATACATGGATTTTTTTTATTAAATTGGTTTCTAACATCTCCATTCCATCTAGTAGTGACAGGTACATACCAATGTCATGACCTGCACACTCCATGCCCCAATTTTGTGTTTTAATACTAGGAGTAGAGGGAATTGAGCACCAGGTAAAAGGAAAAGAGGACAAAGAAACAAGGCTGTGGAGACTCCAAATGAACACTACTCTCAAACTCATTCCCGAATTACTGTGTACCCTTTCCCTCAACCCTTTCATCCCTCCAAGTTCTATCCAGGGGTGTGCTGGTAAACATTTGACCACGGCCTTTCTGGGGGAAAAAAGTGCACAGGAAACATTTTTAAGTTAAGTACAGTATTAATGTTTACTTTACTGCTTTTTTTAAGATTAATCCATCAAGAAAGCAATGAATCAAGCCCCGATTTGTAATGTTTACAGCTTTCCAAAATGTAAGTGCTCACACTCAAAATTTAACTTTGGAAAGCTGGTTTGATTTGGCTTCAGCACATCCTTGATTTCACCTCATTCTTGCCAAGTAGAAGTATTAAAAACACAGTTTTTTGTCCAATAGTCTAAGGTATGAATATCTAAGGTCTAAATGTAGAATCTCCAGGTACTTCCTGATGTGCTGCCACCTAGTAGTACAAGAGCCCAGTTTGTGTATTTATTTATGTACTTATCTAACAAACATGTGATGTGCATTTATTATGGGTAAATGCAGAGCACTGGATTATACAGAATATTTTACAATGTGTCTTAGATCCAAATCTAATGTAGCTACATAGGTAACAAAAGGAATGCCGATTTTGGGAAACCACTAATATTCTAGTTTTGCTAAAAACGAAGAGAAAGGGAACAAGAATAATAGAAATTATTTGAAAGCCCACTGTAGCCAGGTTATGGAGGGTCCTTAAAATCTGACTCAGGAATAGACATTTTACCCTATTCCACTTATCCTGGCAAAAAAAAGACATTTCTTTTAAAGCAGGAGAACAGCACAATGAGACCTGTGCCCTAGGAAGAATATTTTCAAGGGATCTGAGAGGGGAAACAGTGGAACCAGAGGGACAATTAAGAGGGTATAGAAATAATCTAGGCATGAGCTGGACATGATTTCATCTAGAGTTTTAGGACAGTGACCATTTAAATGGTGAAATGGGAGCAGGTGCTAGAGTTTTTGGAGGAAGTAAAATCAATAAGAACTGACAATTGATTTGATATATTGTGTTAAAGAACCGGGAAGAGTCAAGGATGTCCCCAAGGTTGTGCATATGTATGACTGGAAGAATGGCAGTGCCTTCAACATAAATAGAAAAGTTTGATGGAGGGGGAGTTAACAGGAAAAAAAATAATGTTTTCCATTTTAGACATGAGAGGGAGCATGGTATAAAATAAACAGAAAGCTTCCTGGGAGCCTGGAATGAAATAGAAAGACATTTATTAAGCACTTACCATATGCTAAGTAAACACTGTTACACACACACACAAACACACACACACACACACACACTGTAGAAAAAAATTGAAACAAATAGAAAATCAAGACATCACCTGGTCTGAAGAAGTTCATATTCTAATCGGGGAAAAACACATAAAGGACAGTTCACTTTTATATTCAGTTCACAGCAGATAGAAAGGCCAGATAGTACTTATTCCCAGAGAGTAGTAAGACAGATGTCAAGGCACAAAGGATCATGTGGAGTAATGGCAAGGAAAGATGATCAGTCTGCTAACAAGAAGAGAGTGGGCACAAGAGCTCTCCCTAGGAAAAATAAGGACTTGGCAGGGGCAGTGAGGAATAAGGGGAAATGGGGAATATAAACATCCTTACCTTCTTTAGCTTTTGCTGCTTTGTCTTCCTACTGCTCATTGGTGGGTGAGAGCAAAAAGAAAAGGTCTCTGGCTTCACACTATCAGGGCAGCAGAGGTTACTGATTCCAAGGTATTGCTCTTGCAATTGAGAGGCAGGGGAGGGAGAGGTAGACGAGTTTTACATCAGTCTCTGCCATACTGACTTTATAACCTAGGAAAGACACTTAACCTCAAAATGGGGAAGAATGGGGTCAAATCGTCAGGGAGATCAGGTAGGAATGAAGATGATAAAATAATAATAGCAAGAATTTTTGTGTTCTTAATACTAATAATCATTATAATAACAATTGATATTTACATGGCATTTAAAGGTTTAAAAAACATTTTGCACAAAGGATTTCATTTCACCCTTACAACAACCTTATAAGATAGGTATTATCATTATTCTCATTTTACAGATGAGGAAAATGAATTTGGCTGAGCTTAAGTGCTTTGCTCAGAGTCATCTAGCTAGAAAGTGTCTGAGGCAATCTTTGAACCCATGCCTTGGGTTCAGATGGGCCAAAATGAAATTACTGTTGTAAGCAGATCGTTTTTCTCTTTTAAAGGAATCAGGAGATGATGCATATCCAAAAGGCTCTCTGTGTGTGGAGAATGCACTGACCTTCTGTCCAGGCTTGGCTTCAGAAATGTTGGTCCTTGCTGGAGTCCTCAAAGCATAAACCTAGCTTCTGAGCATGAGATAGTAAGAAAGCCTCTGAGCATTGTTGTTGCAACACTGCTTTCCCAGATGTTTAAGACTTAATTTCATTATCATTTCCATTGAAAATCTGACAAGAGCTCTTAGATTTGTAAAAGATATCAAAAAGAAAATCAATAAACTACCTGAATACACACACACACACACACACACACACACACTTTTTTATGCTTCCTATGAAATCTCAGTAGTACTTTCTCTCTCTCTTTTCTTTGGCTAATTGTTTCATATATATGAGCCATGTGTGTGTACACACACATATGGCTCCCTGTCTCACAGACAAATGTCTGTATATACATAAATACGTACATATATATGTATGTATATGTGTATATATACATATACACAAACACCTGTACATACATATATATGTTATACAGACACATACATATAAACATAATGATTATATATTCTTTTCAGAAAATGTTTTGAAAGATTACAGAACAGCTGTGGGGTAGGGGAAGGAAGGGTGAAATGCAAATATACTTTTACACAGTTTATCTTATATTCCAAGTGTAATCTTTGAATAAAAAGAATATAGGCTACTCACTTACTGGAAAGAGCATAAATGAGAACTAAGAGATCTGGGTTTGGCCTCTTTGCAAGCTATTTTCCAGCTGTAGTACTCATTTCATTTCTCAAATGGACCCCATTCTGTCTCAGGCCTACTTCCTTTAATAGGTAAAACAGTAAAAGGAATATTTGATATTTATATTATTCAGAGAATTTTCATGACTCTTAAAGAGTGCTTCTGAAAACAGACTAGCTTACGATGAAGATAGCTTTTGCATGTAGCCCATGAGCTTTGTGTGTGAAATCAGTAACCATTATACATGTAAGCTTTCTAACAGTGGAATTGACAACTGCTTGCCCTAGTAGTTGGATGGATATTAGAGATATTTAATATCAGACATGCTTAAATTCTGAACCAATATAAACATCTCTAACATTTTATGAAGATAATTATTTAAAATTATAAAGATGCCTTTAGACTGGGGGAGAAGAATAATAAACGTAAGCTTAAGAAATAAGATATGCAAATAATTATTTGGAAAAGAGAATTTAAATTCATCATTTAAGTATTTCAAAAGTACTTATGGAGGAAAAACTATTTCAATGTACTTTTCAACCATACTTGAAGTCTAGGAGAAAAAAAGTCTTTTTCAATTTGTATTACAGGAGATACCAGATCAATATAAAGAATGAGTAATAATTATAATATTAATGGTAATTATAATGCTAGCCAGCATTTATATAGTGCTTTGAGGTTTGCAAAGTGGTTTGCAAATATCCCTTCATTTTCTCTTGGAAACAACCCTGGGAGATATTTTACTGATGATAAAAATGTGGCTGAGAGCTAAAGTGACGTGCCTTAGGTCACACAGTTAAGAAATGTCAAAGTGGAATTTGAAATCGGGTCTTCCTTAGATCAGGTCCAGCACTCAAACTATTCTGCCACCTAGCTAAGCTACTTGAACCAAAAAAGGTGACATCACAAGTAGAGTCTTCAATTCTTATTTTTAATCTATAGCTTAACTCAGGCAACACAGTATGATGGATGGTGGACAGAACTTGCAATCAGGAAGAACTGGGTGTAAGTTTTAGCTCTGACACATACTAACTTTCTGAGAATTGAAGTCACAAAAAATTGTTGACCTACTTCCTATAAAGAGAATTTTCACAGAAAGTTCCTCACACTGAAGAGATCTCAGGTCTGGAATAAAAGCAAGTAAATAGAAACAAACTTTACAGTCTATTTTTTTTTTTAATTTAGAAACCACTATGGCTCTGCCTATAAACTTGGAAACATAAAAATACATAGGACTTATTGTTGCTCTTTGCCCCCATATAAAGCTGTTGACTATATCTTGATTGTTGCTATCATGTATAGAATGAAAGATAGTAAAAAAGAGTGAGAGTCCTATTTAAAGTAAGAGAAACTGGCCTGTGATCACATCATTTTGGCTACAACACCTCTTGTGCCTCCATAATCATATGTTCTTGATAGGTTGAAATTCAAGGTGTTATAAATGCCCTATGATTACTATTCACCATGTAAAAAAATACTTTGTCCTAAAATTACCTCTTTCAAGCTCTAGTGTTTCAGGAAGAAATCTATGTCAGTCACCTGATTCTATAAAGCTTGATCTCATCTCTTTTCAACTTTTTTTTTCTCCCAGACAGAAGAGTCCTAATTTTTTCAGTCTGGCCTCATAGAGAAACTCATCCATCAACTTGATTCTTTTAGTTGTCCTGCTCTGGACCTTTTCCAGCTCTGTTAGGCATTTCTTGAAGTGTATGTAGAGAATAGAATTGCACATAATAGTTAAAGTTCAGACCTGCTATGATTTTGTACAATGGTAAGCTGGTATTCTCTTTTGTTTCTAAAACCCTATTTTATTTTAATCTCCTAAACCCTCTGACTAGTCCGACTTCCCCACACCTTAACTGTACAAATGATTATATCTCCCTGTAAAATATTCTATTTAAAATGGTCTGACTGAACCAGATTACGAAGTGTTAAAAGTATAGGTATAATGACTTTACTACTTGGTAAGGTTGTTGTGAAGTTCAAGAGAAAATACATAAAGCACTTTGTAAATATTAAAGCTCTACATGTTAGCTATTGTTGCTATTCCCTGTTCTCTGGAACATCAACCCTGTAGTGTATTTTCTAGAACCTTCATTTTTATACATATTGCACTCATTGTAACAAGATAGGGGAAGACTGAGTTTGTAAGTTGGTGAGATAAGCTTTTTTAATTACTTAACGTAACAAAGACTTAGAATTCTGCATATATTATGTTCTCAAAATGAGTATAGGAATACAATTAATGGAATGAATTCAATGCCTTCAAATCCATGGAAACATTTTATAAAGGTAGCTTTTGCATGTGCCAATTTAAGGGTCAGTAACAGCCAAGAACCAGTATAGGACTCAGAAAGAGTTTCAAGTCACACCACTAATAAAACCTGACTGTACGACCAGGAGCAAATCATGCAAGCTTTCAGTGCTCCCAGCAAGTGTGGCAACCATTCAGCTAGCAGCTGTTGTGGGGTGTAAGACCCAACAAGACCAGCAACAAGAGCTGCCGGTATAGGTTCTCTGATCTGCTTTACTAAGAAAAGTAACTTTAAGGGGTTAACAATCTCACTTTAATCCAACATACAAATATCATTCATTTAGTTCAGGAGGAAAAGCTAGCAACTTGAACTTCAGAGCAAATACAAATAAATTACAAACAACACAATACAAACAGACCAAATCACAATTCGTAGTTACCAAAGAACCAATGTGATTGGGTTAGCAAAGCTGAGGGCAGGTCTTAACAACGGCTTGCCCAGAGTCACATGCCACTCCTCCAGTGAGTGAGAGCCCCAAGGGAAAATGCCAACCTCTTGGTTTATATATCGTGTTCAGGGTCAACGGGTGTCACAACATTCAACTCAAACCCAAGTGGCCTAAAAGCCTCTGGAGTCAAAAACATGTGACTCAAATCCATGTAAACCAGGCTTTCCCTTGAGGCAGGGAGGTCATCAAAGACTCCTGATGCAACCAAAAAAACAAAGGCCAGACTCTTCAAAGGCACTTGATTAAATAAGTGCTAAAAGAGAAAAGAGTAAAAGAAAGTCCCACCTTAATTACTGATACAGCAAGTCATTGAAACTATAAGTTACTGGGGAGGTAGAACCAAGATTATGGGGAAAAGGCAGCCACTCACCTGCGCTCTCCCCTAAACTCCTCTGAACACCTTTAAATAATGCCATAAAACAATTCTCGGAGTGGCAGAACCCACAAAAGCTCGGGGTGAGATAATTTTCCAGCCAAAACTACTTAGAACATCAGTAGGAAAGACCAGTCCCATCTGAATAAGAGTGGAGCATGGTTCACCACAAGCTTTGTCAGAAGAGACCCAGCCCCTAAAAATCAGGAGCAGGCTTTGGGAGTTACTGAAGCAGCAGCAGCAGTGGCGGCGGGGGCACTAGCTGCTTACAGAGCTCTCGGCCCACAGATAGCAAGGAGGTCAAACAACTCATCAGAAGGAGATTACAGGGTCTCTTTGCTGGCACTGGGGGCAGGACTCTGTTGCTTTGCCCATATTTGGAATCTTGGTTGCAGTCCTGGGTGGCAGTCCCAGGACAGGGAAGAGCACTAGATTAGCAGAGCTTGTGGCAGCAGAGGAAGGGGACCCTCCTCATAATTCCAGGACAGAAAAGAGCACTTGTGGCTGCTCACAGACCAGAACCCTGGCCAGGAGAGTAGTAAACACCTCTCCTGTAAAGGCAATCAATAAATGAGAAGATTTTTCCCACCCATTTGAATAGGCTTTTTTTTTTGGGGGGGGGGAGGGCCTCTCAGGGTCCTAGGGGGAGTGGCTAAGACCAGAGCCAATGGTAAGTGCCTGAGTTCTGGTCCCTCAGATGACATGCTAATCAATGGGATGACATTTGGTGACTATATATAAAGGAGAGAACACAGACTGGAGACTGAGACATAGTGGAGGGAGGAGAAGGAGAAGTGGTGGCAACAGCAGCGGCAGTAGTGGAAGTGGCAGCGGAAGCAGGCGCTACTAAAAGCAGGACTGACCCTCATGCAGACCAGAGAGTGCTGAGCAAGGGCTTGAGGCCAGTGGGTAATCTTCTTGCTGGAGGGCCCTAGCATTGAGGGGGAAGCAGTATGGCTTGGCTTGCTGCCATAATATTTTTCTATCCTCCTGGTCACTATTGTGAGATGGGCATATTGGTTTTGGAAGGTTCTTGCCAGGATATCAAACTGAGGACACTGGTCCATGGGTCTGCTATTTTGGAGCTTCAATAAATGCTTTAACTCCTCTGCCTTCTACTTAGAGAATTCCTTACATCCTGCTACTCTGGACCATTCAGGCATATTCATGGTTTTCTTTAAAATCATGAATTCTGCCTTAATGATATATCTCCTTAGATCATTTTACCTTAAAAGAACTAAAAACTTACAGGTCCCTAGAAGTGTCTCTGAAAACAGCTGCACAAAAACTCTGAAATGTGGGACAGTGAGCACTCTACCCTGGAAATAGAGCTCCACTTTAACAATGAGTGAAAAGTCAAGAAATGGACTGGAAAAATGAGCAAACAAAAAAAAAAAGTTCTGACCATAGAAAATTAATATAGGGACAAGGAATATCAAAATGCACACTCAGAAGAAGATAACAAAGTCAATGAAGACACATAAAAACACCGAAGAAAATAATGCCTTAAAAAACAGACTAGACCAAATGGTAAAAGAGGAACAAAAACCAATGAAGAGAAGAATACACTGAAAAGCAGAATTGGCCAAATCAAAATTCACTGAAGAAAAACATTCCTTAAAAAGTAGAATTGGACAAATAGAAAAAGGAGACACAAATGCTCACTGAAGAAAATAATTCCTTAAAAATTAGAATTGAAGAGAGGATTCTGGGAAGATGGTGGAATAGGTCAGAAAATTCCAAGCTCTCAAGATTTTGAGGTGAAATAGTGCCTCAGGGCAAATATAGAGTGCTAAAAATAAATAAGAGTAGGGGTAGAAGAGGAGCCCTCCTAGGGACAGTCAGAGAAGGTCTGAAAAAAATAAAATCCAGGGATGAAGTTTAGTTCCAGTGAAGAGTAAAAACTTCCAGGCTAGGTCCTAGATATGTTTAAACAACAGGTGGCAATTCCTCACATTAGCTAGGTTAGGAGGCTGCCTCAGCCCTAGCCAAGAACTTTTAACCTTCTCCTAGCACCCCCAGGGACAGTGATGGGAATTGGGAATCTGAGCTGAAGAAGATCAAGGGAACCTCTGCTGACAAGTAATGCTAGACCCAGCTGTGCTATGGAGATGCAGTTGGGGGAAAGAAGGAACTAGCACACACTCAGTGAGTGCAGAAGCAGTGGCTAGGGAACACTGTTCTATGGGTATTTATAGGAGGCTGGACGTCTCAGTTTAAGTTGCATGCCAGAGGGCAGAACTGAAGGATTTGAGGTCAGAGGTACCATGCCCCACCCTCCACCACAACGCAGGACTAGAGGTGATTACAAAAACTAAGTTATTAAATTTTTTTTTAAATGCAGAGGCAAAGAAGAAAGAATCAAACCATAGAGTTATCACAGGAATAGAGAAGATGGGTTCATCTTCAGAAGAGGATACTGAAACAAAGAAACCCACTTCTATCTCCCAAGAATAACGTCAAATGGTCCCTTGCCCAAAAAGTATTCATAGAAGAACTTCAAAAAGACTTTAAAATTCAAATGAGAAAGATTGAGGAAAAAAATTAAAAAAATAAAAATAAAAACAATCCAAGAAAAAGAAGGTTATGAAAAGAAAGTCAAACAATTAGAAAAGGAGATCCAGAATCTTAAGGAAAAAAAATGACTCCTTGAAAATCAGATTTTGGAGACTTCTGGGAGGCAAGATGGTGAAGTAAGCATTAAATGGCTCTCACTCTCCCTTACTGACCTCTGAAAAACCCAGAAAATAGTGCCCTAGGAAAATCCTGAATAGAAGAACCAGTGAAAAGATGTAATGGAACATTCTTTTAGTCAGGGAAACTTGGAAGATCATAAAGAGAGGTCCATATCACTTGGGTAAAAGGGGAATGGATTCCAGGAGGGGAGGCATCCAAGCAAGCCCCACCTCAGCAAACCAGTGGGAGATCCTGAGCCCCAGGGTGCTGGAGCAGGCAAACAGCAACATCAGGAACCCCGATTTGGCTTAATATAGCTGGAAGAGTCTATAGATGCCAGCTCAGAGAACCAACAGGTATGCTGGTACAGCTATGGGTGTGCAGGCATCCCCCAGCAGCAGACCTCTCTGTGTTTCAGCAAAGTACCAGGTGGGAAGGCATCTTCCAGCAGCCAGACCTCCCTGTTCTCCAGAGAACCCTAGGGCAGGTAAACATCCTCCAACAGCTGAACCTCCCCATATTTTGGCACAGCCCTGGAGAAACACAGAAAAACTGCACCTGGCCTCAGCACATCCCAGACATCACCACTAGGACAACAGCTGAGCAACATCTAAGCTGCTAGACCTCTACAGCCTCCAGCTGCCAGCACGCAAGCCCCAAGCACACAAAGCCAGTGACCAGGCACCTGGCCTCTAGCACAAGAAGCTTAGAAGAGTGCACCCTGTCCTCCAATAGGAGAGCTCAAATTTAAAAGCCAGGAAATAGGCAAACAAGATGAACAAGGACCTACTGAAACATAAGTATGAAAGAATGATGAACCTAGGGCAGCTGGGGAACACCACTGGATCAGAACCTATGACTTAGTAGATAAAACTTAGGCAATTGTTTTATGGTCATAGAAGTTAAGTGATTTGTTCATTGCCTCACAACTTGTAAGGGTCAAAGGCAGGACTTAAATCAGCATCATTTCTGACTTCAAGACATATCCACTGAGCCTGATGAATCTTTCAAAACAACATGAAAAAGTTTTAAATTCTAAATTCTGTTTACTAATTCTTTACACTCAATCTGTAAGCTATTTAGAATTACAGATCTTGGTTGGTGCTTTCCTTTCAATAAAAATGTATGCTTCTTGATTTAAAAATTAATTACCAAAGAAAATATAAAATACTTAGTTAAAATGCATGAAACCAGATTGTGCCCATTACTGGGAAATATAAAAATTTCAACTATGAAATGCATAGTCAAGCAATGAGATTTAGTGTTACACCTGAATGTCTATAAAAGTAGGCAAAGAATTTGATAATAACTTCTCCATGGGGGATCCTCCCCTTCTAGTTCTCTATGGGAAGAACTATAGAACTTTTACCAAAGCACCTCCAGGTATTCTTACTACGTCTCAATAACTCACCACATGGGAATTCCCTTAGATAAAAAGGTCTAGAATCATTTAAATTAATACAGGCAAGCAATAGTTTCCAAAATCCTACTTTCATGTTTCAACGCATCTATGCCTTTATTGATATGAGGACTCTATCTACCAGTCCAATCAGCAAGTCATCCATGACTTTGCATCCTGTGTAACTGTTAAATAGACTCTTTAAATCCTCTATTGAAAAATCTATTAAATACACAGGAGGCCTTTCTATTCTTCTCTAGAGATTTTTGAGCTATCAATATAACAATGAGTCTATCACTCTCACTTAATCCATGACCAGCCCATCTCTTTTTTCATTTGTATTTGTCTTATGCAATACCTTCTACAACAATTCTCCCTCACATTATTAATGTCATTAAAGTTCTCATGAATACAATTCTGAAGGTACTAAGAGAAACAATTTTGATAAGGAGGAAAACAGGGAGATACCCCAATAATCAGGAATTTGGGGTTCCAAATACTACATTACTGCGTATATAATCTGTACTCATGATCAAGCTCTTTCTTTTTATGTAGTACCAAACTTTTGATAGTTGCAGCTTTGTAGTATAGTTTGAGATCTGGTACTGCTAGGACTCTTTCTATTTTTTCATTGATTTCCTTGAAATTCTTGACCTTTTGTTTCTACAGATGATTTTTGTTATTTTTTTCTAGCTCTAGAAAGCAATTCTTTGGTAGTTTGGAATAGTAAAAAGTAAGTAAATCAATTTACGTAGCATTAACTTTTGTATTATATTGGATGAGTCATGCCCATAGTGAAAATTATTTCTCCAATTATTTAGATCTATCTCCATTTGTATGTAGAATGTTTTCTAATTGTCTTCACACAGTTTCTGGGTATGTCTTGGCAGGTAGATTCCCAAGTATTTATTCCATTTCTAGTTAATTTAAATTGAATTTATCTACCCCTTCTTGGTGGGTTTTATTGGCAAAACACAAAAATGCTAATGATTTATGTTCATTTATTTTAGATACTGTTACTTTACAAAAATTGTTATTTAAATTGGTTTTAGTATTTGACTCTCCAGGCTGTCCCAGGCAAACCATCATATCATCTTTAAAAAGTGATACTTTTGTTTCTTTTTTGCCTGTGCTAAGTCCTTCAATGTATGTTTCTTCTCTTATGGCTGTTACTAGTAATTCTAGTAAAATATTGAATACTAATTGTAATAATGGAAAATTTTGCTTCACCTCCAATCTTATTGGAAAGACTTCTAGCTTATTCTTATTACAGATAATGTTTGCTCTTGGTTTTATATAGATACTACTTGGCATTCTAAGGAAAGCACCATTTATTTCTGATTTCTAGTGTTTTAAACAGGAATGAAGACTGTATTTTGTCAAAAGCTTATTTCTGTATCTATTGAAATCATCACAATCTGTGGTGTGGTGTTTTTCTTCTTACTACAGTCATGTATACTTCTAGTTTTCCTAATAGTGAAATAGCCCAACGTGCCTTCTATGAATCCAATAGAGCCATAGTGCATGATCTGGGTGATATATTGCTGTAATCTCCTTGCAGGTACCTTATTTATTTATTTTTTTGCATTGATAATCATTAGGAAAATTGCACAATAATTTTCTTTCTGTGTTTTGAATCCCTCTCATTTGGTTATCAAGATCATTTGGGTATCATAGAAGGAATTTGGTAGTACTCCTTCTATACCTATTTTTCCAAGCAGTTCATGTAGTATTGGAATTAATTGCTCTTCAAATGTTTAATAGAATTTACTAGTAAAAATTATCTTATTCTTGAGTTTTTTCTTTGGGAGATAATTTGTGGCTTGATAATTTTTTTCTAAGAGAATTATTTGAGTATTCTATTTTCTGTTCCACTTATCTAGGATATATATACACATATATATGTGTGTGTATACATATATGGATATACATATTCATATGTATATATATTCATAAATATTGTTCAATATCATTTAAATTGCCAATTTGCATTTTATATGTATATAGGTATGTAGTTGAACAAAATAGGTCCTAATAATTGCTTTCATTTTATCTTTCTTATTAATTCACTTTTTTCTTTTCTTTTCTTTCTTTCTTTTCTTGAATGAGGCATTTGGGGTTCAGTGACTTGCTCACAGTCTGACAGCTAGTAAGTGTCAGGTGTTTGCAGCCAAATTTGAGTTCAGGTTCTCCTGATTGCAGGGCAAGGGCTCTATCCACTCCACCACTGAGATGCTCCTTTTTTAATACTGGTAATTTGATTTTTCTTTTTTTTTTTTAGTCACACCAACCAAAGGCTAATGTATTTGAATTTTTTTTTAAGTTTAGGTATCAGTTTTATTAGTTCACTTTAAAAATTTTATCTTCTATTTCCTAATTTGTTAATGGGGATAATAACAGCACCTACCTAGTTGTGGTAATGATGTGGTAATGATGTTTTTAAAGACCTTTACATATATTAAAGCATGTTGTAAATGCTTTATTATTATTATTATTATTACTACTATTATTATTGTCATGCCAGTTAAAAGGATGGAAAAACATGAACTAGATGGTAGCAGTTTGGTAGAGTCAAGAAAATGTAACGAACTATTACTCTGTTATAAAAAATTGTGAATAAGATGAAAACAGAGAAGCATAGAGTAACTTATATGAACTGATGCTGAATGAAATACAGAAAACCACAAAAATAATATGCAAAATGACCATGTAAATGGAAAACAACAACCACAAAACAAAAGAAACCAAATGTTTTGAAATTATAATAACCAAATATATTCTCAAGGAAGAAATAAGAGAACATACTTCCCCATGTCTTTGGAAATAAATGAGACTCTAGGTTTGGAACATTGCAAAAAAAAAAATAGCCTGTGAATTAATTTTGCTCAACTTTTTCTTTCTCCTTTAAAAAAATGCAATTCTTTGTTTTTTTAAGAAAAATTCTTTATTATAGTGGATATAACTCTATAAGGGGAGGAAAAATGGATATATTTAAAAATACTATAGATTAGCATGGTGCCTGGCCCGTAGTAGGCTCCTTATAAATGCTTATTTACTGATATAAAAGCAAAATTATGAAGTAAATGTAATTGAAGGGGGGGCAATGGGATTGGTATTCATCAATGTGGCTGTTTTGACTTAGAAGGAGGTTTCCAGCAGATTATTCGAGAGGTCTATGTTTGACCCTTTCCTGTTGAATATTTTAATCAGTGACTTTGAAAAGATTATATATGAATGTTATGCTTATTAAATTGTCAGATGACAGAAATCTGGGAGAGACAGGTTACAAAGGGATGGGGAAGTCAAAATTTTTAAAAAGAGGGATACCAAATGGCTAGAATATTGAGCTAAATCAAAGAAGAAGGAATTTAACAAAGATAAATGTAAAATATTATATTTCACTTCTATATAATTTTCATTGGTATAAGATTAGAGACATCATTAGTTCTTATGAAGATGTAGCATTTTAGTGAACTTCAGATTCTATATGCATCTGTTATGTGAAATGGTGGCTAAGAAAGCTAATGCAGGCTTAGATAGTGTCAGGAGAGTCAGGGCATCTAGGTTAGCAGAAATAATAGCTCCACCATATGTTGCCCTTGTCAGACCTCATCTAGAATATTGCAAAGTGTTAATTTTAGGAAAGACATTCATTACCTGGAGAGTATAAAAAGAAAGGCCATCAAAATAGAGAAAGAGTTTGAGTTCATGTCAAGGAGGTTCAGTTAGAGAAATGAGAATGTTTAGTTTGGACAATAGAAGACTTAAAAATACTATAGCTATCATTAATTACTTGAAGGGCTGTTGCCCAGAAGGATAAACTTGTTCTACTTGTCACCAGATGGCAGAACTAACAGGAATAGGGCAATTACAAAGAAGCAGATTAAGGGTTGAAGTAAGGAAAAATTTTTTGATGATTATAGGTATGATGCAGAATAGAATCTTATTCATGTAAAGGTTCAATGAGATAGCTTCTAAAATGCCATGAGATTCTGGCATTATGTTATAGTGTAGTCTATGAATTTCCATTGGCATTTGAATGATCAGCAATTTTAACTGTAAATATATGTGCATATGTACATATATAATATACATATGATTAAATCATATAATTGATTAAATTAATATTAAAAGTTAAAATGCAAAAAAAGTTTTTGATAAAGTATGACACTCATTTATAGTGGAAAAAAACACTTTAGAGTATAGGTATAAATACATTTTTCCTTAAATTGATTTTAAAAAGTATTTACCTAAAACTATCAGCAAGCATTGCTTGTAATGGGGAAAACCTAGAAGCCTTCCCAACAAGATCAGGTATGAAACAAGGATTCCAATTGTCACCAATTGTAATGGCAAGCAAAATGGAACTTTTCGTTGTCTTTTGTTTTGGAGTGCTTCTCAGCACTAAGGCAATCAAGTGCCTTTGATGAGTCTTGCCTTTTTTCTAAGTCAAGAGTCACTGATTGGAAACAATATATACGACTGGTGCTAGTCCTGATTAAAGATCTTTCCCACACCCATTTGCTAAGTAGATGCTAACCCTTAGGCTTACATCCTTTTGCTAAGTAGGCATGAAGCCCCAGGGCCCTAAACAGGGTATATATGCTGTGAGGTTAGCATTTTGCTTTTTGGGATTACTCATGGGGGAGGGAGGGAGAGAAGGAGAGAGGGGAAGAGAGGGAGAGGGGGAAGGGGAGAGAAGGAGAGAGAGAGAGAGGGAGAGAGAGAGAGAGAGAGAGAGAGAGAGAGAGAGAGAGAGAGAGAGAGAGAGAGAGAGAGAGAGAGAAGGAGAGGGAGAGGGAGGGGCAAAGGGAGGGAGAGAAAGGGAGAAAGAGAAAGAATAAGGTGAATTTGACAGAATGATATAAGAAAAACTTAAAGGATGAGAAAGAGTACAATATGCACAGAAGGGAGAGGTAAAATGGAGTAAATTATTTCACATGAAGAGGCACAGAAGATCTATTACAGTGGGAGGGTGGGTGATGGGCATTGTTTGAACCTTACTCCCATCAGTATAGGCTCAAAGTGGAAATCATATACACAATCAGTTGAATATAGAAATCTATCTTAGCCAAAAAGGATGTAGTAGAGGAGAAGATCAAGTAAAGGGGTGGGGTAGGGACTGATAGAAGGGAGGACAGATCAGACAAGATGGTAGACAAGAGTAAAGCACTGGTGAGGAGGGAAAGGGTGAAAGGAGAGGACAGAAAGGAGGAAGAATAGAAGAAAATACACACATAGTAATCATAATTGTAATGTGAATGGGATGAACTCTCCCATAAAATGAAAATGGATAGCAGAGTGGATCAAAAAAAAGAATTCTATAATATATTTGTTTACAAGAAATACATTTGAAGCAGAGAGACACACAGAGTAAAGGTATGGGGCTGGAGTGGAATCTATTATGCTTCAGGTGAAACAAAAAAAAAAAAGCAGGGCTAGCAATCCTGATCTCAGACAAAATAAAAGCAAAACTAGATGTAATTAAAAAGATAAGGAAGGAAACTACAGCTTGCCAAAAAGTGAGATAGATAATGAAGGAATTCCAATAATAAATATATGCACCAAGTGGTATAGCATCCTAATTCTTACAGGACAAGTTAAGTGAGATACAGGAAATAGAAAGAAAAACCATACTATTAGGGGACCTCAATTGTCCCTTCTCAGAATTTGATAAATCCAACCACAAAATTAAAAAGAAACCGAGATCAGTAGAATATTATAAAAGTCAGACGTGATAGAGCTTTGGCTTGATTTAGACATAAAATGTATCACCATGAGAAAAATAGAAACAGTCTACCTGTCAGATCTAAGGGGAGGGGAAGAATTCATGACCAAGGAAAACATAGAGATCCTTACAAAATATAAAATAGATTATCTTCATTATATTAAATTAGAAAGCTATTGTACAAACAAAACCAATGTAACCAAGATTAGAAGGAAAGCAGGAAGATAGGAAATAACTTCACAGCAAGTGTCTATCTATGATAAAGGTCTCATTTTTCAAATATATAGAGAACTGAATCAAATTTACCAGAGTATAAACCATTCTTCCATTGAAAAAAATGGTCAAAGGGTATGACAAAGGCAATTTTCAGATGAAGAAATCAAAGCTATCTCTAGGCACATGAAGAAGTGCTCTGAACCACTTTTGATTAGAGAAATGCAAGTTAAAACAACTCCGACTACCTCATACCTCTCAGATTGGCTAATATGACAAAAAAGAAAAAATGATGAATGTTGGAGACAATGTGGGAAAATTGGTACACTAATGCACTGTTCTTGGAGTTGTGAATTGATCCAACCATTCTGGAGAGCAATTTAGAACTATGCTTAAAGGGCAACCAAACCATGCATACCCTTTGATCCAGCAATACCTATTTCCCAAAGAGATCATAAAAAAACGAGAAAAGACATATATGTGCAAATATATTTATAGCAGCCCTTTCTGTAGTGGCAAAATATTGGAAACTGAAGCGAGGCCCATTAATCTGAGAATGGCTGAAGAAGATGTGAGATATGAGTGTAATGGGATACCATTGTACAATGAGAAAAAAATAAACAGGCTGATTTCAGAAAAACTTGGAAAGACTTGTGCAAACTGATGCATAGTAAAATGAGCCAAGCCAGCAAAACATTGAACCCAGTATAAGCAATATTGTTTGATGATCAATGCTGAATGACTCAGCTCTTCTCAGCAACACAATGATCCAAGATAAGGACAAAGGACTCATAAAGGAAAATGTTATCTGTATCCAGAAAATGAACTGATAGATTCTGAAAGCAGATTGAAATTTTTTTTCACTTACTTTATTCTTTCCTGTGTTTTCCCCCCTTTTGATCTGCTACTTCTTTCACAACTGTGGCTAATATGGAAATATATCTACATGATAGCATGTGTATAAATTACATCAAACTGCCTTCCAGTTTCAGAAGAAGAGAAGAAAAGGAGGGAGAAAAATCTAGAACTCAGAATCTTATAAAAATTAATGCTAAAAATTTTCCTGACATGTAACTAACTGGAGAAAAAATGATATACAATTTAAAAATAAAAAATAAACTTGAAAAAATATTAGCTTGTGGTTTAAAAAAATGGATAGACTTGCATGAAATGATGAAGAGTAAAATGAAGAGAACCAAAAGAACATTGTATACAGTAACAGCAATATCGTTTTAAGAACTTTGAGCAAATAAGTCATCTCTATGATTATAAATCACCCAAATTAAGTACAAAGGTCCAATGGAGGAAAACACTATCTGTATACAGAGAAAGAATTGGTAAATAGAAGTATGCATAGAATGATTTTACACACACACAGACACACATATGTCAAATATACATATTTATATCTAATGGTAGCCATCTATAGGGCATCAGAGGATGGGGGTGAAGGGAAGAAAAAAAGAAAAAAAGTTATAAGATAATTTAATTATATATTTAAAAGGCATAGCAAGTTTTATATAATTCACAGTTCCATGTGTAACTTTCTTTTTTATTTTAATATATTATAGAAAGGCTTCTTTTACTTAATAAGTTAAAAATAAAATAAATATTTTTAAAAATTATATACAGATATGTATATATTCTGATGTGTATGTTTTAATTGGCATTTGAATGACAAGGAATTTTAAGTACATACATACATTGTATTTTTCCATTGACATCTGAATGAACAGTAATTTTAATTGTGTATGCATGTGTATATATAAAATATATGTCATATATATACATGTTCTATGGGGGATATATGTAATGTAAATGTCATTATTTTCTATGAAGCATGCCCACAAAGCATCAAAATGAGAATGTGGATGCTGAGGAAATGTATATTTGTGTCACGAAGCAAATGTTAATGAGTGAGAGTACAATACCATTATGCAAATATAGTATAACAAACATCTCCTTTTAATTCAATTCTTAGCAAAGCTTGTTCAAAGTTCTATTTTTTGAATAACCTCCTATAATTATACCTTTTCTGTTTTCTTCTCTCACCCTAAAAAGTAACTTTTCACCATTATCTTAACATCCTTCAACTCCTCAACTCTCCTTAATTCTTCAAATCCATCTCATTTACTCAACCTTTATTTGACTCGATATTAAGCCTTGGTTTACCACTAGCATGGCTGATTCATCAACTACCACTCTAGATTCCCTGAAAAATCTGAATCCTTCACCATCCCCAACTTTCTATAATTTAAAAATCTTACAGGAATCTCAACAATACTATCCCTTTAACCCTTCTCTTATGGTAGTAAACATGTGCAAAAAGTAGAAAAATTGAGACAATAGATTAATAAGTGTCTACCATGTGGCAATTTGGTTGAAGCAGTAGATAGAGCACTGGACACTCAAGAGGACTTGGGTACCTCAGGTTTCTGCCATATGTCCCTCTCCTCACTCTACTCCATCCTCCACTCTGCTGTTGTTTTAACAATCCGGCTAGCAGCTTCTGTGGGGGTCCAAGATCCACCCACAGCCAGCACCCAGAAAGCTACCAGACAGCACAGGTTCTTTTGATCTGCCTTAATAAGGAGAGCAAGGTGAAGGGGTTGGCAAGCTTACTTTAATTCAACACACAAATATCATTCACTTAGTTCAGGGGAAAAAG
>CM053626.1:110568671-110593472 GCA_028646595.1 Phalanger gymnotis | reverse complement strand
CACCTTAGTTGCAATCCACATCCACATTGGTTTTACACCTAATAGGGTTTTGGGCCTGGGGCTTAGCACTTAGCAAGATTCAATGAAATAGCTGAATCACTCAAAGCAAACAAAAGCCAAACTCCTCAAGGGCACCTGTTGAACTAAGTGCTAAGGAGCCCATTTTGCTTACCTACACAGCTGTCAAAGGGATATTCCTAAAATACAGACCTGACTATGTCACCCCCAACTCGATAAAGTCCAATGATTGGCCCCATGCTCAAATATACTCCCTCCCTTCCTTCCAGCCTCACTTAAAATCTCACCTTCTACAGGAAGCCTTTCCCTATCCCTCTTAATTCTAGGCCTTCTCTCCATTGATTTTTTCTATTTATCCTATAAAGACCTTGTTTGCATAGAGCTGTTTTCACCACATTAGACTAGAAGTTCCTCAAAAGCAAGAATGGTTGGGTTTGGCTTTTTTTTTTTTGTATCCCCATTGGTTAGCACAGAGCCTAGAACATAACAGGTATGTAAAATAAATGCTTATTGACTAGCTAACTGTCAGTGGCTCCTATTACTTCCAGAGTTAACCATAAAATTTTCTGTTTGGGTTCAAAACCCTTTATATACCTATCCTCTTTTCCTCAATCTTTCTAGTTTTCTTCTACCTTCTATTCCTACCACATGCTCTGCAAAAGTGACATTCATCTCCTCAGTGTTACTTGAAAAAGATGTGCCATCTCCCAAATACAGGCATTTTCACTGCCTGTCTCTTGTGCCTGTAATTCTCTTCTGTATCTGTCTCCTCACTTCTCTGGCTATTAGTGCCAGTTAAAATCCTACCTTATAAAGGAACCTTTCCCAATTTCTCTTAATTCTAGTGTCTTTCCTCTGTTGAATAATTCCAATTTACTATCATTTGTACATGGTTAGTTATATATTGTCTTTCTCATTAGACTGTGAAATTCTTTAGGAGCTCATAAAAGACAAGGACTGTCTTTTCCCTTGATCTGTGTCCCCAGCCCTTAGCATAGTGCCTGGCATATAGTATGTGCTTAATAACAGTTTACTGAGTGGCTAAACTATTTAGCTGTGTGATTCTGGACAAGTCATTTAACTTATGTCTCTCAGTTTATATATACACATATGCATACACACATATATGCACACATGTATACATATATGTTATTTAGTACTTTATTTTTCTCCAGTGACATGTAAAAACAATTTTTAACATGTGCTTTAAAATTTTGAGTTCCAAATTTTCTCCCTTCCTCCCTCTCCATTCCAGCCCCTCATTTAGAAGGCAAGCAATTCAATGTAGGTTATACATGTGTAGTCATGCAAAATATATCCATAATAATCATGTTGTAAAAAAAACAGACAAAAACTCAAGAAAAATAAAGTGAAAAAAAGTCCTCTTCAATACATATTCAGACACCATCAGTTCTTTCTCTAGGGATGGATAATATTTGTCATCACAAGTCCTTCAGTGTTGTCTTGGATTGTTTTATTGCTGAGAATATCTAAGTCCCTTATAGGTGATCACCTTATGATAATGCTGTTACTTTGTATACAGCACATTTCACTTTGCATCAGCCCATACAAATCTTTCCAGGTGTTTTTGAGAGCCTCCTGCTCATCATGTCTTACAATGCAATAGTATTCCATCATAATCCATTTCCCAGTTGGTGGGCATCCCCCTCAATTTCAAATTCTTTGCCCCAGATAAAGAGCTGCTGTAAAGATATTTGTACATATAAACCATTTTTAAATCTCTTTTGGGAAACAGAGCTAGTAGTGGTATTGCTAGGTCAAGGGGTATGCGTGTTTTTTTAGCCCTTTGGGTATAGTTCCAAATTGCTCTACAGAATGGTTGAAGTAGGTCACAGTTCCACCAAGATTGGCTTAATGTCTCATTTTCACCGAATTCCTTCCAGCATTTGTAATTTCCCTTTTCTGTTCTATTACTCAATCTAATTCATATGAGGTAGTACCTCAGAATTGTTTTAATTTGCCTTTCTCCAATCTACAGTGAGTTAGAATATTTTTTCATATAGCTATAGAAAGCTTTGATTACTTGATCTGAAAACTGATTCTATCTTTTGGTCATTTATCAATCGGGGAATAGCTCTTATTTTTTATAAATTTGACTCAGTTCTTTATATTTTGAGAAATGAGGTTTTTATCAGGAAAACTTGCTTCAATAATTTTTTTCACATCCATTATAACTGACTGAATTTTGCTCCATCCTATCCCCCTCATTGATTCTATTCTCTCTCCTTTTACCCTGTCCCTTTTCAAAAATGTTTTGCTTCTGACTACTCCCTCACCCAGAAGGCCCTCCCTTCTATCACCCACCCCTTTCTTTGATCCACTTCTTGTCCTACTTTGCTGTACAGTAAGATAGATTTCTTTGCCCAATTGAGTATGTTGTTTCCTCTTTGAGCCAATTCTGATGAGAGTAAAATTCAATCACTCCCCCTAACCTCCCCACTTTTTCTCCTTCATTGTAAAAGCCTTAAAGTGGGTCTCTCTTTTATGTGAGATAGTTTTACCCCATTCTAACTTTCCCTTTCAATTTCTCCCAGTACATTCCTCTCTCACCCCTTAATTTTATTTTTTAGATATCCCTTCACATTCAACTCACACCTGTGCCCTCTGTCTATATGTACTCCTCACTACCCTAACAATGAGAAAGGTCTTATGAGTTACAAATATCATTTTCCTAAGTGGGAATGTAAACAGTTTAACCTTATTAAGCCCCTCATGATTTCCTTTTCATGTTTACCTTTTTATGCATCTCTTGAGTCTTGCATTTGCAAGTCAAATTTTCAATTCAGCTCTAATCTTCTCTTCAAGAATGTTTGAAAGTCCTCTATTTTATTGAATATCTATTTTTTCCCCTGAAGGATTATATTTAGTTTTGCTGGATAGGTGATTCTTGGTTATAATCATAGCTCCTTTAACTCCTGGAAAATAATATTCCAAGCCCTCTGATTCTTTAATGTAGAAGCTGCTAAATCTTGTGTTATCCTGACTGTGGCTTCATAATACTTGAATTGCTTCTGTCTCTTTGCAGTATTTTCTTCTTGACCTGGGAACTCTGGAATTTGGCTATAATATTCCTAGCAGTTTTCATTTTGGGATTTCTTTCAGGAGGTGATCAGTGAATTCTTTCAATTTCCATTTTACCTTCCGCTTCTGGAGTATCAGGCAGTTTTCCTTGATAATTTGAAAGGTTATATCTAGACTGTATTTTTGATCATGGCTTTCAAGTAGTCCAATAATTTTCAAATTTTCCATTCTGAAACTATTTTCCAGGTCAGTTGTTTTTCTAATGAGATAGGTCACATTGTCTTCTATTTTTTTTTCTTCAGTTTTTGGTTTTGTTTTATTGTTTCTTGATGTCTCATACAATCCTTAGCTACCATTATCTCCATTCTGATTTTTAAGGAATTATTTTCTTCAGTGAGCATTTAAACCTCCTTTTCCATTTGGCCAATTCTGCTTTTTAAGGCCTTCTTATCTTGGCTTTTTGGATTTCTTTTACCATTTGGCCCTGTCTATTTTTCAGGTGTTATTTTCTTTAGTATTTTTTGTGTCTCCTTTACCAAGCAGTTGACTCATTTTTCATGATTTTCTTGCATCGCTCTCATTTCTCTTCCTTATTTTCTACTTCTGTTACTTGATTTTCCAAATCTTTGTTGAGCTCTTTCATGACCTGAGGCCAACTCATGTTTTTCTTGGGGGTTTTGGATGTAGGAGCTTTGACTTTTTTATCTTCTTTGTGTGTGTGTTTTGATCTTCCTTGTCACCATAGTTAACTTTATATGGTCAAAGTTTTTGGTTTTTTTGTTTTTGGTTTTTTTTTTGCTGCTCTACATTCACTTTCCCACCTATTTCTTGATTTTTAACTCTTTGCTAAAGTGGGGCTCTGCTTCCAGGATGGAGAGTGCACTGTCTAAAGCTTCAGAGATTTTGTGCAGCTGTTTTCAGAGATACTTCTAGGGACCTATAAGTTTTCAGTTCTTCCAAGGTGGTATGATCTAAGTAGAGGTGTTTACTAATTTCCTAGCCTGTGTTCTGTTCTGCAAATGACCACAAGAACTCTTTTCTGCCCTGCAAGTGTGAGGAACTCCACCCCCCCACCACCACCCACTGTGCCACAAGCTTTGCTGTGTTAGTGCTCCTCCTCACTCTGGGCCTACCTCCCAGGACTGGGACCCAGATCCAACTATGGACAAGGCAAGAGAGTATTGCCTCAGTGCTAGTATCGGGTCCTCCATATTCTCCTTCTGACTAATTGTTTAACCCCCTTACTGGCTGTGGGCAGAGAGCTACGCAAGGAGCTGCTACAGCTGCCTGCTGCTAATTCAGTCACTCCCAAGGCCTACTCCTGGTTTGCTGTGGCTGTTCTGTGCTGGTTTGGCCCGAGGTGGACTGAGCTTCTCTACCACCCTGGTGCAACAGAACTGCTGATGTACCAAGTTGTCTTGGGCTGGACATTTGTTTCACTCTGTCTTTTTGTGGGTTCTGCTGCTCTAGAATTTGTTTAGAGTCATTTTTAAAGGTATTTGGCAGGGTTTGGGGGAGAGCTCAAGGGAGTCCCTACCTTTATTCCACCATCTTGGCTCTGCTCAGTTTTTTCATTTACAAAATGGGCATAAAACCTACCTCCGAGGGATGTGAGAAGGAGATGAGATGATATTTGTTTTGTGAACCTTAAAGTACTATGTAAATGCTAGCTTATTACCATTATTATTAGGAAAGCATTATTCTAGGCACTAGAAGCACAAAAACAACATAATTAATCTCTGTTTTCAGGGCTCACACATTCTACTGAAGGGATACTACAATTAAGTAAATACATGTATAAATGTAATATGAGGAAGAGATATTAGTAAGCACTACTAACTAAGGGATCAGGAAAAGGCTTATTTTAAGAGACAAAACGTGAACTGGAACTTGAAGGAAGGTACAGATTCTAAGAGGCGGAAATGAAGAGGGAGTTTCCTGGCATGTGGGATAGTTTGTGCTTAGCATGGAGGCAGCAGATAGAGTGCCAAGTTTGGAGATCAGAAAGTAGGCCAGTTTGGCTGAAACAATGAGTGCATGAAAGGGAGTAATGAGCAATAAGCCTGATTAGGTAGGCTGGAGCCAGATTGTGAAGGGCTTTAAATGCCAGATTGAAGAGTTTGTTTTTTATCCTTCTATAAATTTATGGTAAATGAATTCATCTGGACCCTCATTGCTACTCAGCAACACTCCTTTATTCTTATTAATTTCCCATCCAGAGACTTTGCTTCTCTCATCTAACTACCATACTCCCATCCTTGTACCTGCAGTAGATGTTAGTCTCTTATATCACTGAGAAAACTAATACCATCTGATCAGAGCTCCTTCAGCTGCCTTCCTCTATACCTCAAGACTTCTCAGATTCATTAAAAATTTCTCTCCTCTTTGCCTCACATCAAAGAAAAAAGAATCCTACTAAGTTAAGGCTTACACCTCCACCACTACAGTTATTCCCATAACCTCCTTCTTCCTAAACCTTATTCATGTTTTCAGATATTCAACCATCTGTGGCTCCCAGTCATCAACTAAAATTGCTCTCTCAAAGGTATTTAGTAACCTCCTAATCACATATCCAATGTCTTTTTTTCCTTCTTCTTGTTGTTTCTGTTACTCTCCTCTCTTTAACTTTTCTACTCTGACAATATTAGTTCTTTCTTCCATCTGGATAATCACTCATTCTTTGACTTCAAAGACATTATAATCTCTTCTTTTCTCTCTTAACATTTATTTTTGGCTTCCCACCCTGGATACTCATCTCAGCTCTTTAGGGGGTGCCTTCCCCATTGTTTTATACTCAGCCCTATTTTCTCTTTTTAATATACAATCTTCTTCTTGTTCATCTCATTCATCCCCATGATTACAACAAATACCACTGTCCAGGGGATGACCCAAATATATCTCCAGCACTATCTTTAAAACTTCTGCCATGAATCACCATATTCCTTATGGCTATCTCCATCTAAGTGTACCACTGGTATGGAAATCTCAGTACATCGAAAATTGATATAACCTTTCCCTCCAAACCTGCCTGGTTATGAACTCATTGTTTCTGTCAATGACACCACCATTCAGCCAGTTTCCATTGTTTGATTCCATGATATTTTCTTTGACTCTTCCCATATAGTAATGAATCTCAGAGTTCAAAGGAAATTCTGAGACCGTCTAGTCCAATTCCATACTGGAACAGGAATCTCCTCTCCAATGTTCCCCCAAATGGTGCTGTGCCATGACTGCTTGAAGATGTCCTATGATGAGTTGTCTCACTATTTCCTAAGCCAATCAAATAAACATTTAGATATCTCTAAATATTAATAAAGAATCAAATGACAAGTAAATGGATGACAATAAATAGATTATTTATGCCAATAGATGGAGTTTTTAACTGATGTTTTTAGTGCTCCAGCAAATAATTAAAGTTTGTTGTTCCACTTTTTTCTTTTTTCTTGTTCTAGCAAAAAGAATGTACTTTTTGACTTAATTTTCCCACCTTGCATGTGATATAGAAGGAATCCAAGGGGTCATTAGCTGAATATTAGTCATCATATTGAAACCATATTGAGTCATCACATTGAGAATCATCACCATATTGAGGTGATGATTCCAGAGCTGAATTGGACATTAATTCATTTAAATGTGTCACATATTTCAGATAGACTGTGTGTTCCATAATAGCAAAGGTTTTACCTTATCTAAACATTCTATCATTCTCACTACATTACAAGACTACATATCCAGAAAAATGTTGGTTATATAACGAATATAAATGCTTGTTCAAGATGAAAATGGCCTAAGTGTAGTAAGGAAATCAAGACAAATCCAAATGTATCTCTTAACATCTCACTGGATATTTCCTCCACTGAATAGAATGCACCTTATTTTTATCTTAGAGGCAGTTTCCTGGGATAGCATACACACTCTTCTCTCAAATAAAATAACCTGAGTGGCTAACCTTCTGATCAGCATCTCAAATCTAGATAGACTGGATGGCAGATAAAGACACTTTGCCATTCCACTGACTTAACCTTTCCATCTTGGTAAATGTAACAACAATGCTACTTGCAGCTACTGTGGCTGTGTAAGGCCAATAACACCAGCACACAGAAAGGGCTGCTAGCCTGAGTTCTTTGATCTGCTTTTCTAAGGAAAGCAAATTTAAAGGGTTTACAATCTCACTTTAATTAAACATACATATATCATTCACTTAGTTCAGGGAAAAAAAAAATCAGCATGCCGAACTTTTGAGAAAACACAAATAGAAATTACAAGCAGAAATTATATAAACAGAGAAAAATAACACAAATCAGCAGACAGGCCTCTAGCTGTCTGTCTAAGACATTATATATATAGTTACCAGAAAGAGAAGCACCAACATCTGGGTTTTTCAAAGCTGGGGGCGGGGGGGGGGGGTGTGCTCCTTCACAGCTACCCAGAGTCTTGTCTAGTCAAATCACATGACTTTCTTCCAGTGAGTGAGCCCCAAAAGCAAAACCTCTCCTCCCACAGTTCTGAGAGTTCTTGATTCTCAATTCTTAATTCTTGATTCTGAGATCAATGTATATCCTCTGGTTATATATATCCTTTTTCAGGGCCTGAGGGCTTCACAACTCTCAAAGGCTTCACACCTCTCATGACCTAATCAACAAAAGGGTGTGGGCCTTTCTACAAAGGCAAGACTCCATCAAAGGTACTTGATTGCCTTAATGCCAAGAAGCACTCCAAAAGAAAAAACAGTAAAAAGTCCCACTGTGCTTGTCCTTACAGTAAATTATGATAAAAATGTGCTGCCTTCAAAATCTCAGCGTCATTCCCATGTTAAGAAACAATATTGAGGTAGCAATTTCCTGGAGGACCTTTATGCATATATGTGTTAAAACAGTGGTTAGATATATTTGGAGGAAGGTAAAGTCTCTTTGTGAACATACATTGACTTCAACTACATTGACTTTGAATGCACTTGAAGTGCATTCATTTTTGTCAAAGCAGAGGTTGTACAAAGTATAAAAGGTATGTACTAACAAAACAGAATGAATACAAACTTATTTTAAATCAAAGAATCATGTAGCACTATAGGAGAATGGGAAAGAAGCATGTATGGCAAAATGAAAACTATTTATATTGCTGAGAAAAAAAAATAAGAAAATAAAACCAGTACTTATAACCAAATTAGCTAGGAGAATGTTTGGTTTACCTGAAATATTGAACTACTAAATACTCAAGAAAATACTTGACTATTAAAAATTAAAGGAGATTTCCAGTCTAATATTATCTTCTTGACTTTCAGAGTGGAGTAAATATAGTATCATCACCAACTAAAGTCCAACTCTGATATCTCTTTGAGATATAGATTTGGCTGGGGTTTTCTTTATTTAAAAGAAAGTTTTCTGGGCAATTTTTTTACATCACCTTATTTCTAAATATATTTCTATCCCTTCTCCCAAAGAGTTATATCTTATAAGAAGGGAGAGACAGAAGAGAGAGAAATAATTATCTCAATAAAACCGAGACTGATAGTATATACAATAGCCCACATCTGTACTACCCCCTTCCCCAAAAGAAGAGAGAAAGGCAGATGTTTTTCCTCTTTTTCGTGGACTCAAAGTTATTCATTATACTTGCACAGTACTCAGTTATTGTAGCTTTTGTTCTTCCATTTATATTGCTATACTCATTGTATATATTGTTTTCTTGCTTCTACTTACTCTTTTCATATCAGTTAATATCAGGTTTTGTTTTTGTTTGTTTCTCTTTGACCATAAGTTTGCAAGAGGTATGCTAACAGATCTGAGCTCCTAGTAAGTTATTCTACCAAATTGAAAGAGTTTGGGCAGGGGTGGGGTAGATGTGGCCCGAGGCCCTACATTCCCCACCCTTGGTTTGTAGTATACACATAGCAAATGATTTTGCTTTTTTTCCCCCCAAGGACTGATTCACCTAATTTTAAAGGATGGACACTGGCTTATTCTCTCTCTTTTTTTAAACCAAAGGAATCCATCATGGCAGTCAACCTCTGTCATGGCAGGGTTGTGAGGTATATATCATTGTGAGGACTCCTCACATTCCTGAAACTTTGGATTCTTCAAGCATACCCATAAATATAGTCATTTTATTTATGAAAACATTCCTGATGACCTGAGAAATATTTCTGCAAAGGATCTTATTTCTCCTTTAATTTACTCAAAATACAGATTTTGCTTTTTAAACAAATTTCACAAAGTCCCAAGTACACAGAAAACACAGAAAACTAGTTTTTTTTTTCTAGTACTGAACACCAATCTGTACAGTTTTCTATCATGCTTGGTTAGACACGAACCAGAAAATGTATATAAAGGAGTTACTAGGTTTAAATGAAGATAAACCTGGTTTTAAATAAGTTGGACTTCTGGGGAGAAGCTTATAAAGTACTATACCTATTACTGTTGAGGATGTGCTCTGAAAACACATGACTGTATAAGAAACTTCATCACAAGAGTTCAAAAGAACAAAGGAGGCATGCAGGTACAGTTCAGATTTAAGAGAAATGGACATAAAAATGAACACACAATTTGAACTGGAGAATCTTAGGATAATTAGAAGAAAGAAACAACAGGTCAAGAGGAATCAATACATGCTCAGGTAAGGCAAGAAGTGTAATACAAAGGGAGTCACCTGTGCCAAGGCCTGGCAAATGTTTTAAGACCTCATGAAAAGGAACAAAGAATAGCTTCCATTCCCCACCCTGTCCATTTCTTCCTCCAAACAGTTGATTAATACACACACACACACATTATTGGGACCTATGTCTGACCTGTTATTTTCTTGTTCAAAAATCTTTAGTACCTTACAAAAAAAAAAGCCCACCAAATATTTCCAGACTCATTTCATATAGGTACCCTTCACATACTCTCCTTCACAGCCAAGCCAGTCTCTTAGTATTCTCCAGAACTCAATACCCCATGTCCTTCTTCTGGGCTTTTTCCATATTGTTAAAATATATCCATCCCTCTTACCTATCTTTGAGTATCTTGCAGAGGCAGTGGCCCCATGGATAAAGTGCTGGATTTGGCATCAGAAAGACCTAAGTTCAAATTTTGCCTCAGACACTAACTCTGTGACTCTGGGAAAATTACTTCCTATTTGCCAGCCCCAGTTTCCTCATTCATAAAATGGTGATTAATAATGATAACAACAACATATGCTTTCCAGGGTTATTATGTGGATAAAATGAGATGATATGTGTAGACCATTCGGAAGATGCTTGGCACACATAGTATCAATAGTATCAATGTTGTTGCTATTAATAACTATTGTTATATTGTATTGAAAGGCAGCTCAGGTACCACCACTTATTCTAATGATTTCTCTGATCTTCACAGTTTTAGGACTGTTCCCCTCCTCAATTTACTTTCCATTTGCTCATCCCTTTACTTCTTCTAGCCTCATTAGCAGATAAGTTCCTTAATATCATGAAGTTCCATTTTTTTTTTGCCTTTTACCCCACCAAAAAGCTTAGCCCATAGAAAATACTTTATATTTGCTTATATACTATATACTTATATATACTTATATACTTTGCTTTATATATTTGCTATATACTTTATATTGAATTGGATAGTAAATACACATATATGTATATACATAAACAACACACACACACACACACACACACACACACACACACACACACACACACACTGGGGCAGCTAGGTGACACAGTGGATAGAGCATCAGTCATAGAGTCAGGAAGACCTGAGTTCAAATGTGGCCTCAGATGCTTATTAGCTCAATGACCCTGGGCAAGTCGCTTAACCCTATTTGCCTCAATCTCCTTATCTGTAAAATGAGTTGGAGAAGGAAACGACAAACCACGCCAGTATCTTTGCCAAGAAAAATCCCAAATAGAGTCACGAAGAGTTGGCCACAATTGAAACTATTGAACAATGACGACTTCCATGAGACTGGTAACACAAGTGTTAGTATCATCCCATTTTAGAAATGAGGAAACTGAGATCTACAGAGTTTATGTGGCTTAACTTGAACCTATGTCTTCAAATTCCAAGTTATCAATATATGTGTGTAATTGGCATCATCTACTAAATACAAGACCAACTGCTTCCATAGTTTCTGTTCAGAAATCCATGTAAAGAAAATGAGTGCCATTTTTTTAATGGAGTGACATGTCTATGTTAGATTGAATTATTCTAATTTTAGAGATGATGGAAATTGGTCATTTCCTTTTATAGGCAGAGAAAGGAAAGATATCTAGCTAATTGCGGTATTGTGTAGGATTACAGATGAAGCATCCCTTTATGCCCATAGCTGCAATCAGGAGAAAAGGCAGCTTGTTGAGAGTGGCCTGAAATTACAGAAGTGACTAGGTGAGCAAAACCCAATAGCAGCATGGTGGCTACATATGTATTCTTTTTTGAGTAACGAGCTGAATAAATCTGACATATAAGTGACTATTTATGGAAGCCGTAGGGAATTGTGGCTAAGAGAAAACTGAAGGATGATAACCTTCTACCTGAAGAAGTTCTATTACTTCCCAATAGCATCTGATCCTCCTAAAGCAATTGGAAAAAGAGAGGAGGCTTGAGCAAGTAACAAGATCAGATAATCCTGTATGGTTGTTTTTGTTGTTGTTATTTTCTCCCATTCTGACATCCTTTTTTTTGGGCCCTACATATTGAACTTGTTTGTCAGATTTTGTCTACCAGACTACAGGCCATTCACCTACAGTTGGCAGCAAACAGTGGATACTAGTCCATGTCCCCCTATTGTCCCCTGGATGCAGCCTATGCTTAGTTCCAGTTAACTTCCTCTCCGGGACCCCCAGTAGGCTAGCACAGCTCTATGTCCCTTGAGAGCAGGAAGCAATTTCAGAAGGTAAGACCTTTGCCCCTTATCCTAAAAGATTTTTGTTCCTATTTGTTTGAGGGACGAATGATGGAGATGAGATCTGAAACCCTAAAAAGGAAAACACCATGTTTTTGAAAGCAACTCACTCTCTGAATTTTCCCATACATTTCAGCAGCTCTGGCATTTATCTGGGGCATCTGGCCTACCCCAGCCCACCTTAATTATTTTAGTTTACTTGACATTCCTTAATCCCATGTAGGCCTTTTTCTCTGTTACCTCTGAGCCACCCCAGGATACTTGCCACTCCTTAGTCCCATCCAGATCTTCCCACATTCTTTCTATATAAAAGTGACCTTGCCCCCATTAAATTGCCCAGATTCTTAAAATCATAAATATGGCAGACTAACCCAGGAATCTGGCCCACTTCTATTGGTGTTACAATAAACTCACTACTTGGATGGAAAAAAAGAATAAGATTGAATCTTCATATTTACTCTAGCCCTGGTATAATTAAACCATGAAAATGTGTTTTCCCCAAAATGAAAGGCACATTATAGGTATATGTTCTTTTCAGCAAACTCAATTTGAAAACCTGGATTTCACAATCAAACAAGTACCACTTGATCATCTCTTCTAAGCTCAACAATGTTCCAGAGTTGTGGGAGATAGAAATAAAATCTTAGTGTTTGGCCTCAAAAGATTTATGACCTGCTTAAAGAACTAAACTAAGGAAATAGTCACAGAAGATGGAAAATTATTCCATAAATAATCTATGGTATCATATATTCATATACTAAACTGTATATGTATGTGTGTGTGTGCATTTGTGTGAGTGTGATAGCCAACGAGGAAACAAAACTATCACTTTATATAAATGATATGATGATATACTTAGAGAATCAATTCAAAACTATGTGAAATAGTTAACAACTGTAGCAAAGTTGCAGACTATAAGATAAATACACATAAATCCTCATTTCTTTGTATGACCAACAAAGCCCAGCAGCAAGAGATAGAGAAAGTCCATTTAAAATGACTGTAAATAATATAAAATACTTAGCAGTCTACCTGCTAAGACAAACCCAGGAATTATATGAACACAATTACAAAAAATTTCTCCTACAAATGAAGTCAGATCTAAACAACTGGAAAAATATGAATTCCTCGTGGGTAGGCCAAGCCAACATAATAACAATGACAATTTCAACTAAATTAATTAACTTATTCAGTGCCACGCCAATCAAACTACCAAAAAATTTTTGAAAGTGCTAGAAAAAAATAACAAAATTCATCTGGAAGAACAATGATCAAGAATATCAAAGGAATTAATGGAAAAAATACAAAGGAAGGTGACCTAGCAATATCAGATCTCAAACTATATTATAAAGCAGTTATCATCAAAACTATCTGGTACTGACTAAGAAATGGAGTGGCGGATCAGTGGAACTGATTAGGTACAGAACACAGTAGTCAATGACCATAGTAATCTGGTGTTTGATAAACCCAAAGATCCCAGCCTTTGGGATAAGAACTCGCTATTTGACAAAAATTGCTATGAAAGTTAGAAAACAATAGGACACAAACTAGCTGTAGACAAACATCTCATACAGTATAACAAGACAAGGTCAAAATGGTACATGATTTAGAAATAAAGATGTCATAATTTAGATGTCATAAACAAATTAGAAGAGCAAGGAATAGTCTACCTGTCAGATCTATGGATAAGGGAAGAATTCACGACCAAACAAGAAACACAGAGCATTATGAAGCACAAGACAGATCATTTTGATTGCATTAAAATAAAAAGGCTTTTATACAAACAAAACTGATGCAACCTAGATTAGAAGGGAAGCAGAAATCTGAGAAACAATTTTTATAGCAAGTATCTCTGATAAAGGGCTCTTTCTCAAATATATACAGAACTGAGTCAAATTTATAAGAATATAAGTCATTCCCCCATTGATAAACGGTCAAAGGATATGAACACGCAGTTCAGATGAAGAAATCAAAGCTATCTATAAGCATATGAAGAAGTGTTCTAAATCACTTTTGATTGGAGAAACACAAATTAAAACAACTCTGAAGTGCCACATCATACCTATTAGATCGGCTAAAATGACAAAAAAGAAAATGATAAATGTTGGAGAGGAAGTGGGAAAATTGGGATACTAATGCACTGTTGGTGGAGTTGTGAATTGATCCAACTATTCTGGAGAGCAATTTGGAACTATGCCCAAAGGGCAACCAAATTGTGCACACGCTTTGATCAAGCAATACCTCTATTAGGTCTATATCCAAAAGAAATCATAAAAAAGGGGAAAAAGATCTATATGTGCAAAAATATTTATAGCAGCTCTTTTTTTGGTGGTAAAGTATTAGAAACTAAAAATGGCTGAATAAGCTGTGGTATATGCATGCAATGGAATATGACTATGCGATAAGAACTGATGAACAGGCAGATTTCAGAAAAACTTGGAAAGACTTGTATAAAGTGAAGCAAAGAGAAATGAGCAAAATGGAATGAAACCAGGAAAACATGGTATGCTATATCAGCAATATTGTGTGATAATCAACTATGATAGACTTAGCTCTTCTCATCAACACAGTGATCCAAGACAAGTAGAAAAGACTCGTGAAGGAAAATGCTATTCACATCCAGAAAAACAACTGATGGACTCTGAATGCAGGTCAAAGCATATTTTTTCACTTACTTTATTCTTTTTGGTGTTTTTTCCCTTTTGATTTATTTCTTCTTTCACAACTGTGACTAATATGGAAATGTTTTACATAATAGCACATGTTTTACATGATAGCACATCCAACTGCCTACCATTTTTGGAAGAGGAGAAGGGAGGGAGGGAGGAAGAAAAATTTGGAAGTTAAAATCTTGTAAAAATGAATGCTAAAAATTGTCTTGACATGTAATTGGGGGAGGAATTAAATACTATCACAAATTTGGGAGAAAATTGGAAAGCAGTCTGGCAGAAACTGGATATAGACCAATATCTTACACCATTTCCCAATACAAGGTCAAAATGGATGCATAACCTAGATATAAAGGGAGACATCATACATAAATTAGAAGAATGTGGAACATATTACCTATCAGATTCATGGGTAGTAGAAGGATTTATGAATAAATAAGAGAACATTGAGGGATGGATAATTTTACTACACTAAATTTAAAAGATTTTGTACAAATAAAACCAACATAACTAAGATTAGAAGGAAAGCAGAAACCTGGGGTGGGAGGGAGGAAATTATAGACTACTTTTCAGATAAAGGTTTCTTATATCAAATACACAGAGAACTTTGTGGAATTTATAATAATCTGAGTCCTTCCCCAGTTGGTAAATGGTGAAAGGATAAGAGCAGGTTTTTTTGGATGAAGAAATCAAAACTATATATAGTCATATAAAGAAATGTTCCAAATCACTATAGATTGGAAAAATGCAAATTAAAACAATTTTGCGGTATCATCCCATATCAATGAGACTGACTAAGGTGATAAAAGGGGGAAATGACAAATGTTGGAAGGGATGAGCAAAATTGAGACATTAATACACTATTGGTGGAACTATGAACTGATCTAGTTTTTTTGGAGAGCAATCTAGTTTAATGCCCAAAGAGTTATAAAACTGTGTATACCTAGGTCTGTTTTCCAAAGTGATTATGGAAGAAAGGAAAATAACCTATGTGCTCTAAAATATTTATAGCAACCCTTTTTTGTGATAGCAAAGAACTGGAAATTGACCCATCAATTGGGGAACAGCTGAACGACTTGTAGTACATGATTTGAATGGAGTACTACTGTCCTGTAAGAAATAATAAGAAGGCTGATTTTAGAAAAATATGGAAAGACTTGCATGAAAAAAATGAAGACCGAAACAAGTAGAACCAAGAGAATGTTGCATACAGTAACAGCAATATTTTTGAAAGTTAACCTTGAATGACTATATGAATTATATGAATATTAAAATCAACTACAAATGCCCTATGAAGGAAGATGCTGTCCACCTCAAGAGAAAGAACTGTTATGTGGAAGTATGTATTGTATGGTTTCACATATACATGTGTCAATTGTTAATCTCCATGAGAGAGAAAAAAAAAGTTGGGAATCAAAATGAAATAAATTTAAAAATAAATTGTGGTGGTGCAGACTATCAATCAGGAGATATCAGAGTAATATTATTCCACATATGTGATTTCTAGGAAAACTACTTACATTAATTGCTTTGGGCACTGACACCATAAGTAGCTGGAGCATCCAAGGAAGACTTAAGAAAATAGTGGGGAAACCTATTACATGAATATTGATTCTGAAAAGATGTTTGTCCACTTCCAAAAGATCCACAATAAAATTCTATTATTCACAAAACTTTTCATGAACATGTATATAATATGAGGAACCAAGACTGCTGTACACAAAGCCAATTCCACACCATTCTAATATTCTGTAACTTTATTTCACATGGTAAGTACATCACATAAACTAAGACGTTTATTTAGATACAGTAATTATCTTCATTGACGATGAAAATGACTGGCATAATATAGCTCTTTAGAGCTTGGCAAAGGTTTTCCATATGCTATGTCATTGGACATTCACATTAATCCTGTGAAGTAAGTGACAGTTATACCTATTTTACAGAGGAAAAAACGTGAGGCAGAAAAAAATGAAATGACTTGACCTGGTTCACAATCTATTAAGAGTCTGATTCAAATGCAGATCACACTGACTCTAAATTTAGTGCTCTAAATAACAAGAATATCAATAATATTTAGCATTAGCTACTACCCACGAGCTAAATATTTTATAAATGTTATTTCTTGTGATATTCATATCAAATTTGTGGGTACATATTATTATAATTATAATTATTATAATTATTATTATTATTATCTTTGTTTTATAAGTAAGAAAGCAGGCAAAAGATGATGAAGCGATTTGTTCGGGGTCACACTGCCAGTAAGTGTCTGAGGTTGGATCTGAACTCGGTCTTCCTGACGCCAGGTCCAGCTAGCCTACCACTACCCTCTCCCTCTATTCACAATACCACCGAGCTACCTCTAGGCATTATTTACTTAATTTGAAGTACTCTTTTAAAAGATTCAGGAGCAGTGGCACGAAGTATGTCATTGCACCTTTCCTTTGACTTTTATACTGTATGTTAAGATAAAAAATACTGACTCCTTGCTCCCCAACTCCTAGGTATTTTTACCAATATCTCTTTTCTGCAAATGCCCCCAAGGACCACTTTTAGTGGCAGTGGAGGAGGTGGGAGAATATACAGACATCAAAAAATGGGCTGAACAGTTTAAATGAAACAGATAACACACGTAAAATTATTTTTAATGACCTTTAGGGAAATGCTATTTTTTATACTAAATTCCAAACTCATACAACCTGCAAGAGAATGTAGAATGGAAGATTAGTTACTGGTTTAATTGGCAACATATCAGCTCACTCTATATAGTTTTTTTGCACAAGTTTCAGTTTCAAGATGGTATAAGGCTTAATTTATTATTGTGTACTGGAAAGGATTTGGAATTATGAAGTGTGGGCCCCTATTTCATTCCTGTATGACCATGGAAAGGTCAGAATCTCTCTACAATTTCCTCATCTCCAAAACGAGTCTATTAATATTAGATCTATTACCTAGCACAGGACTGTTTTGAGCAATGGGTTTTTATAAACCTTCAAGCGACATCTATCTATCTATCTATCTATCTATCTATCTATCTATCTATCTATCTATCTATCTATCTATCTATCTATCTATAATATGCTTTTTATCATTACTATTATTTTTTTCAAATTTTAATGGAAAATCTTGAATGAATAATTGGGGTAATCATAAGGACAACCTCTCAAGGCAATGGAAAGAGCCCTAAACTGAGAACAAGACCATTTTTGAATACCTGAAAGTAAGATATTTGCTGTAAATTTTATCTACTGATAAATTCTTCAAGTCATATAGGATTTTAGGTTCAACTAACTATAGTAACTGTCCTTGATTATAACAACTCAAAGGGATTTTCACTTACAGATATCAAATCAAGTAGGGTTTCTTGTATTAGCTGGGTAACCTTAGGTAAATTATCTAATTTCTCTGAGCCTGAGTTTTCTCATTAGTTAAAATGGAAATAAGAAATATTTAATAGTACCTAACTTATAGAATTATTCTAAGGATCAAGGAAAGGTACATTTTGTCTAAGCAGAATTTAAATTACTCAAGGGTAAGGATGGCCTCAATTCTGTATTTGTTTTTTCAGTTTCTACCTTCTAGTAGGGACTTTCAAAATGGCTTCTTGGACATCTGAGAGCCAAAATAGCAGGGTGAGTCATGCTCATTCCCTCTTACTGACCTTGAAAAAAAAACAAACAGAAAATACTGCTCCAGGAAAAGTCCTAGAATAGTGGAGCCAGCAGAAAAATGGGATACAGCACTTTTGTGTTTTCAGGTTTTTTTTTTTAGCTCCAGAGGCTAGGGGTATTAACAGGAAAGGTCCCTCTTGCTGTGGCTGAAAGGAACCTGTGTTCCCAGGCAAGCAAGCAGCAAGCTTCACTTCAACAGACCAATGGGAGATCCTGAGCCACAGGCTGGTGGAGCTGGCAAATGCCAACACCAAGACCCACATGTGCCTTTGCACAGCCAGGAGAATTGGCAGACACCAGTGTGGACAGGTGTCCACCAGCAGCTGAGCCTACCCATGCTCTAGTGTAGCTCTTGGGGAGGAGGAGACCTCCAGTGGCCAGACCACCTGTCATCCACACTTCATGCCACAAGTTTCTGTGTAACCTTGCAGAAATGCAGAAAGACCTCACCTGGCCTCACACACACATGCCAGCTCCAGCTCAGCACCCAGTAAGCTACAGCAATGTATAGCCTCTAGCTGCCAGAACCAGATGCTCCAGCACACAAAGGTAACAACCAAGCCCCTAGCCCCCAGCACAACAAGCATGGGACAGAGCCCCCTATGTCTCAGAAGCAGAGATGCACTTTAAAAGCCAGGAAAAAGGCAATAACAATGATCAAAATGCAACTTAGAGAAGCAAAAACCATAGAGTCTTACTATGGGTACCTCGATATACTAATTTGGAAGAGGACAGCATTGACACTATATCCACATCTAAAACCTCAAAATGGAATATGAACTATCCTCAAGACCAAAGAGCATTCTTGGAAGAGCTTAAGATGGCTTTTAAAAGTCAAATTAGAGAGGTAGAAGAAAAATCAATCAATTCCTTTGAAAATATAATTGACAAAGTGGGAAAAAATGACTGAAGAAAACAACTCCTTAAAATGTAAAATTGACCAAAAGGATAAGGAGGTACAAAACCTAAATGAAGGAAAGAATTTATTAAAAATCAGAACTAAACAGGTAGAAGCCAATAATTCTGTATGGCATCAAGAATAAGTCAAACAGAATCAAAAGAATGAAAAAATAGAAGAAAATGTAAAATAGCTCAGTGGAAAAACAACAAACCTGGAAAACAGACTGCAGAAAGATAATTTAAGAATTAATAGTCTACCAGAAAGCAATGATGAAAAAAAAGAGCCTGGACAGTATCTTCCAAGAAATCATTAAGGAAAACTGCCTCAAGGTCCTACAACTGGAGGGTAAAATAGTAAGAATCCACTAATCATCACCTCCTGAAAGAGATTACAAATTGAAAATGCCAAGGAATATTGTAGCCAAATCCCAGAATAATGAGGTCAAGGAGAAAATACTGCAAGCAGTCAGAAAGAAACAAGTCAAATATCGTGGAACTACAGTCAGTATCACACAGAACCTTGCATCTTCTACATTAAAAGATTGGAGGGCTTAGAATATGATATTCCATAAGGCAAAGGAGCTTAGACTACAACCATGGATCAACTATCCAGCAAAACAGCATAATATTTCAGGCAAGGAGAAAAGCAGGGGTAGCAATCCTAATCTCTGACAAAGCAAAGGCAAAACCAGATCTAATTAAAAGAGATAATGAAGGAAACCATATCCTGCTCAAAGGCACCATAATCAATGAAGTAATATCATTACTAAACTTATATCCACCAAGTGATATAGCATCCAAATTCTTAGAGAGGAAGTTAAGGGAGTAACAGGAAGAAACAGAGAGCAAAATACTAGTGGGCAACCTCAATCTCCCTCTCTCTGAACTTGATAAACCTAACCTCAAAATAAACAAGAAAGAAATTAAAGAGGTGAATAGAATTTTAGAAAAGGTAGATATGATAGACCTCTTCAGGCTAGATTGATTTATAAGTGAATTCTATCAAACATTTAAAGAACAATTAATTCCCATACTTTGTAGACTTTCAGAAAATTGATGAAGTCCTACCAAATTCTTTTTATAGTACAAATATGGTACTGATGCTTAAACCTGGAAGAGTCAAAACAGTTAAAGAAAATTATAGACCAATTTCCCTAATGAATATAGTTGTAAAATTTTTAAATAAAATAAAATATTAGAAAAAAGGTTACAGCCATTTATCACAAGAATAATACACTTTGATAAAGTAGAATTTATACCATGTATGCAGGGCTGTTTCAAGATTAGGAAAATCATCAGCATAATTGATCATATCAACAACAAAACTAACAGAAATCACATGGTTATCTCAACTGATGCAGAAAAAAGCTTTTGACAAAATACAACCCCCATTCTTATTAAAAACACTAGAGAGCATAGAAATAAACAGAGTTACCCTTAAAATGATAAGTAGCATCTACCTAAAACCATCAGCAAGCATTATATGTAATGGGCATAAGCTAGATGCACTTCCAATAAGATCTGGGTTGGGGGGGAGGGGAAGGAAACAAGGATGTCCATTATTACCACTGTTATTCAATACAGTACTAGAAATATTAGCTTTAGCAATAAGAGAAGAAAAAGAAACTGAAGGAATTAGAACGGGCAAGAAGAAACTAAATTATCACTGCAGATAATATGATAATACACTTCGAAAATCCTAGAGAATAAAGTAAATAACTACTTGAAATAATAAACAATTTTAGCAAAGTTGCAGGATATGTAAAATAAACCCATATAAATCATTGACATTTCTATATATTACTAACAAAGCCCAAGAGCAAGAGATAGAAAGAGAAATTCCATTTAAAGTCACTGTAGACATTATAAAATATTGGGAGTCTACCTGCCAAAACAAAGGCAGGAACTATATGAACACAATTACAACACACTTTTCACACAAATTAAGTCAGATCTAAATAACTGGAAAAATGTTGGTTGTTTGTGGGCAGACTGAGCTAATATAATAAAAATGACAATTCTACCTAAATTAATTTGCTTATTGAGTGCCACCAAAAATATTTTATAGAGCCACAAAAAATAATAACAAAATTCATCTGGAAGAACAAATAATCCAGAATATTAAGGGAATTAATGCAAAGAAATGATAAGGAAGGAGGCCTAGCCATACGAGATCTCAAATTGTTTTATAAAACAGCAATCACTAAAACTACTTGGTACTGGCTAAGCAATAAAGTACAATAGTTTAGGTATATAAGACACAGTAGTTAATGATTATATGATACTATAAACAAATTAGGGAAGCAAAGAGTAGTTTATCTGTCAGATTCATAGAGAATGGAGGACTTCGTGACCAAACAAGAGATAGAGAACATTATGAAATACAAAATGGATAATTTTGATTACATTAAAGTAAAAGTTTTTGCACAAACAAAGTCAATGCAACCAAGATTAGGAGGGAAGCAGTAAACTGGGGATTTTTACCACTGGTCTCTCTGATAAAGGCCTCATTTCTAAACCATATAGAGAACTGAGTCCAATTTACAAGAATACAAGTCATTCCCCATTCATAAATGGTCAAAGGATATAAACAGGCAGTTTTCAGATAAAGAAATTAAAGTCATGTACAGTCATATGAAAATATGCTCTAAATCACTAATGATTAGAGAAATGCAAATCAAAACAATTCTGATGTACCACATAACACATATCAGATTAAGTAATGTGACAAAATAGGAAAATGATAAATGCTGGAGAAAGTGTAGGAAAACTGGAACACTAATGCTTTTTTGGTGGAGTTGTGAACTGATCCAACCATTCTGGAGAGCAATTTGGAACTATACCCAAAGGACTATAAAACTGTGCATACCCTTTGACCCAGCAATACCACTTCCAGGGCTGTATCCCAAAAAGATCATAAAAATGGGAAAAAGACCCACATGTAAAAAAAATATTTATAGCAGCTTTTTGTGATGGTCAAGACCTAGACATTGAGGGGATGCCCATCAATTGGGGAATGGCTGAAAAAGCTGTGGTATGTGAATGTAATGGAATACTATTGTGCTACAAGAAATGATGAGCAGGAAGACTTCAGAGAAACATGGAAAGCCTTATATGAACTGATGCTGAGTGAAATGAGCAGAACCAGGATAAGTTGTACACAGTAACAGCCACAGTGTGTGATAACTGGCTTTGACAGAGTTAGCTCTTCTCAGCAATGCAAGGATCTAAAACAGTTCCAAAAGACCCATGATGAAAATGCCATCAACCTCCAGAAAAAGAAATATGGATACTTCAATGCAGGTTGAAGCTATTTTCTTTTTTTGTTTTATGTTTTTCTTTTTCATGGTTACTCCCATGCATTCTAATTATTCTGTACAACACAACTAACGTGAAAATATGTTTAATAGGAATGTATATGTAGAGCCTATATTGGATTGCATGCCCTCTTGGAGAGGGTGAGGGAAGGGAGGGAGAGGAAATTTAAAACTTATGGAAGTGATTGTTGAAAACCAAAAATAAATAAACTTATTAAAAAATAACAATGACTCCTAATTGATTGCTTTGTTAAATGCAAGCCAATATTATTTCTGCTGAACTGCAGGCAATTTTTTTCAACTGCATTTGGGTGTACAGTGTTACATAATAATAGCAGTAACAGCAATAATAATACGTAATTAGCAGCAGAAACAATAATAGTATTAGCATTTATATAGCACTTTAAGTCTCACAAAGCCCTTTACCAATATTATATCATTTGATCCTTACAACAACCCTGAGAAGTTGGTTCTATTATTATTGCTATTTTACATATGAGGAAACTGAGGCAGAGTATAGCCCAGGGTTATACAGCACGTAAGTGTCTGGGGCTGCACTTGAACTCATATCTTCACAACTGTAGCTCCGCTGCCACCAAGTTGATTACACAGTTACTATTTAAAAGTACTAGCAGTGTCAGGGTATAGTATATAAATGGCAGCATTGGGTTCAGGAAAACCTGGATTCTGGCAGTGTAAATTTTTATTATCAACTATGTGACAAAGGTCAAGTCAATCAAATTTTAATGCCCCAAGGAAGCTTCTAGTTTCTTACATCAATGAACATAGGGATCTGAACTCCCTTTCACCCCCTAAGAAAAGGTGGAACAAGATAAAGATAAGTTGTTAAAGAACAAAATGCAATGGACCATTTATTTTTGTTTTCCTCACTTCAGGAAGTGACTGGAATGAACAAAAAAAGTACAATGTTAAGATGACCACATTGGAAACTGCTTACAAATAAAGAATTTGAGTGACAAATTTTATAATCAGTGTATCAAAATTTATAAAAGCAAAAGGAAATAAAGGATCTTCCATTCAAAAATTGAATTCGACTGGTAATTATATTTTGGATTCTAGTCATTGACCTTGGCCTGCCTCAATTTATGAATTTCAAAGTCTTATGTTAAACTTATCTTACATTTAAATGTAATTTAGTTGGTAATGTATTGATTTTAAAATCAGATATTTTAAAACCAATGAAACATTTATCTAAAATGTGTTTCCAGTTGGCAGACTGCCAGGAATTACCATTTTTTAAAATAAAGGTTAAGCAGAGTCTTGGGCTTTAAAGACACCCATTGACATTTTTAAAAGTATTTTCACAGAATAGCATTGAGAAAACAAGATAAAAAATATTTGTTAAAATCATATGAAACTACCCTAAAGCTACTTCCCAAACTGAATATGGGTTCATGGGCTTTGCTGTCAATGGATTACATTGAGAAAAAGCAGTGTTTCCTCAAATTTTCTTTGTGGACTCCTGGCCATTAAAAATAATTCCAAACATTTCCAGCATGTTTAAACATCTTCGAATATTTCTTTCCCCTTAATGTGTCCTAAAATTCTTAGGATGACTTTATTATTGGGTACTTAGCTAATACTCTGGCTTTTTCCCTCTTGATCAGATGTAGAGCATTATGGTTGATTGTGAAAAAGCTTTAACTGTGATCAGAAATACAGATTCTAGACAAAAGTGTATTTTCCCTTATCAAAGATCATTACAAAAATAATAAGAAATATAGCAATAAGAAAGCTAGATTTCATTAGCAAGCTTAATAAAATACTCATGGAGAGCAATATGTACTGAAGAAACGATTCTATTTGCATAGCTTTTTACGTAAACAAAACAGAGCCAAAGTATACTACAAAAAGAGATTACAAAAGGACATATTATAAGGTAAATGTTAAGGAGATGGGGGGGGCAGAGCCAAGATGGCAGCTGGACAGCAGGGACTAGTGTGAGCTCCCTGCCAAGTCCCTCCAAAAACCTATAAAAAATGGCTTCGAACCAATTCTAGAAATGCAGAACCCACAGGGTAGCAGAGGGAAGCAGGGCTCTATCCCAGGACAGCCTGGAAAGTCTCTGGGTAAGGTCTATCCCACACAGAGTGGGGAGTGGAGGGAAGCAGAGTTGAGCTGAGCAGAGCCCAGGATGGGCAGCGCAGACCAACCAGACCAGGAGCCGGAAAAAGCATGCCCTAGCATCCTGAATCAGTGAGCTGCAGCAGTTACCAGACTTCTCAACCCACAAACACCAAAGACAACAGAGAAGGTTAGTGGGAAAAGTTGCTGGGGACAGGGAGTTTG
>CM053626.1:110545512-110568171 GCA_028646595.1 Phalanger gymnotis | reverse complement strand
CAAGATGACTTCAGGAGACTCTGGGGACCTGTACTTGTTTCAAGCCAAATAACAGAGGTGAATCTAGTTGACAAAGGTCAGTGGAATCTCCTCACAGTACACTCCTTCAGGAGAGGATTATGGACCTTTTGTTATTTTATTTGCTGTTCACCAGCATTTATAGATGGCTTTCTTCATGCAGAAATTTGGAGTAAGCTATTAAGGGAGAGAACAGTGAGTATTTTGTGATCTAGCTAGCCTGAACAAAGACTCTTGCAAAAGTAGATGAGAGTTTTCATATAATGACATGTCAACAAAAGCAATGACAGGAATAAGACAATCATATTTGCATGGTCTGACAAGTAGAAGGTACTGAAAGCTGTACTGCAAAGTATGCATTTGAATATGACAGGATAAATACAGCATTAGTAAAATGAATTTAGAAGCCGAATGTAGGATGGAATAAAGAAAGTAGGTTACTAGCAACAGAATTCAAAATAAATTTTTGAAAATAATTTGTGTGGTGGTGGTGGTGGTGGTGGTAGTAGTGGTTGTGGTATTTACATTTCACAAAGAGAAAACAAGGGAGAAGTGAACCAATTTAATTTGACCTAAAATGAGTGTTAAATGCAAGACAGATATTTATCAAGTAATCTTGACATCCTAAAAATGAACATACTTTCCTGTCTATTTTAATATGTAATTAAAATCTATACCAAACTATGACCAAATTTTGTGAAATTGAGTACCACGAAATCATATTTCACATCTGTGTCTTCCATTAAAGAGCAGATTGTTTTTAACAAGAGAGCATCCATGCCTTTTCTACAGGTGCTTTCTGTCAGTGACAAATTTTGTTGTGAAAAAATACCATCTCATTTTAATCTTCAGCTTTGTCACTAGACATCTGGTCATTGATGTTTTGAGCTTCATGATTAGTACAAAAATTAAAATGATTTGCTTGTGCCTCCTTTTTTTCAAGTTAAGTTTGGCAAGTTTTAATCTAGTTTACAGGCCTTAGAAAGGGCTTTATCTGATATTACTCTTTTATCTAAATATTTTTTTTCACTTTGAAAATGCAAAATTCCCTTTCAATTAAAAGTAACTCATTTTTCACAGTAACCAGAGCTTATTTGCTCAGTGTTTACAGCTGCTGATACTGACATTGTACCAACAATGAGAGGCTAGCTATGGATTGAGCATACAATTATTACAAGCTGTTCATATTTTCTCAGCTAATTGGGAGTATATTCATTAAAGCATTTTATTCTTATTTGTGATTATATATACACATATGAAGATTACATAATGTAATATATAAGCTATTATTTCACAACCACATATAAATGTTTTATACACGTGTATATATAATTGTCATGATTGTATGTTGCCATTAGGCATGTAATTTGGAGATTAATAATTAGGTTGAAAACTCTTTCTACATAATATGTATTTGTAGGGGAAAAATGCCAGGATCCACCATTCTAGCATTACTGAAATTTACAGCCAACAGTTGATTCCTCTTTTCTGTCCATAAAAATGTCTGGCCCAGTTTGACCAAAATTTAAGTAATAAAATAGTTTTACCTAATGAGAAGGGGTAATGCTAATGTCAGAGGAAATGACCCCTGACAATGCTCTATTTCATGATTCTATGAAACAATATCAAGTACTTTTACTCTCTATTACTGTTTTGATAGAAGAACTGTCTTCCGATCTCACCTTCCTTTATTAGTCTGAAATGCCCAGGTTCAACAGAAATCATTCTAATATATTTTCTTTGGCTAGTTATCAAAGGAGTCACAACTTTACCCTCTAAAATGACTATGTGATCCTGGAAAAATCAATATATTGCAGGGATCTGGAGGGGGATGGATGATATAATTGCAGCACTTTCAGGACCCATATTAATTTTTATCTATCATGGGAAAAAAGGACTCATTTTAACATGTGGAGTAATGTGGGAAAAGGGCATGACTTAAAGCCATGATTCATAAACCCCAAATGTATAAGTTAGGGCAAAATAAAATGTATATGCTCAGGTGAATAACTTGACATTTTCAAATGAATCCATAATAAATTAATTTAAATAGCATCTATTCAGTATATTAACATTATTATTAGAAAGTGCTATAGGCAATTTGTCTATGAGCACTGTACCTAGAAAGATGGCAAAGTAGCACGTTGTGTCCACTGACTTGACTACAATCTTAAGGATTTTTTTACTCTAATATGCAGATCAATGCAAACAGTAACATAACTTGGCTTTTAAGGAATAAAAATCTAACAGGCCATTAGGTTTCAGAAAGATGGTTTTCAATTGCACTCATAGAATCTTGATAGCTTTTTACAATAATTCCTCCTTGCAGCAACAGTATCAATTTCTCCAATTTCCTCCAGCAATATAGTAGTGGGAGAATCATTCTTTACACCCTAAATGATGCAACTGGGAATATAATACTACTGGAGTCTTTAACAAATCACTTATTTTAAAGACATCATTCTAATTATCTATTTTATTAGTGTGAATGACAGTATAAATAGTTAACATTAAAATAGTACTTGAAGTTTACCAAGTACTTTCCTTATATTTACCTTGTGAGGTACACAGTATTATTATGCCCATTTTGCAGAAGAAGATATTGAGTCACAGGCAGAAAAAGAAATGAGTTCATAGTCATCCAGCTTCTAAGTGTCAGAGTCAGAACTCAAATCCAGGTCTTCTGAGCTTGTATCTAGTGATCTTTTCATTATATCATAGTACCAAATAATTTTATTCTACAATAAAGGTATTTTAACTTAAATAGTTTTTAAAGTTAACAAAGCAACTTAAATCAAATACTTCCAGCTGAGCCAAGGCAAATATTGTCATTATTCAGCTCCTTTCTCAGAAAGCAAAATAAAATTACATCTTTAATTTTAAAATAGCGGTAAAGTTTAATAAATATTTAAAGATAACAGAGTTATATTCAGAGTAAAATATGGATGAACAAGGAATTTATGAGAACTTTTATTTTAAACAACCAGGGTACTATGTTCCTGTGAAACTGACCAAAAAAAAGTTATCTATACAACCACAGTAAAAAAAATAGAGATAAAATTATATCACTCCTTGATTATGTATATTTTCTACACATAGATATATACACTTTATATAAAGAACACTGATTTGGTCCTTATTACATCTATGTAAGAGTACTATGTGTTTGGCAGCTCTACATATAATGTCAGTTGTCTCAGTGATACCAGAGAGCTCAGTGTCCCCGTAGCACAGAATCTTTAGCAGTGTGTACCACAGGCAGCTACTGGGCCTGGAGTTAAGAAGACTCATCTTCTTGGATTGAAATCTGGTCTCAGACATTTGCTAGCTGTGTGACCTTGGGCAAATCACTTAACCCTGTTTGCTTTAATTCCTTATCTGTTAAGTGAGCTAGAAAAGGAAATGACAAACCACTCTAGTATCTTTACCAAAAGAAACCCAAATAGCATTACAAACAATTGGACTTAATTGAACAAAAAAAAAAACCACCAAAGGCAGTAAGCTATGAAGAAGCTGCCCTCTTGCCTATTTGCTGGGTCTGCTGCGCCTGGCCACATTCAATGACTCTCACGCTATCTCAGTCAGAATGACTGATTTCCAGGACCCATGCATCTGATTCTCTCCAGCAGCTCTGTAATTCCACCCTATACATTCCCAGTACATAACTCAGTGTGCCCTGACTCGGGCAAAGGACATTTTGGCTAACAGTTCAAAGCACGGTTGTCATTGATCTTGATCCAAACTTCGCAAGTTCTAATTTTCTATCTGTGCTGCTAAGGATGGAAGATTGGTTTAACATCTTAAGAGGGTTAGGGGAGCTACCATTATCCCCACTGTACAGATGAGAGATCTGAAGCACAAGGAGATTAAGTGATCTATCCAAGGTCAAACATTTGGTAAGGGCCTGAAGTAGAGTTTCAAACCAGTTCTACATTACAAGATGATCCATTGTTCCCCTCTGTTCTACTGACTCTCAATAACAACTACGCATTGGTAATGGCCTTATGTTATATTTCTTGTCACAGTATTTTAAAATATATGAACATTTTATACTATGCTCACAGAACTGACTTTTATAATGACATAGTAATTATTGTTACCCTATAATTTACTGTAGACAAATGGTCAATTCAATAGGCAGTACTTAGGAGAAAACAGAAACTTTACAATTCTAGGGAATAAACAAGTCATACTCAGAGATGTAACTTTATTTTATAATTTCTACTTAGAAACCAGCATAAATTAGGTACACTGGGGAAACAGAATTCAATGGGAAGATAGCAGTCTTCAAGTATTTAAAGGAATGGGCTATGGAAGAAAACTGCTTGGCCTAGAAAGTGAAACTGCAAACAATGGTTAGAAGTTACAGACTCCAATTTAGACTTAAAGTAAGTGTTGCGGTGGGGAGATAGCTAAAAATTGGAAATATCTGAAAGGAGAACTGCTCTCTCAAAAAGCAGTAGGACCCTTTTTCATCCAATGTTTTCAAAAAAAAGTGTGGTTAATCACTAGGTTTAGATATTAGAACAGGGATAGTTTGTCAAGTATGGCAAGACTAGATGGATTCTAGGTTCTATTCCAGTTCTGAGATTCTGTGATTCTGTGATTCTATCAGTGTACATTTCTTAATTGCCTAATTGGTGGAAACATGTAGCTCATAAATTTCTTTCCTATTTTCTTTCTCACCAATAACTTCAGTAGATTGAAACTCCCTCGATTTTATTTAGTATGTATGGAAACAGTAAGCAATGACATTCCATTGTTCGATAAGGATTTTTAAATAGTATCTTTATTAGAATGAACTTCTCAATAAGAAATCTCAAGTGCCACACAATTCCCCTGATTTTATTTAACCATGGATGAAGAAAATTTATTTCATTTCACCTGTACCAAGAAAGGACATTGAGAGGGGAATCCATTTCTGCTAGTTCCCAAACCACGGAGCCTGTCTGTAGCGTCTCTAACTTGGGGCCAAGAAGTATACTTGAAGACTTCCAAAAGAGAGAATTCCAAAGCCTCCAAAGCAGCCCACCTCTCTTTTAATGAACTCTAATGATTGGGATTTTTAATAGTCAAATTCTACATGCTAGCAACTTTAACCTCTGGTTATAATTTTGCCCTCTGAGGCCAATGGTACTGTAGACAGAAAACTGGACTACTTGGAATTACAAGGAACTGAGTTCAAATCATGGCTCAGGAACTTACTAGCCATATGACCTAAGTTAGTAACTTAATCTCTCTAAGAATCAGTTTCCACACCCATAAAATGAAAAAAATAACAGTATCTTACCCAAAGGGGGTATGAGAATCAAATGAAGTAAGATATATAAAGTGCTTGTGAATCTTACATAAATGTAAGAATTCGTTATCTAATTCTCATCCTTTTGGACAGACTTGAGATAAATTATCTGAGGGCAAATTGCTATCCTTCTATTAATCTATATTGAATGTTTTGTTGTCTATTGTGCAAGTGGATAAAATGATAGTCTTTTATAATTAAATAAGTTTTGGAATGTTAACTGATTTCTGTTCACTCACCAAAATCATCTTTGAGACAATTCTAGTAACACATAAGATGATGAACATCAAATATGTATATGTGTGTATATGTGTGCACATATATACACACATATGTGCGTATACATATATATATATACATCTACATATATGCGTATATATATATATATATATATATATATATATATATATATATATATTCTCTACCTTTAAAGCTATACATATTTACTAGGTGACACACATACATCATCCTATTCCAACAAGGTTTTCTTGACTTACATATTTGGAACTGAAAGGAAACTCAGAGGTCATTAAGTCCAATTTCTTAGTTTTACAGATGAGGAAACAAAGAGTAAAGTGGTTAAACATTTGCCTAGGGTCACATTGCTAGGATTTGTCTAAAGGAGAATTGTAACCCAGGTCTTCCTGATTCCATTTCCACATTTCCACATTCTACTTGATCTATTACACTACACACCTTTCCATTAAAACTATAGGATTTTTTTCTTTGTGTCTCCTTTAGGAAAAAACAAAACATTTTGTAATACACAGTTTAGAAATTATGAGTATTTGGTTTGGTGACAGCAATTAAAAACATTTATTCTTAAATTTTTATGTGTCAATGTTATGTATGACTAGTTGTATTCAACAATTTTGTTTGTAGTAATATTCCAGTAACAGAAAGCTCATCCGTTGATTTATCAAAATTATTTTGGGGAATATATATTTCAATAGAGTGATTTTTCTTCTGTCGTATCATCTTGATGGCTTATCATGTCCTCTAGGTATCTGGTAAATATTAAATTTTTATAACCAGTAGCGATATGCTATTTGGTTTCCTCCATCCATTATCTATTCTGCACAGATCATTAACTAAGAGCTCATCGAGGGTAACTTTCCATGGTTGTCCGAAGATGATGACCAGATCCTGGATTGCTATAAAAAAACCCTCCATTTATGTAAGTAAATATGCATAACTCAAGTACAGGTGTGATGATGTTTGCTTACATATTGTTCCTTGAATTCAGGTAGATGCTTGCCTATGGAGGGCCTTTTGAATTCATTCTTAGATTTTGGTCATATATAGGCTCTGTCCATTGATAAAAGCACTTTCATTTAGATACACCAAAGCAATGGTATAAACTTACTGCTTTGTGAAGTCTGTTCTGAAAGTATTTCTGTCAATGTTTAATTTATTCATTATTGTTAATGCTACTGTTATTATCACTATTATTAACTTTCTCTTACATAATAATCGTTCAAATACTTTAAGACTCCTATTATAAATCTTCTAATTCTTCTCTTTCTCCCATCTAAGCATCTTTAGTTGCTGCAATTGATCATTTTGGCCTTTGGGCTTCTTCCCCAATGGAGCTGCCCCCTTTAGTTTGTGCTCAGCTTGACAGTGTTCCACCTGATTTTCAGGTCTTGGTCCAGGAGTAATATGACAAAAGCAGGAGACTATTATCTATAGGCGTACTACCTACCTTATTTGGACAGTATATTCTATTGATGTAACCTAATATAGCATCAGCATGTAGGGCCTTCAGATTTCACTTCAAATTTGTCTTCACCTTGGACTCTCCTAGAATCCCAAGTTCTTTTTCATGCTCACTGCTTTTAGCTATTTGTTAACCTGGGAAATGCATATAATCACTTCTTTTACAATTTAAAAAAAATAAGTCAAATAAAGCATTTTATACTTCTTCTTTGAACTTCTTCCTCTTAAATTCAGCCCACTATTGCAGGCTACAAGGCCTTTTGATACCAAATATATTATTTGATATATTAGCTCATTAGTCATTCATAAATTTGATATGCAGGTCATTCCTGTTTGTAAGTCAATGTTTAAAAATGTTAAAGACAACAGTGCCAAAATAAAGTCCTACGGAATATCACTGGTAAATTGTCTTCAAGCTGACAACCACCCACTAATCATTAAGTCTTGTCAACCAGTTCGAACCCATATAACTATTACATAATAGGTAGTACACAAGGAGACCAAGAGACCCTTTAATATATCTATAATATTATTCTGATCTGCCAACCTAGAAAAAGTGTATGTCTCTGTATACAGACATATATATGTATGCATATACACACACACATATATATATACATCTATGTGTATATATGTACATATCTTGATATTATTTGACTTGTTCTTAATGAATCATGCTGTTTCTTAATGATAACCTCACTCTCCTAATGTGCTCATAAAACGTTCTTTTATTTTATTCGAGCTTTTACTCAGCACTTAAGTTCACTCTAATTTCCTCTCCCTCAACTTCTTATATTTCTCCTTCTACATGCAGAATCCCACAACCATATTTCTGAAAACAATGTTCATATATCTTGGGTGCTAATTTTATGATACAGTATACTAAATGTTGATTAAAGAGAACAGGATAATGAATATAAATGGAATATAAAAATATGAACCCCAACTTCAAGAAACCTAATAAAAAAGTATGGTAGGAGATTCTGGAAGCATTAAAGAAAATATGCATTTACAAAACAAGGAATGAGACATAATCATTCCTTTCTTATGAATCAGGTCTGGCAAAATGTTAAAAAGATATAAAGTGGGATTAATAAGATTCTAAGCAAATAGAACATTTCAGTGGAGAAATTTAAGTTTTATGATAGAATTGGCAAACACCAAAAAAGATTACATATTTAATAAATGTTTATATAGACATGCAGAATGTTTTATTTCTTTGGCATCAAACTACGGACACAACTAAGATGAACTTACAACCAGGGTCACTTTTGACAACTTAAGTCATTATTAAGTCATATATTTTGAACGAAAAATGTTAATTGAATTTAAATCATGGATAATAAGTACAAATACACGAAAACAAAAGATTAACTGAAAAGGTTATCTTGGCTCAGGTCTATAAAAAATAATCCAGTATACTTGGTATTCAGTAAATAATTTTTGATATTAATAATGATTATTGAAAATTAAATAAAAAAGAAACTTTACAACAGAAGTTAACTTTAAGAAAAAACTTTCATAAAGGTAATATTATGTAGAAATATCCATTTTCTTTCCAAACTTGGAAAATTAAATTCATTTAAATTCAATTTATTTGCAGCACAAAATTGAACTCAGAGACTTTCTGGTCCACATCATCTACATAGTATGAAGAGGCAAGTGGGAGAATGTAGTTGACTTGCCAAGGACACCCAGATGATTAGTACTAGAGACACAGTTCAAACTTAAATACCTGGGCTTTTGCTTTTGTTCCTTTTCTATTATACTTCATTGCATTCTGATTTCATTTAATTCAATTTTTAAAAGACATTATTAAGTGCCTACCATGTTTGTACTGGGCTTTTTAGTTATTTCAGAATTTTAAAAAGTGATATTTTTAAAGTTACATCATTAAAATTAGAGGGAAGTACCTTGAACAATTATATACTTATGGATGAACTCTTAATCAAGTAAGATACAGAAATGATTACATAAGGTAAAAACTGAAAAGCTTTTGCTTGAACAGAGTTAATAATGCAGTTAGGATAAAATAAAACACTGATTGGAAAAAAATGTCAGAAAATGTCAATGATAAAAGCTTAATTCACAAGATCCTAGGGAACTATTACATAGCCATAAATCTGTATATACACAATAACAGAATTCATGTAGCACTTTTAAGTTTACCCATGACTTTATATACATTATCTTATTTGATTTTTTACAACAACCCTGTGAGGTAGACCTACTATTGCCTTCATTCTACACACAAAGAAACTGAGGTTTCAAGAGGTTAAGTGAAATTCCCAAGGTGAATAGGTAGTTCTGAAAAGAAGAAAAGCTATCAAGAACAACATGAAAGAATGCTTTAAACAACTAGCAATAAAGGAAATTTCTGGTACATAATAGGCACTTAATAAATGTTTGCTGAATCACTGGAATGCAAAGTTATGTAATTTATTTTTCCTCACATCTAGCAGATTGGCTAAAATGACAAAAAAAGGTGAATGAACCCATCATGGATTCTTAGTGAGCACCTTTCTCCCTGTCTATGTGCGTACAAAATGTTTGTATTTTGTTCCACATAATGGAGGGGACATGATAAACCTAGGAACCCTAATTTGCTGTGGTGAAGCTAGAAATTAATCATATTTCTGGAAATTACAAAATATGAATAAAACATACATATTTTGACCCTACAGTACTACTAATGAAATATACCTAAAGATATCAAATACAGAGAGAAGATGTAATGTACACAAAAATAAAACTGAAATTTTTGTATAATAAATAACAGAAATAAAGTGGATATCTAGTGACTGAGAGATGGCTGAACTAATTATAGCAAATAATCCAATAGAATATTATTGTGCTATAGAAACAAGAAAAAATTCAGGGAAATTTAGAAACATTTCTATGAGATGATGCAGAATGAATGAGCAGAACAAGGAGAACATTTTACACAGCTGCCAAAGTAATATATATTAAAACACTGAAGGACAATCAGAACTTTTATCAGTGGAGTGACCCATCAGGACTTCAGAGAACTCACAGTGAAATGTCTTCCTCTTCTCAACAAGGAGGTAAGGGATATGGCTGATAAATATGGCAAACTTCATCAGATATACTTAAAGTGCTGACTTAATTAGCTTAATTGAGTTCATTTGTTCAAATGAGAATTCTTTTGGGCATCGGGTTGAGGTTGGGGAATAAGTGTGAAGTAAAATAAATATTTACCCAAAAAAGAGGACCAATAAAAAATTTTAAAGGTAAAACGAATGACCATTTAGGACTTTTTTACCCAGAAGTGAAAATATCAATGCTTACACCTACAGCAGGTATCTACCCTGAGTGGGTTTGAACATAACCTTTGTATTTTCTGCTGTATAGCCATGACTTAAATGAAAATGCATGCTAAGTTATTATAAGAGCATCTGGAAGTGTTTTTAAAGAAAGAATAATGTGAAATATGAAAAGAACAGAATGTAGATTATGGCACTTTATGAAAGCCAAATGTATTTGGAGTTTTTTGTGTAGAAATTGGCATTATAGTAAAGTAATGCCGTTAAAAAATTGAATAAAGTCTAACATAAGTTGACTCAAGAAGTAAAAATGAGAAGTATACATAAGAATTTATAGTTACACAAATTATGAGAAAGAGATAGAGAGTCAGAGACAGAAATGGACACAGAAACAGAGACAGACATGCAGCAAGAGGTAGAGGAGAAGGGGAAAGAGAGAGTATACAAAAATGCCTTCTGGAAAATAGTTTTCAGAGAGCACCCTGATACAAATTAAACAAAAGAAAGAAATTCTCCATCTTTTGGAAATAGGATTACCATGTGGAGTGAAAACTTCTCATCACTAATCAGCTCTGGTGACCTCAACAACACAGCTTTACACAAATCAGCAGGATCAACCACATGCCAACTAGATTGTTAAGAAAAACACAACTGATCCAATCTGCAAATTTTTTGCACTTAGCAACTTTTGTCACATAATAGTGACCTCCATTTGCTAGTTAACTTGACTGATAAGTTAAAGATAGAAAATTAGAAACATTTCCTAAGAACAATGACTTTATGATCTATTACTTTATTGCCCTTGGTCATTCTGTTTGCTCAAATGAACGAGCAATCCTAACTTGTTTGTTCTTTACTCCAGCAACAGATGTGGTGTTAAAATAGTTGACAATTTTGATAAAAGAAATAAGATGTCTATTGGCACAGACCAATTTCTCTTGGAACTAACATTTTTCTGTGAAAAATTTCAATTTTAAGACCATGATTCTCAACTAACTCTTCTTCTGTTTCTAAGATTGGATCAGAACACATCATGCTATAATGTTCTCTCCATAGTTTCCATCAAGGATTTAACTGCTGGTGACAAACACATATTCATTAAGTTCCAATGAGATGTATAATATTGTAATAGACATGAAGTTTTGTGCAGCATTAGCTAAAAATTGTCTTAATCTATTGCCATAAGAGTTAAACCAATGGAAAAGGTTATACACTCTTCTGTAAAAGAGACATTTTTTTCTGACTAGCTTTCACAAAATTAGATTTTAGTATGCTAAGCCTCTTCTATGATTCTGGTTAGGGGTCACAAAATACCCTCTGGTAGTAGTGAATTCTTCTGAAAGAAGCGATTGATATTACCATAAGCCTGGTTGAGAAGAATTGACATGGGAATGGCTACCAATTAATATGACCCTTATGATTTGTCGCATTTCAATAAATTCCATGGATGTGTTTTCGAAGATGTAAGAACACAGTGAAGATTTTAAATACATAATACTTCAAGTTCTTAGGTGCATACCATTGAAATACATGCACCAATAAAACAGGAGTGCAGAGATTGCCAGATTATGACCGAAGGGCCAGATACTTCCTGCACTTTTATAAGGTCATGAGCTAAGATTTTTAAAAATGTTTTTAATATAATACATTTTTATTTAAAATGTAAAAATTGTACTGAGAGAATGGTAAGTTAAGGGGAAAAAAGCTAAAGTACATTAAGATTTCTACTTGCTACAGTCTGACCAACAACTACAAGTTAATTTAACACGTACACCTACATCTTTAAGTCTAGGGGAATGTTAGTGGTACATAGAGCTATTACAACTCAAAATTCTCTAGAAAATTCAAGTTAGTACATAATAGTGTTAACTCAGTCTACACCAAAGTCATCTATTCATAGAATCATAAATTTAATACTAGATGGAATCTCAGAGGCCATTATGTGCAGCTCTTTTGTTTTAAAGATGAGGAAACTGAGGAATGGAGAAGTTGTCATTTTCCCAAGATGACACAGCTGGCAAATAAGCCAGGAGATATTTTAACTGAAGCCTTGATGACTCCAATTCTAGTGCCTTATCCATTAATTTGTATTTCTTCTTTGCTTAGAAGTGGAACTATAAGTGAACAGAAATATCTGCCAAATACATAACAGCCAAGGAAGAAACTAAAAGCCAACTGTCTTAAATTACCTTCCATCACATTCATAGTTTGGCCTATAATAGCTACTTCTTATGGGTGGCAAGGTGGAAGAAATCATTGTATTAACTGATATTTTCAAATACTCCTTCCCCTATTTTGAAAATTGTGGTACTTCACAGCTACAATTATATTCCTTCCATCTATCTTTTGTTATCTCTGTTGCAAAATTGGTAGATGAAGGCAATATCATATGATGTTACCTTTATATAATAATAGCACACTTCATATATATATATATATATATATATATATATATATATATCATATCCTTTTCATTCCCACAACAACCCTATGAAGCAGTTTCTCCTATGCTCATTTTATATATGAGTAAACTCAGATTGAGCAAATTTGGGTGTTATATCCAGGGCACTCTTACTGACTACAGAAATGCCAGAATTCTATTCACTGTCACGTTGGCCCTTTGCTAGGTAGTATCTCATGATTTCATGAAGATACAGGGAGAAATTATTATGTGTACAAAATAGACAAATATGGGTGGGCTGATCCACAAAGAGGTAGATTCCTGTAATGATGCTGATTAATGGATAAATGACAACCTATAGAGAAAAAGCAAAGAGAAATTACGCATACCTGAACTAAAATAGAACCATATTTATAGCTAGAAAGGACATCAAGTCATCTAACCCAATGCCTTCATTTTATATATGAATAAAGGGAAAGCCCACAGAGGTTAAGTGATTTGCCTATTAAGGTAAAAGGGATAGTTAATAGAAGAGCCAGGATTCAAAATTCTATCCATACTAGGTTAAAATCCAATTACATTACATTTCTGCTGTCACGTTCTCAACATATTATATGAGAGTTAAATGAATTAAACATTTTATTTCATTTCCAAAATAAGGACAAATTAAGATTAGGAGTAAAAGTAAAAAAAAATACACATAGAGACATTCCATCAGAGGGAAAATGGATTAATCTCTCTCTACACACCTGTAATTCCAGTTTAGAATTTTTTTGGAGGGGGGAGGGCTAGGCAATTGGGGTTAAGTGACTTGCCCAAGGTCAAACAGCTAATACATGTCAAGTGTCTAAGGTTGGATTTGAACTCAGGTCCTCCTGACTTCAGGACCAGTGCTCTATTCACTGCACCACCTATCTCCCTCTAGTTTAGAATTATCTTAAAGAAATGCCTTTTGGAGAATGGCTGAACAAGTAGTATATGAATGTAATGGAATACTATTGTGCTGTAAGAAATAACAAACAGATTTCAGAAAAAACAGAGGAAGACATATGAACTGATGCTGAGTGAAGTGAGCAAAAACAGGAAAACACTGTACATACTAACAACAACACTGTGCGATGATGGACTATAATTGACTTAGCTCTTCTTAGCAATACAATGATCCAAGACAATTCCAAAAGACTCATGAATTTTATCCACATCTATAGAAAGAACCATGGAGTCTGGATGCAGACTGAAGTATACTATTTTCTTTGTTGTTATTAGTGGTTTTTCTTTTCCTTTCCGTTCTTTCTTTTTGCTCTGATTCTTTCACAAAATGACTAATGTGGAAATATGTTTACTGTCATTGTACATGTATAACCCATATCATACTGTTTGCTCTCTTGAGGAGGAGGGAGGGGAGGGAGAGGGAAAAAATTTGGCACTCAAGCTCATTTTACTGTGCTCAAATATGAGGAAATGGGAACAAGCATTTATTGAGACTATTATGTGCCAGGCATTGTGCCTTACAAATATTATTTCATTTCATCCTCTCAATAATCCGGTGAAGTAGGTACCATTAAGATCTCCCTCTTACAGTTGAGAAAACTGAGTCAGACAGAGTTTATGTGACTTGCCCAGGGTTACACAGTTTCTGAGTGTCTGAGGTAGGATTTGAATTTAAGCCTTCCTGGCTCCAGGTCCAGGGTTTTATTCACTAAAGCCTCCTTTGCTGCCTTTAATAGTCATGATTAGTCAAACCCTGAATACAAGGAGAGAAGCCACAGATACAATGAATTTAATGAACTGAGCTATTCCTTTTGACTATTTTTTCCAGGCTTTTTTGAAGAGCTGTAATAGTGCCAGGAGAAGCGCTCAGGGAAGATTTAGTTGACTGCAGATAAATGGGTTTGGGGCCAGTACAGATGATCATTCCAAGTAACTCGAGGTTCGTTCATTAAGTATTCAATTCATTCAATAATTCAACAGTTTCATGAGCTTTAATGTTATCACATGTTAGGATGAGGTAGAGAGAATATCAATAAATATTGATCCACATACCTATTTTCTTGTTTATATAGTTGTATGAGAATAATCTATGCAGACCAATAATCAATATTGATGAGGATATAAGAGAACAGGCCCTAGCAATATTCCTGAGAATATCATTTCTTTACAATCACACTGTTGACTGAAAAATGTAAAGAATCCAAGATTTGACTGCTGAATTGGTAATTAATTTAAGAAATTATGAAATGGGAGCAGGCATACTAATTCTTTGGTACTTTCTGGGAAAGGCTATGAATGGTGGTGAGAAACAAGGTAGCAATCACATTTTAATAAGGCATAGAGATGGGTGACAAAAAGTTGGGAGAGATTGTTAAAAGGGCAATTCTTTACTTGGGATTTTGCTTTGATTAATGAGGCAAAACTTAGGACAAAGAGAATTAAAAGGAGTTTATTAAAACATGTCAAGGTAGCAACACGTTGATGAGCTGATCACTCGAAATCAGCAAAGATTTCATGATGGAGCCAGCTTCCATTGAAAACTTTTGTAATGAGATAAAGACAATTTGGATAGGTCCAGGTAAGCAAAACAGGATGGGGCCATTGCATCTCAGTTCCTCTCCTATTCCCTAAACATTAGATTTATCAGGTAGATACAAACACAGGTAGGGATTTGTGTGGCAAATAGCAGGGAATACACAAGCAGCGGACTGGGTGAATGTTTCCCCAACAAAGACTCTCAACATTGATTTTCAAGCAGGACTCAGAACAATGGGTCACTGAGGATTTCAATTTCAATAGGATACAGAAACAGATTCAGGGATAGTATAAAGTGATAGTGAAGGGAGACAGGATGGAAAAGAGGATGCGACAATGGAGATGGATAGAATATGACTTGTGTAACCATGGATTACAGTTGGGAGCACAAAGCAGCATAGGTCCAATGGAGATGGAAGAACTGGAGGGGAAGGGCAAAAATTTGGGATCTCATTTTATAGCAATTTTATTTGGAAGCAAACCAACTCCTATCTGTGGCACCTTGGAGTTAGTTCATTAACACATCCAAATCAGCTAAAAGTTATCAGTACCTTTTGATGTTCTGCTGGTCTGGAGGTGTGGAGATTTGGATTCTGTCTGGAATTTATATGTCATAAGACCAGAACTTTCACAAGTCACTCCTGAGGTTTCTCTTGATTCAGCACATATTTCTAGGATGTGAATTTTGGTTAATATATAGTACAATTTGTAAATTATGCCCTTTGATCTTTGGAATAGCTTGTATGTGACTTCCAGGTTCTTTTCACAATTTTGTTTCCTACTAAAACTTACTGACTAGAAGACAAAGTGATGGTAAGGGAAATCAGAACAAGATAAAATGTTAATATTAATATTGATAATACAATCATGTTCATTGTTATTTATTCAAAAGCATTTGACCTGGTCGGATTAAAAGGTCCTTTGGAAGCTCTGTTCCAGTAAGGAATCATTCATTTCTTGGTCAAAAGAAACCTGGAAAGATGTAACAATAAAGATAACTTTATTTAAAAATTATTTGATTTTTCATATTAAAAAGCCATAAAACAAACCAATAATTTTTATCAAGTTCTTACTATGTGCCATGAACAATGCTAAGTGCTTGGAGAAAGATAATAATGAAAGGTGTTCATATGATCATGGTAGATGTGCAGTACAGAATATAAGTTGAAAAGGGGGGCTCTCTACAGATGAAGAAGTCCAAACAGATACTTCTGTTTGTGATGATAATGTACTGATTACATCAAGCTATAAACATAGCAGAGCCCAAGTGAGATCCATCAATATTTGAAAGACTAAGGTCTATCTACACATAAAAATAAGAGTTGTTCAAATTATTATAGGCTTGCAGATGGATAGCCCATTTTACCTCAGGACATATATCTAGGACAGTTTAAGCAAATATGGCTGAATTCAAATGGTGGAAGAAACTAGCCTATATTGCCTTTGAGAGATCAAATAATATTTTTAATGACTCCAAGTTAGCTTGTTTGTTTTCCCATGAAGAGTTGGTCCAAATTTTTACATCAGAATTCTGCTCGGCATAACTATAATTCATGGAACATTTTAGTCTCTGAAGAATTATAGTTGTCAATCACCCAAACGGCAACAGAGAGGCATATAGTGGGGATTAACAAAGCTACCCTACACTATAAAAGTGGAAATGCACAGAAGTGGTGTAACAAATACTGTCAGACAAATCTAAGACTAGGAGAAAAAATGGCTCTCAGCACAAGGCTCTGTCCCAAGAGCTAGAATTGAGAATAACTGATGGACTACACATTAGTTTATAAACAATTTGAAGAAAACACTAGGAAGTTGCCCATTATGTTATATGGAGTCATTGTGGTGATATAAAATGGCATGGATGAGTGTATCACAGGAAGAGCAGTCATGAATTTGTTGAAATTAATATTGTTGAAAGGAATACCTGTATTTATGAGATCTCAGATCCACTGGAATGTTTTAATAATTGTTGAAGTCCATATATTAATGCTTCTAAAGATTGTTGTTAGAGTTGGTTTAATATAGGACTACAAATCATAATAAACCAAATCCTTTCTATAATATCCTCTATCCTTGAGCTTGTTGCCCTCTTGACCTATCCTCTTGCTGGCTAGTCACTCTTATCCAAACATTTAACATAGAGTTACTCCCACCACCTACTACAACCCTTACTATTAACTTGCTATTGAAAGGAGCTGAAAGAAACCACAAACTTGGTTCATTACATATGTGTATGTTTTTAAATCTGAAATGGGCCCTCAATGGAGCAAGGCAAATCTACTTCTTACTAATTGATTTACCATCTGACTGCCTATAAACACAGTTCCAAATATTCTCTTTTTAACTCAAGTCTCACGTAGTAATATCCTATATCCCCAACATTTCAGCTGAGAATCTTGTCTCATACTTCATAAAAAAGTATTTTCACTGTTTGTTGAAAGGTTCTTCTTCTTCCTTCTCAGTCATCTTATGTAAATGAAATATCTTTCCATACCATCTTCCTTAACTCCCACCTCTAATGGAAAGATGCCCCTGCTCCTTGCTAATACATTTACATCTACTTTTTATACTATCCCTAGCTGTATTCACCAACAGATGGCCCCCATTAACATCTCCATTCTTTTTTTATCTTCATTGCTGAAGCTCAGATCTTCTAACTCCAAGCCTGCGATCTTTATGTTACATAGCCTCTTAATCAAGGACTATTAACCTAAAATCTAGGAAAGTTATTTCCAAAAAAGTAATTTTTTATAACTGTATTTCAATGTAATTGTTTTTGCAATTCTGTGTATTTTTTATTTTATGCATTTATAAACATGATTTTGAGGAATTCATATGCTTCAACAAAGGAATTCATCACACACACACACACACACACACACACACACACACACACACGAACACATGATTTTCAAATGTCCTGCTCTAAGCAATCAAAATATGTTAAAGCATCCACAGAATATATCCTTCATGCATTTTCTTATCCTATGGCAAGCAGTAGAAGAGGTTATATTTACTAATAGCTGAGTTAAATCAACATAATGAAAAATTAAATTAAGTTAAATAATAAAAAAAATCTACAGAATGAATGAAATCCTAATAGTACAGGTTTATCATAACCAAACCCAGGAACAAATCTTAGAGTTAACTGCTACATAGTAGACCACGAACTGCCAATTATTGAGGGCTTGTTTTAAAGTTTACAAATCATTTTCCAAAAACAATCCTATGGGGTAGGTGGGCAAGCATTATTGTCATACACACATACATATATATAATGTGTATGTCTGCATATACACATATATAATTGTTCCATATATAAGTATATGTATGCATATATGCAAATATATCATATAGATTGTTACAGATCATATATATCATCAGATATATGGAATATATATATATTTTATCAATATCTATTCTGATACTGATAGATGATTCAGAAACATAGATACAGATATATAGGTATAGATGAAAATTGAAGCTTTTAGAAATTGTGACTTGGTCATGCAAGTAGTAAGTCTCTGAGGCAGGATTCAAATACAGGACTATAATAGGCATGTGAAATGCTGGCTAATGAGTTCCAGAGCCCCAAGTGCAAAGCTTGAACCACTTCATCCTAAAGATCCCATTTCCTGCCAATTCCTGCTAAATATAAAGAACGTATCACATAGAGAAGCTGTCACTGAAATAGGAAACACACGTCTGAGAGGAAAAAGTAGCATGTAAAACAATAAACTAGAAATTATTTATGAAAGACATGTTAAAATAGTAGGAAGAAGCAAAACATTACTACACCCTGAAATTGTAAACACCAGCCATCCTTTTCCCTTCTTCATTTTCTCCAATAGGTACACAAGCACTAGTCTTAGGGTTAGGAGATTTATTTGGAAATGTAAAAAATCTACATGTAAACTTTTGTATTCTTTAAGCTAGACAGTTAGGTGGATGCCTGCTCAAATGAGGACACACAGAGGAATATTTCTTTTGTTTGGTAGGTGCCTTGAGCTTTGGAGTGCTAGGAATGTCAGAGTGGTTCTCAAGAGAAGAATGGGGATAGGGCTGCTCATTGTCTTATGTAGGTCGTAGTCTCAAGGAATATCGATATAAGATACTAAAAAATTTCCTCACCTTTTATCAGTTCGAGTTTTCAAGGTAGGATGTGAAAAGGATTTCAAAACACATCATTCAGTCAAGAAAAAGACTAGGTAGCACAGTGGATAGAGTGCTGGGTCTGGTGTCAGTAAGATCTGAGTTCAAATCTGACCTCAGACACTTACTAGCTGTGTGACCCTGGCCAAGTTACTTAACTCTGTATTCCTCAGTTTTCTCACCTGTAAAATGGGCTAGAGAAGGAAATGGTAAACCTCTCTGATATCTTTTCCAAGAAAACCCTAAAAGAAGTCATGAAAAGTCAGACACAAATGAAAAACAACCAAACAATATCAAGATTTGTGGTTTTCATAGGCAACTTCATTTTAAATGTACCTTGGGAACAAGAGGGTAAATAACCCCAACAGATAACATAGTTAATCTTTTGCCTCACACCAACAGACTTCATGTGGTCCATGGTAGAGGGTAAGAGTGACATCAGAAAGAAAAAGCTGGGATAGCTTTCTACTCTTATTTTCTGTTCACCTATGGCTGTCGTCCTTTGTTCTCAAAGAGGACCAAAATGACATCACTATGCTAGAGTCAAGTTACAGTGTGTCCCACTATGGCTGATCAAACCAATATGAGCTTGGAATTTGGGCACAAAGAGTCCATTTGAACGTTTGGGGTGGATTCTCTAAATCTGCACATTTCATATTTCTTTTGAGCTACCTCAATTCTGCTTTGCTCACCAAGCACAGCACCTTTTCTGATGTGGGCATGCCATGCTGAGCAGTCTTGTGCCAGTGACTCCCATCTCATACAATCCATTCCAAAATTCTTAAGACAGACTTTGAGAGTGTCCTTGAATTACTTCTTCTGTTCAACTACATTTTATCCATATAGCTCCACTTCTCACTTAAAAAAATTATTATAGAATCATAGATTTAGAACTACCAGGGATCTCAGGGGCCATCTAGCCTAGATCCTTCATTTTACATACAGAGAAACAGTCCCAGAGAGGTTAAGTGATTTATTTTGTCCTTAAAAGTCACAGAGGTTGAACTCAAGAGAAACAAAATTTGAACTCAAGTTCTCTAATTCCAAATCCACTGTGGGTTCCCCTACAACATACAGAGATGGTTAGTAGCTAATAGATACGTCCTGAAGGCAGGAACAGGGAGCTTCAATACCCTAATACTAATATAGAGGTTATCTTAAGCATTATAGATATTATACTATGTGGGTATTATAGGTATCATTCCTTTGTAAGTATTACATTAGACTTATATTAATTCTTCTAATAATCTGGTCAAAGTAATCAAAGTTATCATCTCCTTGAGCCTAAGTAACCTAGGTATTTTGTAAACCAAGGCTCATAGCTTCAAATCTGTAATGGAATGTAGAAGTCATCTCATCTAACCCATTCCATAGATGAAGAAATAGAGAAACAGAAGGGTTGTGACTTATCCAAGGTCACACAAGTGTCAATGGCCATCTGTGAAATAAATAATTTTCATAACTTATTTATGAAACTCCATATATAGGCACAACTATATTTGTCCTAACAGACTAGCACATCTGCATTTCTACCTTTCCCCTGATCAAGTATTAAATAAGCTTGTTTTTCTTTCCTCTGATTTTTTTTCACTAACCCTGAGACCTACCATTCATTTTCTTGCACAGGGAAGGCAGACGGACTTTAAGCTATCCAAAAGAAGCAAAAATGGCTCTCCTCTCAGACTTGTGTAAATCTGAAGACAAGCCGCTCAAAAATTCTTGGTAGTTGTCTAAGATACAGAGGTCACCACCAGTGACTTGCTGCCAGCCAGGCAGCAGGAGGGGAGAGGAATATTGGGACAGTTAGGGAAGAACAGGCTTGTAATCATGTTCCTAATAATATGCTAATTAAACAAATAATAAACAAGCAACAATAAGACTGATATTCTTGGTTTTTTCACCCCCAATATAGTTTATTATAAGTTACTTGATACAAGTCCAATCTATGCAAGGTTAAAACTTTAAACTACATGCTATGTAAATTAAAAATGTTTAAGTACAAAAGTATAGTTCACAAGGGCCTGTTAGTGACTATGTTCAAAGGAATTTTTGCCAGAGAATTGTTTGACTGACCTTTAAAAAAAATTTTTTTATAACATTTTCAACCTTTTGAATTCTGCTTGGTTGGTATCTAGTTAGCCTTTTTTTTAATTTATTTTTTTTTATTCTTAGCTTACAACACATGATTCTACAAAATTTTGAGTTCCAGATTTTCTTTCCTCCCTCCCCAAGACAGCATGGAATCCCATATAACTTCCATGTATAACTTGGCATTGAATTAATTTACACACTAGTAAGGTTGTGGAGAAGAATTATGACCAATGGAATGAATCATGAGAAAGAAGGAACAGAACCAAAAAAAAAAAAAACACAACCCAAGAACAAAAACAAAAGGGAGAAAAAAAAGATGGGAGAAAAAGGCAAGCATGAAGTGTGGCTCAATCTGCATTCATATTTCATAGTTCTTTCTCTGGATGTAGATAGTATTCTCCATTGTGAGTCCTTTGAAGTTGTCTTTGTACCTTATGTTGCTGAGACAAGCAAAGTCTGTCAGGGTTAGGCCTCACAGAATCCATATATCTGTGGTTGTGTATAATGTTCTCCTGGCTCTGCTCTGCTCACTCAGCATTATGTCATGTAGGTTTTTCCAGGTTGTTATGAAGTCCGTATCATCCCCATTTCTTATAGCACAATAGTATTCCATTACCTTCATATACCACAGCTTGTTCAACCATTCCCCAATTGATGGGCATCCATTTGATTTCCAATTCTTAGCTACTACAAAAAGAGCCGCTATAAATATAAATACTTTTGTACACATGGGTCCTTTTCCCACTTGCATTATCTCTTTGGGATACAACCCTAGGAGTGGTATTGCTGGGTCAAAGGGTATGTACATTTTTATAGCCCATGGGCATAGTTCCAAATTGCTCTCCAAAATGGCTAGATCAGTTCACAACTCTACCAGTAATGTAACAATGTTCCAATTTTCTCACATCCTCTCCAGCATTTATCATTTTCTTGTTTCGTTATTTTAGCTAATCTGACAAGAGAGATATGGTATCTAAGAGTTGTTTTGATTTGCATTTCTCTAATCAGTAGCGATTTCAAGCATTTTTTCATATACCTATAGGTATCTTTAATTTCTTCCTCTGAAAACTTCTTCTTCATATCCTTCGACAATTTCCCAATTGGGGAATAACTTGTATTCCCATAAATTTGGCTTAGTTCCCTATATATTTTAGAGATGAGACCTT